>CM037852.1:197507934-198087376 GCA_021234595.1 Delia radicum
TTAACTGAATTCGGTCGTGTTGATGCAATTGTAGTAACAACTAAAATAATTTGTATCTATTTAATTAATATTATTTTCAATTACATATAGTTTTATTCACATCTATTAAAAATTTAATTGAATATTGTTTACTATTGGGAAAAATTACAAAATTTTAAAAAAATCACCAAAATTGTAAAAAAATCGCCAAAATTTAAAAAATCGAGACCATTTGAAAAAATTGCAAAATTTGAAAAAAAATTGCCAAAATTTAAAAAACAATCCTCAAAATTGAAGAAATTTAAAAAACTCCCAAAATAAACGCCAAAATTCGAAAAAAATTTAAAAAAAATCACCGAAATTAAAGAAACGCAAATTTTCAACTTTAAACGATTTTTTTTTTAATTTTGGCTACTTTTTAAAATTTTTGAATTTGTTTCAATGTTGTTATTATACGTTATAAAAACTGAAAATTTTTTTTATACCAAATTCAATTTCAATTAAACAGTTAATTAAAAGTAAGTTTGAAATCGAACAAAAGTTTAATTGAAATTTTTTTGATAATGATTTTTTCTGTTTATTTTGACATAATCTTTTAAAATGGAGATACCACTAAGACTCAAAATTAAGTTTACTTGTGCCGTAAAAGTCGTTACTTTACTTACAGTGCAATCTTTTTATATAAATTTGGTTTGCTACGCACGCATCTGGTAACATAGTTTTCAGTATTTTTTTTACGATATATATTACGATACCTCATATATTTTTTTAATTTTTTGAAACAAATTTAAACCTCAAACTTTGATCGATATGCATAATGTGTTAACGTGGTCCAATGTGACTTAAATTTTCTCAATTTTTTTTGTAGACTAAATGTCAACAAATTTCTATCGGCGCTCCTTGAAATGCGACATTTTAAAATCACGCAGCTAAATTTTAAAGGGGTTTTATTTAAAAAATTGATTAAAGACAATTTGAAAAGCGTTTGAAATTGTCCTAAATATAAAATCAAAGTGAATTGGAAATACATAATTTAGTTTTAATAACCCCTAGGCGATGTCAGGTATATTTTTAAATTTTCCAATTTTATATTTTTTCTTTATTATTATTTCTTTCAGACTACAATCACGCTTGCTTGTAAAATTTACGATTTTTTTTAATACAAGACATGAAGTCGGATATATGAAAAAGGGGAAAAACTAGTGAATAATTTGTTAAAATAATTCAAATATGTGGCAGCCGGGGTCCACGACATAGTGTCAAAATGGTTTTCAAAATGTGTGTTTTCTCGAGCATTTTAACGCTGCTTTTAAAAAGGTTAAATTTCCTAAACTTTAAATATATTTTCATTCAAAGATGTGTTAAATTTCACCACCAATTTTAAAAATAGATACGTTTTTCATATATTTTTGCTGCTTTATCACCTATCCGAATTTCATTAAGAGAACCCATCGGAAAAGCTTCCTTATAATTGTCAGGCAAATTATATAGGATATTTGCTTTTAATTTGTTTTTTGGACGGTTATAAATATTTAATTCCTCGAGTTAAAACGTTTGCATAAAAGAATACATTATTTTATATGCACTTATAAGGTTTTGTCTGCCAGTGCATTTAACCGGACATAATTATATAAATTGATATATAAAATTAATTTCGTAGAAAAAATTTAATATGATGTCACATATAGTTGCGTATAATTGTATATTGCATTTAGAATACGCTAAAACTAATCCAATTAATAATTACGTTATATTTATATTTATTTATATTTATATTTATACATTGCAAAATAATATATATATTTTGATATTATATCATATTTTAAAAAACACAATTTTATTTCAGATAAAATTGTATATTACCATGCAGAGTCACACTAGAAAATTTGTCAATTATATTTTGGATGTAAATATGTATTACATCAATACAATAGTACAATTAATTGCATCATTTTGTGTATAATTTTATACACAAAATTTACCCCAATTTTTGTCTTTTGAATTGATTTCTTTCTGGTTCTTAACCCTAAAAAAAGAATTTGTTTCATTTGTAACATTATGAGTTCTTAATTTAGTCTAAGATTTTTTTTCAATCTAAAACTCTAAATTTAGTTTCAACGTTTTTTCCGTGTTTGTTATTCAATGGTGTAAGTTAATAAATTCCACAAAATCTTCATTTTCATTATGTTATTTTTTATTTTTGAATATAATAAAATTTCCAAATGCTATGGAATTTGTTACAAATTATAAAGTTGTAAACCTTTTGCAAGTGGCTAAAGTCTAAAACTATTAATCGATATTTCGAATTTTCATGACGTTCTAAAATCAAAAACCGGATACAACTATAGATTATTTTGTATATATCAGTATCAGTTCAGATATAAATTTATACCGCTATATAAAATCGTATTAAATTGTATCGCGTTATTATTCGGATGCCCATTTCTCGGATAAATGGCACATAAAAATATAAAGTAACGCAATTTTATTTTTCGCGGTTTTCAAAAAGTTTTCCGCATAATGCTTTTTTTATTTAATTAAACTAAAAATTAATAGTTAGCTAAAAATTTAACGTAATTAGACAATAACGATGCATATCCAACTTAAAGTACACAAACATTTTTAAATTTGACGTGTTTCGCGGATTATGATCAAACAGATTAAAGCGTTGTTTCGCGATATAGACATCAAAATTCGCAAAAATAATGAACACAATAAGTAAAAAATTAAAAAATGCATTTTAAGGATTTCTGTTATTAGTACATGATTGTCCATTTACGTACATGATTGCCCAATACGTGTAGGTAAAAATTTAGCAAACAAAAAAAAAAAAAAAAAAAAAAAGCTGTTACTCTAGTGTGCAAACAAAAATATATATAATCAAAATAAAAAATCGAAAAGCCCCCCCCGAAACAAATTCCTAGCTACGTGCCTGGCAACAACCGTATATTTACAAAAATAAAGCAAATCAAACATATTTTGCCTTATTATGAGTGTCGTTGTCGTCTCGTAAATAAGTCGTTTTTAAAAATCGGTATTATGGTTGTCGAAAAACGACAGAATGAATCACTGTTTACTATTCTATTACAATTTTCGGTACCACCAGTGGCGTATTTAAATAGAAAATATTAAAAAATTCGTCGTTAAAGTTTTTGTTTACGACAAACTGAAAAAAAAATGGAAAAAATTTAGAAATATCTATATTTGAATTGTTCCTCTTTTTGTGGTGATATAATATTTATGTGGGTTCCATCTATACATCCTATAACACCAGGAAACCCAGTTTTGTTGTAAAAATATTCCTTGATCATCATACATTACATCTATGCACTCTCGGAAAACAATACTAACTGATGATTGGCAAATGCAGATGTTGTAGTCATTGCCAGCACACTTTTGATAACTACCCTCGGCGATTAGCCGCACTGTTGCTGAAAGTTTTAAAATATTTGACAAACTTGTGATTCTTACGTGTTCTTTAATTTAGGCGTAATTCTTTCCAGGACATATTAAAAAGCCTCCTTATTTAAATGAAAATATCTAACAAATCTTAAAGAATATAACCAATACATTTATTTTATATTTACTTATGTGGAGTTCGGCATGGCTAATACTGCAGCAACACTTAATATCTTTTTTTCTTTTTTAAAATGTATTTCACAAACAACAATAATTTGTATTTAAATTTACGTGTTTAATGCCGAAAGATTATAAAACCGGGTTGCTCATAAACATTTAAAATGGTGATAATTATAAACCAACCTGTTTTTAAAAAGCAATTACAAAAATGTCGTTGTCGAAAATTGTACATGATTCCAAAAAATATTGAAAACGACAACGACAACTGTCGAAATACGAGAACGACACTCATAACAAGGCCGATTAGCTGGGTTCATACTAGTATTTCGATCTGGCTAAAGATCTCATTAGAACCCATCTACTAAATATATTGAAATGATTTTAAAAATGTTTTATAGCTCAAACAATGAAGATAAGTTTAAAAAATAATTGTAATATATGATTTTTTTAAGATAAAAAAAATTTATCATAAAAAAATTACTTTTTTCACAATATCTGCTCTCTAGCTCTGAATTATGCGTACGATCATTTTTTTTTTTAGGAGTTGCTCAAAACATTTTGACCTATTATTTCAAATAAAAAAAAATTAAAAAGCCTCTGGCAAAATGGTAGGCACACGTGCAAACTCAACTTTTGGTTTAAAACTTGACCATTTTCGACCAATGCTGGATGTAGAGTGCACGTTCAGGAATAAATAAAATTACACACACAGGCTTTCTAAAATTAATTTTTTTAGAAACGGTTCTAAGAAAAAAGTAAATGAATTAATTATGAATTAAGAATTTTTCAGAGAAAATTGTCGTTGTTGTATTGAGCATTTTTCACCCCTAAACTATGTAAGATAATTTAAAATTGGTAACACAAAAGATATTGGCCAAAAACAAAAAAAAAATTTTTTTCTTTATCTTGTATAGGATAATCTCCTATATCAGTCAAATTTTTTTTCAAATCGGTTCACATTTGCCAAAGTAGCAAGAACTTAAAGATTTTGTATAGGCGAAATGGTCAACTTTGGTGTCATAGTAATCACTCTCTGTAAGAACAGGCTGTCTAAAATGACTATATTCTAAAAGCCTAGGTCCTCCCCTATAACTCCTGCAATTTGTATGTGTATAGATTGGGCCAATAGTATAGAAGTACTATACTTATTACCACTTTTTTTGATAACACACAACTGTGCGCCGTTAAAAATAAATAATTAACGCGAATGGATTTAGCATGCTCGTAAACATCGGCTAACATACACACAAAAGGTTATTCATGTCATACACAAAAATATTTGAAAATATTTTTCTTAAAAGTTTCCTAAATTTTAGAAGTTCCCCATATATAAATTAATAAATTTGATTTTTTTTATCCATTGAAAACTTTTTTATACTTTTTTTAAATTTTTTTCAATAATGCTGGTACATACCGCTATTAATGTTTCGGTATCGCTGTAATCGAATGGAATAGCCATACGAATATAATACCCATACCGACACCAATACCAATACAGAAACAAACAAAAATTTGATACCAATACCGTTGTTAGTGTTGGTGGCCAACCTTGATTTTATGATTTAAAATGTAATGAATTCCATTTTTTTTTATAAGATTTAAACATCGAATATGAAAAACCAGAAAAAATCCATACAAAATATAACTCCTACTAATACATTTAAATAAAATTAAACTTTAAAATTCCTGATTAGATTTTAATATTTACACTGGAATTCTTAACCTATCTACCCACAACTACATAACTAATGAAACTTTAACCAAGGAGAATTCAAATTAAGAAGGCTCAAAATTTAAGAGAGAACATACAGCACTCGACATTGGACAACCCGACGTGACAACGACATCGGGTTAGCAGAGTAGGCAAAAAAAAATATCTTATATATTAAAAAAAATATATATTTAGAAAAAAAATTTAATTATGAAAATTAAACAAAAACCCGAAAATATTAAATTAAAGTCCAATATCTAAATTATCAAAATTTGCATTTTCCTACATTTTATAATGCGTTCATTTCATAATTTTTTCCTTATTTTTAATATTTTTTTTTAATAATTTTCAGATTTTTTCGAATACTTATTTTTAAATTTAAAACTCCATTTTGTCCAAATTTGACGCTTTAGATACGGAAGCATAGATGTTTTGGGCGATGTGGTGTCGTATGTTCTGTCCGATGACGATTGCATCTCCTAAATTTAGATATTCCTTACCTTAACTATCAAACAATGAAAAAAATTCACAAAAACAATGAAAAATAACTTCAAACAATCTTAAAATAAAAAGCCGCGATTAAGAGTACTCGTTTTGGTTATTTTGCCATTTTGTTATGCATAAATTTTTAAAATCAACAACAATGCAAAAAGAACTTTTTTATATTAAAACCGTGAGCAATGAAAGCGTTAAACTAACGTTTTTTACAATATTTTTTTCTTCGACATAAGTATATTCATAACTTGGCATAAACGTGAGCGTGTATAACCTGGATATTTATACAAACAACCAGCAGCACCACCAACACCAGAAATCTTTAGCAGAAAAATACATTGCATCTTAAAAATGGGGGGATGCTTCTTAAACTCTTCACTTTGGATGATGTTGGGTGATGGTGTTTGTAATACATGTTAATGTCTTTTTTTGGACCACGACAACAATAAAAACCAGAAACCCAACAAACGAGTCAGGTTTTGTGGCTTAAAGTAACATGAGGAATATCCTCCATATATTAAATTTTTGTTTTATCTAAAATATGCAACAGGATTCATAATGTGCTGCGTTAAATATTAAAGAGTACCATCAACATTGGCTGTTGATATGAAAGAGTATGTACAAATATAGAGACTACACTTCCCACGCCTCTCAGCAACAAAATACCGAACTCGGGCAAGCAAATGAAACCATTTTTGTACACTAAAAAATAATTGCAACATGTAGATAAAAAATTGTTGCTTAAAACATTCACTTTTACTTTGCTTATATTTTTTTTTTTTCTATTAAAGAAATATAGAATATAGCCTTGAACTTGAATAATTTTCATTTTCATTGAAAAATTAATATATTTAAATTTTATCTTGCTGACTTTATAATTAATATTTAAAATAATTAAAAATTTATTAAATTATTATTTAAAAACATGATAGCAGTTAATTTAAACTCTTCGAACAATATGTTTTCATTTGCTCTGTGCGAATTTACGAATAAATAAAAGAGAGCAGATTGAGCGACACTGAGTGGCATGGAAACCCACAGGTTTATATTCAGATAATGTAATTTTGGTATTAAACAAAAATCAGGTAAAAATATTATAATTTGTGTCAATATTTAACCATCGTAGAAAACATTGAAATAAAAATAAGTCATGTTGACTTAAGAGCGGTTAAAGTTTATTTATGTTAAATCAAAGAAAGGAGATGGGGAATGTTCTACAGAAGGTTGCGGGTTCGTTCACCAGCTACATCAACATCAACTTTAAAAATAATATGCATGAGTTTCCTTTATTGCATACATATTACATGGAATTCCTTCGGTGTTCCATTAACACTAAACACCACCGAAGTAAAATAATGAATAAGGGCTATGAATCAAAAAGCTAAAACAAAGTCTGCTAACTGCCTATTAGATGGCGCGCAACAGCTGTTCTCTGTGACTTAATAGCTCGCCATATTTTAAGCCCCTTATCATTCACCGGCTTACATCTCTCCTATATCCCCCTTTCTACACATTAATTAATAGGAAGAATTTCCACTGTTAAAAAAAAAATTAGCTGCACAGTGAGACTGTTAGTGGACGAAACACAATAATAAATTTCAGTAAACTAATGAAATTTTTCTTCACAAAGTGAACAAAAGAACTCTTACAATTATTGAAAGTCTGCATACATACTACACTAATAAAAAAAATCCCTAACGTTAGCGATAAAGTTAGTTGAGTCAGCAAAATTTTTGGTGGGAGGATCCTTACAGAAAAATTGCAAATGTCTGTAAATGTGTTGTGCTGAAAATCAGTAAGCTGATTATTAAATCATAATTTGATGATAAAA
Source organism: Delia radicum (assembly GCA_021234595.1). Classification (NCBI taxonomy): domain Eukaryota; kingdom Metazoa; phylum Arthropoda; class Insecta; order Diptera; family Anthomyiidae; genus Delia; species Delia radicum. The sequence goes on from CM037852.1 coordinate 197,515,530, forward strand.
ATTTGCACTTAAATTGAAAATATGCAACAAAAAATGCCAAAATATGCATTAAAATATGCATTTATTGCAAAAATATGCATTTATAACAAAATATGCAACAACATATCAATGCCATTTTGTTGCAAATTCATTGATTCGGAAAAGTATTTTGTCATTGTACATTCATGTATTTGCATGAGAGTCGCTACCCTGTTAATTAATCCGTTGGGTAATTTCTTACTACCTGGTGCTTACAGTAATCCTCGGCGTATTGTATATTTCGTTATTGCCTGAACCTGAATTCTTACTGCACAAAGAATTCTTTAATTTTCAATTTCAAGTCAGGACATCTATATCTTGTCTTTTTATTTGTTCTCCGTGCTATCCCAGCAAAAATTAACATGGATTTGGTAAGCAGTAACTGCATTTGTATGCTTCCAAAATAGCGCTACACCGCCTTGCATACAATAAAGCAATTAGGGAAGGCATTCTGTTGTGCTTCACAAAATGCCTTCTCTGAAGCAGTTAATTATACTTACAATGAAGCAATAAAGAATGCATACCATGAAGCATTAATGTTGTCAACACACAAAAAAGCGCTTCTTATTGCCTAAGAAGGCATGAATTTATTGCTTCTAAGAGCACATGAAAGAAGCGCTTTTCACCTGCTTAAAAGAGACATAACAAGTGTCACATCGCGAACAAAAATCATGCCTTCTGGATTTGCTTTGGAAGCGCTTCGTAATTAAATAATGCCTTTTGGTAGAATCCAAAACTAGTTTAACGTTAGTTCAAAATTTGTTTTTTCGTAAAACCGTTTAACTAAATTATTTGCTATTTTGCAATTTCAGCAAAAAAAAAGAAAACTGCTGTATATTAGTTAAATAACTTTTTTCGAGTGTGCACTAAAATTTTCAATGAAGTTTAGAACTACGTTCTGCTATTTCAGTTCATTCTTTGTTTTCAGTGTAGATTCATTAGACCTTCTATTAAAATTTTAGTGAATAAGTTTCGAAACATGTGCTTTAAAAACAATTGCTTCTCTTGTTTCCTAAAGGGTATTAATGTATAAAAAATTTAAGTTATTAAAATGCGTTAAAGATTTTAAACCAACCCATTTTAATTTTTGTTTTAAGTCAGTCTTTAAATTTAAAATATTTAAGAAAACATTTTTTATCAGCAAAATGTTTATTGCCATTATATTTTTATATTGTATGTAAAATGTTTTTTACTCATTTAATTTACTTTTTTCATATTAAATTTTTGTGGCCATGAGAATTATTAAAAATTTTATTCGCATAATTTGTAAATTATATTCGCTTGTGCGCGCCAAAACCGCCTTCATTGGCCGTATTATAAAATAATCTATGGTTGTATTTTTCTTTTAACTTTGCAGACATTTTTTCTTTGATTATTTTGTCGTTTACATACATTTTTATTTCATTTTTTTTTTTTGTTATTTTATACGTTTGCTTAAAAACGTTAGGCTTTTATAATTTTTCATATCCACTTGAAGTTAACATGACAACAAAAACCACAATACCTTTATCTATATTTACAATATGGCCGACTATAAACAAAGTTGGCTTTTTACTTCATTATGTTTGCTTAATTTTCCATTTTGTTAGATTAGATTAACAAAATAACAAAAAAACAATGTTAACTTAAATTACCCATGCAATTTAGAGGATTATAATGTAAGTATTTTATTTTTAATGAATAATTAATGAAATTTTAATTAAATAGTTAATAAGTTAACAGATTTGTTAGCCTGATAACAAAAAATTATCATAGAAATTATTATATTATTTGGTTTTTATTTAGTAACGTAATATTTCTTAACTTAAATAAATGACGATTTAGCATGAAATAAAATAAAACGAATTTTCATTTATTAAAAATAGCTAAATGACTATTTAAAAATGTTTTCCTATAAAAATAAAGATTTGTTATAATGAAAATATCGCAAAAGACTTTTAAAATTTATAGTTTTGTATTAAAAACATTGCTCCATACATACACAGAAAAAATTTTGTTCATAAATAAAACGAACTGCTTTCATTGATTTCAATTCTTAATATGTATGAACAAGTTCATGCTACGTATGAACTTTTTATTTTTTTTTTTTTTTAATTTTAAAAACTTAGAAGCCAGAAGAAAATTGTTTTAATTTTTATTTATTTTTTTTTTCTGTGAAATAAAAACGTTTCAAATTTTTGTTTTATAATAAAAAATCGTTATTTATTCTTAATTCTTGTTGTCAAATTAGTGCTTTGTGAAAGAAAGTAAGAAGCTGTTAACAATTAGGTAATTTAAAAAGAAAAAATAAAGTATTTTATGTGGAAAGAAATTTGCACAACAGCGAATAACTTAATAGTACACCTAAAAAGTGTGCATAAATCAAAAACCAATGGCGAATTTTATTGTACTCATGGAAAACGGAAATTTTGTGGAAGCGCTAGCTTTATTGCTGATATAATCCATGATTTTTGTTCACGATGTCCTACTTAGAACCTCTCTTTAGTGCCTCTAAATCAAAAAAAATATATTAATTCGTCATTACGATATCTCATCCTCGAGGCAGCATTTCAGTAAAGCGTTTCAAAAAACTCATCTTATTATGATCCGAAATCATGAGTATTTTCTCCTGGGATATAGCGGTATTGTTCTATTTAACAAATTTGTAATTTATGTACATTATTTAATTTATTTATTCTCAATTTTTTGTATTTAAAAACAATAATAATAAAAATGCAGTTATTATGCATATAAAATCTAAAAAAAAACCTTATACTTTAATGGGAAAATAGATAATTTTTTTTTTATGAAAATTACATAATATAGATAATATGTATGTACACATTCATAACTCGAATGAATAGTTTTTTGGAAACTAATTCAGGTTCGGTTTCATATTATGTATGAACAAGTTCATACTATAAATGAAAAAGTTTTGGGAAAAAAAATCATGTTCGATTCATACAGTTTATGAAAAATTTCATTCTGTGAATGATTTTTTTTTTCTGTGTACCAGAGGAGGGAAAATGTGACTTTTCCCTCCTTTAACATAAAATTGTTCTATACAAAATTCTAAAAAGGATTAAAAAGTTAATTAAAAATACTCTAACTTCCATCCCCAAAGCCTTTTACTGGATCCGCGCCTGATTAATATAAAGAAAAGGTATGATAATCTGAAATTATTAAACAAACCCGGTTAAAAAAGTTCATATATGTGCATACATATATTTTTATATGACCATATATGGTCATACATATTCGTACATACTAGAAAAATTAACATCATTGCCATATATGGACAAATTGTCATATATATTCATATATTATTTTATATGGTCATTCATATACGTTCATACATAACATATATATTTTGTTAGATAACTTTGTATTTTTAACAACTGTTTTAATAAAAAAGCAATATTATTTAAAAATTCTTTCAAATGTCATAACATTTATATTATGTATTTATGTTAGTGCAAAATTTTTGATTATTACCGCACCAGAACGAAATATTTGCGATAATATCCCATTTTAAACAACTTTAAAATAATTTGGTATAATTTTGTGGGTGGATGTATTTTGTTTAACTACATCAAAATCAATTAAATTTGGAATTTTTTGTTTATTACGGCCTTTTGGATTTTTGTAGGCTAAATATGTCTTAGAGGGTAATTTTATTAAACGAAACGTTTAAAAATTTCATGACATTTAATAACACAAAAATGTTTGTGCTTAAAATTTTATTATTTTTTTTTTTTTTTTTGTTAAGATGTAATATTTCTACGAGTATATTTGAGATGTGTGGAAAAATTTTGGAATTTTAAAAGAAATACCCTAAGTTTTGACCAAACTTTCCAAACGTTTTGTATTACATAGTGGGCCTATTAATATCAACCGATTTTTACCCAATTTGGTATATCCCAATAAAATGTTAATCAATAAACTTCCCAATTAAAAAATACTTATATCTCAAATAAAATATCATATCTCATTTGATATAGATCGATATTTAATCTTATCCCACTTTATCTCAAAATTGCGGAATCCAGTAATATTCGCTTTGATCTTATCAAAATTGATCTTAAAATTGGGGAATCCAATGATATCTAGTTTACAATTCTGATGGGATTGACTAATCATGGGATTAATTTCGATATAATTGGATCGAATTAGAACCAAAGAGATAAGTAATTTTCATATTATGGTTATAGAAATAATTATAAATTATCATAGTATGATTTCTACATAATTCTCCCAGCATTCTGTTTTAACTGGATTAAAAAGTTATGCATGTTTTTTTAACTAGTACAAACGAATATTTATTTATTTAATAATTTACATATTTAACCCTTAAATGCATAATGTTCCATATATGGTACATGCATTTAATCTTACGACAATCCCGCTAATTAAACTAAATAGTGATACCGTTACTTTTAAATTGTACAAAACAATATTACTCTTCATAAAAATACCGCTTTAGCTCACTTACAATTGGTTTTAATTATCAATAAGCTGCTAAAGTGGGAGCATGCACATTTTCCACAAAATTTGAAAAGTGAATTTAAAAAGTAAAAAAAAGTTTATAAAATATATTATTCGCGTGGTGATAAGTATTGGCAAGTAAATTGGACTTAGTTTTAGCCAATTATAATGAATTTATATCAAATTTGATATATTGCATTAGTTATATGTATAAAATGCATAGTGTACCATATATGGTACACATCAAAAATCGTTGTTTTTGCTCTTGTCTGGGAAAACGGTTCATTTCACAGGAAAACTAATGCCCAATTGGAGTTCAGCGAGCGACTTTACATAATTATAGTTTGGTATCCATACCGGGTGCTCACCTCATGCATTTAAGGGTTAAATAAACTTATTTTATAATAATTTAAGTATTCAAATTGTCTTTGCGCTGTTACATAAACCATTATTTTGTCGCTGTGCGACGTTTACATAAATTTTTTATTTCAGTATCTAAAAAAGCAAAACTAATCTTTCTATTTTTCAGCAATAATAGTATTTTGTCAGGAAAAATAAAATAATAGAAACATGTGATTACAGCATAAGTTCGCATTAAACAATACATTTATAATGATCATAACATAATTGTAGCAATCATAATTTTTGCACTATCACCATATTATTGTCCCAGTTATCATATTATTATCATTTAAAAGAATTTCGTCATTATTTATTACCATATTATTATTATTGTAAACGTATTATGATTATAGCGTAATTAACAGCACATGTATTTTGCTTAAATTTTTCTTTCTTTCATATTTCTTTACAATTTTTTTGTTTACAAATTTAAAAATAAATCCCTTTTTTTCATCACTTTTGCTTAAATTATATCACTTTTATGTACAATAAACAATAACTTTCTTTAAGAGATGCGTGAAAATTTAACGTTTGCCTAAGCTCAAATGGTAGACCGGGTTGAGAGTACCAAGTTATTCCTTCCTCCACTAAAAATATCAGCATAAAAACACTGCGATGTTTTTATATTTTTACGTCTTTTTGTTTAATATTAATGTTCCGACTGACTGCGTTGCTTCTGACAACGTCTTTTCACAAAACGTCTTTTCAAGAATGATACAAAAAGATCGAAGACGCTCATAAACAACAGACTCACGATTTTATAGTTGGCGCAAATAATAACAAGAGAACATGATAACCGAAAAAAGAGAGATTTTCACTTTAAAGCAACCATATTATTGGTGAAATATGGTTGATACAAAAATAATTTAGTTGAAACAACCATTTATGGCTGTAAGAAACACAGACTTGTGGCCGCAATCATATTGCAACCATTTTTAATAAGATTTAGCCACAAAACTTTTCTACTTTGTTAATTACTTATAATGCGTTTTTTTAAACGAAAGAAATTCCATTGGAGAATCACTGTCGTAAAATTGTCCTTATAACTTTCAAACAAAATAATTTTTTTTGTTATGAAAATGTGTAACATGCGAAAAACTACACATAAAACAATATTCGAAATTTTAACAAAGAAATTAAAAAATTTTTAATTTTTTTTTAATAATTCAAGACATGTTTCGCATAAAAAGTTACAAATTAAAATTATTCATTTATTTTACAAATGGTACTGTCCGACCGAACAGTTCGGCCAGAAAATGCATTTGGTCTGTATTCAGTATTTTAAAGCATTATGGACAAATTTGGCGGATTGAAAAATGTTTATTGGGCTGATTAGATGCTATTTTGAGTGTCAAATTTGAGGAAAAGTTTGTAGTTAAGCAATGAATTCACTGTTCGGCCTCAGAAAGTTCGGCCAAATTGAAAATAGTTCGGCGGCCGAACTTTTAACTTTATAGCTAAACTTCGGCTTTTCTCTTAAATTTTATACACCAAATCGAATTAAATCGGCTCAACAAACATGTTTCCAATACCAAAATTTGTCATTATTGACTCTAGATATCAAAAAAACGACAAAATATAGTTTTTTGGCCGAACTGTTCGGTCGGACACTAACAAATGGTATAGTTCTCAACATCTATGTAGGATTAGGATTTCATATTTACCATGATATGCAAAGATTATTTAATAAAATTAATTTATAAATCACTAAATATTTAAAATTTTCTAACAAAGATAACATTATTATTGCTTTTTTTATTTCTTCACGTGCACTTTTTTCCTATGCCCCCCTGGAGCCACACATGATGTATGGTAATATATTTTTAATTTACCCGAGGTGTTGTCTGAGCTTTTTCCTATATATCTCAACTTTCGGTTTTTATGCAACTTTTCTCGAAGAGATTTTTTATCTGTACACATTTGAAATAATTAAAAAAAAAAGTCAACTCTGTGTCCAGGATATAAGCAATATATTTAGATATCAAAATTTTTGTATTCTTGAATACTTTAAAACCATATAGAAATTTATCCAATTTTAGTAAATTTAAGACATGTTTTTTACAACAACCAATTATTTTTTAACCTAAATTTTAACACTTAAACTTGAGATTGGTTGCAAAAAAATATAATACAAGTCTCTTTTTTTTGTTCCTGTAGAACATACCCAAAGTTTATTAAAATCTGCGTATTCGGTTCAGGATACATACCTCCCTTGTGAGTGTTCTACTTGGTATTCCCATATAGACATTAAAGTTGATTTCAAAAGCGATTGCCAGTTCTTATTAAACTTAATTATTTGATAAGAAATAAAAACAAGTAGGACTTTATGATAAATCTTCCTCTTTTATCATTCGTTATCTATTGTTATCCTTACAAGTCCTTTCTCTTTAATAAATTCATTCATTTAAACATTTAACCATCACAATTAATTTACTTTTATGACCAATAAAGCCTGCTGTTTTATTCAGCACAAAGTTGCTGCTGCTGTTCTTTTTTTTTTTTAATAGACCTTCATACACGAAAAATTAAAACAGCACCTATAATTATAGTCCAAAAGAAGAAATGCAGCCACAAAAGTTAAGGATAATAAATGAATCATTTATCACAACAAACTGACCTTTTACTTTAAAATTCTTCTCTTGTGTTGATACAGTTTTTATTTATTTTTTTTTATTTTTATTTTTTTTGCATTTTATTTGTACTACATCATTTATATTCGAAACAATGTTTTTTGGAATTTTGACAAATTATTTTTACAAACAGACAGTAATTTGCCAACTGCAACTGTTAACCTGTCGTTGGGCAGCCAAAAGATATCCAGGAGTGAGTGAAAGATGTGAAATTTTCTATACAACACAAACAAATTCAGTAGTTGATGGACAATTTTATGATCCTAAAATACTATTAATTGAACAACAAAATATAGGGCGTTTTTATGTTACAGCAAAAAAAAAAACTTGAAAAAAAATGCAACAGAAGAAATTAAACAACAAAAAAAATACAAGTAGTAAAATATTTAAAAATTCTCCTGGTGAGAATACAACCTTTAGATTGCTCCAGTTACAACGCCCGTTCTATTGTTACACAAAACTTTGATACTTTCGTTTCTAATTGTTTAAAGAACAACAATGAAACACAAAAAAAAAATGTTCCTTTTTTTCTAAAACTACAAGAAAAAACAAACAAAGAAAAAAACATCCTTCTGACACCTGTTTGTCTTTTGAGATTGTAGGAATCATATTCTATTGTATATGCGTGATTTTAAAAATTTTCGACACCTGTTGAAACCAACTTTGGATGTCTCTTATTTCTTAAGGTTTTTTTGAATTAAGAGAAACGATTGACAGTACGATGCGATTTGTCGATTTTCGTTCATTATACCCCCAGGTTTTATTACAAATGGTTCCAAATGGAAGAAATGTTTTTTTTTTGGATAACGTTAACCCGTGTCAAAAATGTATGTTAGTTATTGTAAAGCCTTAAAACTGATAAAAAAAAAGTGTCCCCTTGATAAAAATAATTGTTTTATGTAACTTTATACATATAGGGTTAACTGTTACACGTTTGACCAAAAATTACCCACTAGGAAATTTACAGAATAGCACCTTTCATAATTTTCGGATTTAAATTTGATTATATTATTATTACCTGCACTTTTATTTAAAAAATCTTTAACACTTAGTGGCCGTAGGACAAAACAGACCCATTAACCTTAATTTAAATTATGACTGTAAGAAAAGAATATAAAGCCTTTAAATGGATTAAAAAGAATGTCCATTTATTAAAGACTATTATTACTTGATCCATATAGGTCTTATTTTTTCAATTTTCACCATTAAATACCCACTAGGAAATTTAAAGAATAACATATTTTTTTTCAGGGTTAAAATGGTGGGGTCTAAAGTAACTATTAAAAATAATATAGTACAGCCTATCACATATCCGAGTTTAATAAAAATCTGAAAGATGTTATTATGTAAATTTCCTCGTGGGTCTTTTATGATGTAAAGTGAAAACATTAGCCCTGTATCGCTCAAGTTACACAAAATAAAAACTTTTATCAAGTGGAAAAATTTATTTGATACATTTAAAGGCTTTATATTATTTTCTTATAGTCAAAATTTAATTAAGTCATATGGGTCTAACCTCCGGCCGCTAAGGGTTAAAGATTTTTTGAATAAAAGTAAAGATAATAATAGTCTACTAAAATTTAAGTGATATTTTTTCGAAAATTAAGAAAGATGTTATTTTTGATAAAAGTTATTCTGTAAATTTCCTAGTGGGTCTTGTTTGGTAAAAATTGTGGAAATTATCCCTATATGGATCAAGTCACATAGAACAATTATTTTTACCAAGTGGAGATTTTGTTTTATTAATTTAAAAGCTATATAATATATCAAAAAATTAAGTTCCATTTGTCTTTTTTGTCCTCGGGAAACTAAGGGTTAAAGATTTTTTAGATACAAGTTATTCTAATCAAACTTAAGTGATATTTTTCAGGAAATAATTAAAACTTTGATAACAACATTAAAATTTTGTTAATTTTTTTACAAAATAAACAATTTTCAGAAAATGTCCTGGAAAGGTGTAGCTCCAAACACAAACTCGAATTATCATTTTTATAATTGATTTTTTATCTTTAATAACAATTATTATATTATAAAAATAGCAATCGACATCTCCGAATTATGCATTTTAAAAAATCTTAAACATTAATTTAACAAAAAAAAAAGATGTTTCTGCATTTTTATCAAATCCGTGGGTCATTTTGGATTCCAGGCCAAAGTGGGTTAATAATGTCTGATGAAGTCAGAATTCCATATCTGAAAAATTTTTAGTATACTAAATAGATAAATCAAATAAAAAGTAATTTTTTTTGGAATTCTGAATTTTAGGAATTTTTAAAAATGATACATTTTTTCCAATATAGGTCATTTTCGGCCGTCTTGCGCACGGGTTAACGTTTTTCAAAAAAAAAACTAGCACTTATTTTGGTATTTTAATTTCTCAATTAAATGTAACTGAAAAAAAATCACTATATTATGATAACTTGTGCAAATGGAAACTTTTTTGCTTCAATTTTTGCAACAACATTTTTTTAGATGTGCCCACATATTATAAGAAAGATCAACTTAGAAAGATATGCTGCCATATAAATTTTTTTAAAAATCGCGAATATATAGTACAAGCTGCTATACGAAAATATATTTTTTTTTTTTGTCAAAACATTTCCTATTAATTGCCTCTTTTTAAAGAACTAACCTTATTCTGGTCAATTGTTCATTAAGCGTTCATATTAGCTAAAACTGTAAAATAAGATAAAAAATCTTCATAGAACGTGAAGCAGTGGTTTCACTATAAAGTTTTGTTCCTTAAAAATGAACCATAAATATGAACACAGGTCGTGTTATTCAATTATATCGAAGCAAAAGCAGATTGATTGCTTTCGAAAAGTTTTAAATGCATTTAGTGCAAAACCGCGAAATTTTAAAAACATTTTTCTCGAAATCTGTACCATTGATCAACAAATTAAGTACACCATTGAAATTAGCATATCCGATATATATATAATTGATGGGCACATCTTTATTAATTTTTAAAAGTAAAATGTTGTCCTCCTTTTGTAATAGAAGGAATTATTTGTTCACTTTTAAATTTTCCTTTCAATGCAAATGCCCATATATGACCCACCTACCACGCCTCTCACAAAACAGTGAAATCAATTGCATATTAATTACAGTATTAATTGCATTTGTTTAAAAAAGACGCTAATGTCCAAAACTCAGAAAAACAAATTTTTTTGGTGGTGTAATATATAGATCTAAAATATATCAAAGCAAAAACTGTAATATTAATATTTTTGATTTGTTTTAAACTTAAAACCGCCATAATTTTTGCGCCTCTAAAGACTAATGGTTAACGCGTATGGATAAACCATACTTAAACAGCAGATATCACATACACAAAATGTTATTCTTGTTATACAAACAAAGTTTTTGGAAATATTTTGCCTCAAAGTGTCGAAAATGTTTGAACTGCCTCATATCGTGTTGCTGTAGTTTCTTGTCTTTGCAACAACATTCATCACAAATGATGGCCTCTAACACACAAAAAATTATCATCATCATTATGTGAGTTGCTGAGTTCTCATCATCATCATACACACACATATTTTGTATTGCCTGGTTGTATCCTTTTGCAGGTCCTCCAGTAGTTAAAAGTAGCAGAAGCACCAGTAACTTCATAGCCATGGTTTTTCTTTATTTTCAGTTTGTATAGATTCGTTTTACTTTGATGTTTTGTATTGTTGTTGTTTTTTCTGTACTTTGCCTAAAGGGCTCATACCATCCAACTCTCTAACCTGTAATTATGCGTCTTTGAATTTTGACCTACACTTTGTCTTTTTTTTTTTTGTCCAACTGCATACACTCAAAAAAAAAGTCAGTAAAGTTAGCAACATTTTTGCTGAAAGGATCTTTGCCGAAAATTGATAATATCAGCCAAAAAAATAGTAAATTCAGCAAAAGTTTTGCTGAATTAATCATCTTTTTTTTTAGTGTACAAATAGCCTCAGAACATACTTGAACATACCTGAATATCTGTCTGTTAGCCTTTTTGGTATGCAGTAAAGTTTTTGTATTTAAGTTTTTTTATTTTGTTTTGTTTGCAAAAAAAGTGTGAATTTATTTAGTTGATTTTTTTTTTTTGCTTCATAATAATACGCCTTGCAATTGCAAAGATTTACTTATGAGAATGTAAGGTATGATGGTTGGGCACTTAACTCCAACTAATTATTATTTCAGTGAAAAAGGACATTTTTAACACCAGTTTGAATTCCTACGTACGTTTTTTTGGGAAGAGTTTTCAGGGTTTTTCTTCTGTTAGAGAATTAATTTTTTATCATTTTTGTAATTTTTCGGCACGCTGAACATTAGTCTGGCAGATATTTTTCGGTCTGATTCTTTACACTCATAGAAATAAACCAGTAAAACTTACAGAAAAAACTACTAAAATAACTTAAAAAGGACCTTGCAGAAAAAATTGCTAAATTTAGAAAAAATTTTTGCTAAATATTTATAAAATAAGAACAGCAAAAACTAATCTGTCAACTTGACCAATTTTAGTTTATTGAAAATGACAGTTTACTCTGTAAAATTACCAAAAAAAATTACTAAATATTTGTAGACTCAAAATAGCACAGAAAAACTATAATATTAACTAAATGTTTGCATATTTACCTCAAATTTAGTGGAATGCATATAACAGTTTATTTTGACAAATTCAACAGAAATGTTTGTTATATTGCTGATTTCATAAGGGAAGACTTTTATTCGCATTAAAAAAAAATAAAAAATACTTTAAAAATTTCACATTTTTAATGCTGTTTTTGTCTACTAATATTTAGTAAATATTTTTGCTGATTTTAGAAGATTATTTTGTTGCTTTCAATTATCAAAAATTTAGCTACAATATAACTAAATATATGTAAATTGAACAGATTTGTTTATTACTCATATTTTTTAAACAAATCTGCTAATATAAGCAGTTTTTTCTGCAAGCTCATTTTAAACTAATTTTTAGTAGCTTTTTTTTTGCTTTTTTTACACGTTTCTTTCTATGAAAAAGTACTTACATGTACTCAGAAGATTACCCCACCGTACACTGCAAATTTTATAATTGTCACCTACTTTAAATGTCGGTATGCCACCTTCCTTTAAAGTTATGAAAAATTTATTCATGTAGTACTTTAAATATCACCTTGCCTTAACCCATATTATCCCAATGTTCAATTATTCGAACAGAAAATTTCACGTATCCTTATATTTTTTTTTTCTCTTTTTAGTTAAGACTCAGAACTATTTTTTATACAATTTGAATGTAAATATGAAAGTTCTCTTAAATGTAAATATTAAAGTTCTTATCCACTTCTCTTCGCCATTTATAACAAAGAAGAAGAAGAAAACACAAAAAAATGTCTTTGATGATATGGGTTAAAATTTGTCAAAAAATTAATTTAAAAATTTTAGAAGAGTCTTTTTTAAACTGTAAAACAAACAAAAAATATATGATAAAAAACGTGTGCTTTAAGTGTCTGAAAATTCTATAACTTTTTTTTAATTGAATCAGGTATGTGACACTTACAGAAGTTTTATTGTAATTTTTTTAATGTTTTTAATGCGGCTAAAAAAACTGGCCGAAAATGACCCACTTTAAAAAAAGGGTATTATTATTAAAAAATTCCCAAAACTCTAAATTTCGAACAAATTTCATTTAATATACTCAAAATTATTCAGATATGGAATTCTGACCTCATCGAATATCACTAACCCACTTTAGACTGGAATCCAAAATGACCCATGAATATGATGAAAATGCAGAAACGTGTTTTTTTAAATTAATTTGATCGCTATTTTTGTAAAATAATAGCTATTGTTAAAGGAAAAATATAAACTGGAAAAATGGTAATTCGAGTTTGTGTTTGGAGCGAGCGACTCCTTTCCAGGACATTTTATGTAAATTGCTTATTTTGTCAAAAATTTAACAAAATTTGTATGATTTTATCAAATTTTGCATAATTTTTGGAAAAATATCACTTAAATTTGATAATGAAATAATTACCTTTTTTTTATCTAACAAATATTTAATCCTTAGTGAACTGGGAACAAAAACGACCCATAAAACTTAATTTTAATAATGAAAGCCTTAACACAGATTAAAAAAAATTTTCACTTAATAAGAATAATTATTTTATGTATCTTGATCCATATAGGGTTAATTTTTACACTCTTGGCAAAAATAGACCCACTAGGAAATTTACAGAATAACACCTTTCATAATTTTCGAACAATATCATTTAATTTTTTTTTTGACCATTATAATCTTTACTTTTATTCAGAAAAAAAAAAAACTTTAACCCTTAGTGGTGGTGGAAGAAAAGACCATGTAACTTAATTTAAGTTAAAATTTAAAAAAATTTCCACTTGATAAAAATTATTATTTTGTATAACTTGACCATGATGTTTTCGAAGTCTGTAAAAATGCACGTATGTATGCCTATGCTGACGATATTCAGCTATATATTTCGAATCGTTTAGGCCTTTTAGAAGACACATGCTTCAGATTAAATGAGGACTTACAGGCAATGAATAATTGGGCACAAGTCAATAAGCTGACGCTCAATCCCGGCAAGTCTTTGATACTTCCTATCAGTAGATACAAACCCTGCGTCGAATTTCTAACAGCTTACTTGGGTGAAACTGCTCTTAAGTATGTTAATAAAGTTAAATATTTAGGGTTTGTTATCAACTCCACTTTGTCATGTACCGATCATGTTAATACCATAATACGTAACACATTTCTTACACTTCGTAACCTACGAGTATCGTCCAGTTTTACCCCAGTTGATGTTAAGAAAAAATTAGTCATTCAATTAATAATTCCGCACATAACATATTCAGCTGAGGTTTACAGTCAATTAGATTCGCATTCATCGCATAAACTACAGATATCTTTTAACAATGCTACGAGGTACATATTTAGTTTACGTCGTTTTAGTAGCATTTCTTCATGGAACAAAAAGGTACTTGGTTGTGACTTAGATGACTATTTACGCATGAGAAATTTGTTGTTTTTGCATATATTAATTTCAGATAAAACTCCATCATATCTCTATGAAAAAATTGAATTCGGCAGGTCTATACGATCAGGGACATTAATTATACCTAGATACTACTATTTAAACACAGGTAGATTTTTCTTCGTTAATGCCATTAAACTTTGGAATGACTTACCCATAAATCTTAAACTCATCACAGAAAAAAACAGTTTTAAAAGTGAACTTTTTAATTTAATTACTAGAAATAATTTAATTTCTAGAAACAACTAACTACTACTTTTCTATACCTTCTTTATTTTCAGCCTATTCTTTTCATCTTTTGCTATACCAACTAGATATCCACATATATATTTTTCTTTAACTACTATATGTTTAGAATAAGTTTTTAAATTTAAATTATATTTTTTTTTTTTTTTTTTTTAAACGATATTATTTTAAAATTTGTTATTATGACATTCATTATGTGATACCCTTTGAACCATAAAAGAATTTAATTCTTAAGGTTCTTATACTGCAATTTTTTACTTAAATAAATAAATAAATAAAATTATAGGGCTAATGTTTGTACTTTTCAAAACAAAAGAAACCCTTAAAAATAATATTTAGACTATAAAGAAAGCACTAGTTTGTTAGTTTTGTAACCTCACCAGCAACATTATTTAGAACAGGGTACCTCAGAATCTATTCCAGAACACCAACAAATAGAACAGTTTTTGGAACAGGTTCCTGGGTACCAAAATGTAATTCTTCACTGTCCCAGAACCAGTTCTATAACTATCTCTAGAACCGGTTCTAAAGCAACTTGTTCTTGCTTGGAGGTAAAGAACCTGTTGTAAATAGGACAAATTCTATACAAAAAGAATCGGTTGAAGAGCAGAAATTTGAACCTATTGCAATACAGTATAAGTTGTTCTGCAACCTGTTGTTTGGATTTTACTGGATCTATCACATTTCCAAATTTAATAAATATCCGAAAGATCTTATTCTATAAATTTCCTAGTGTGTCTTTTTTTTGACCACAAGTGTAATAATTAACCCCATATGGATCAAGTTATATACAATAATTATTTTTATCAAGGGGAGGTTTTGTTTTTATCAATTTAGAGGCTATACTTGGTTTTTTGTGCTCCACAAGTAGCAATATCCACCTCCTATGACAAGCCCATGTTAAAAGTACCGGTCACTGTCATATAACAGAACAGAACTAGAACAGGTTCATACACACAAAGTTCTAGTCACGTGCCCATACCTAGACTGGTCCATTTTCCGCAGGGTAGGTATATGACATTAAGTCTGACTTTATAAAAGTTAAATAAATCAATTAAAGGGCTTAATGTAAAAAAATGATATGTCACATTTTGTTTTTATTTTGTTTTCGCCTTTTAAAGGTTAAAAATGAGAAAAATATGTATTTATCACAACTTTTATACTCCAGGTACTTGAAATAAGTGTTTTTTAAGCAAGACTTCTATTAAAAAGTAGAAAACAGCGAAAATCCATAACGCAATAAATGTGCATTATTAAGCTTTTACAATAAGCCCGTCAATTATTCCTTATGCTTTAGTTTTAATTATGTACTTATGGTGAGAAAACTTTTGTTTAAGATAAATTTAAAAAAAAATATTAGTTATATTTCTATGGAATTCATGTTAAAATACAGCAAAAAGGCAGTGCGTTTTGATAACCAAAAACTGAAATATATAAAAATTTAAACCAACTAATGAAAACTTAAAATAACGTTACCAACCAAGACAAAAAAAAACAATGATGGTGATGAGCATGATGTTGTTGATGGTTAAAAAATAAAAAAAAAAACTTGGAACTTGAGAATAAAATAAAAAATGGCGATAGAAATCGTGATACAATCACGTCTAGACTTTTACGAGTTGCGCCTACAAAAACACAAACAGAAAACTAAACAAAATGTAAAAAGACAAGACAGTTCAGGACAGGACTTGGCACAACATTAAAACTTAAAACGCATTGTATTAAAATCAAAAGCTAAGCAACATGTTTTCATTCTTCACAAACTATTTCAACAAACAGTGGCTCTGATATGATGTTGGTAGTGTTTGTAGATTTTTTTTTCTTTTTTTTTTTGCTACAACAAAATATTTGCAGATGATTTTTAATATATTTTTTTAGTTTTTTCTTTTAATGATAGTCAATGGTCAGCATGATTTTTAAAGTTTTTATTTTTTTTTTTCTTTATAATTTCCATTAAAAATATTTTTAAATACCACTTCTACTTAAGTTAGCTTAAATTAAGTTTGAATACGAGTATTCTTCTTCCATATAGTAGTAAATGGGTTAATTTAGAAATGAACATTTTTATGTGTGAGCTGGTAATTATATGGTGCCAAAGTAACTAAAATGATGAAACTGCTTTTTTATAGCAATGGGAAAAATATAT
Organism: Delia radicum; assembly: GCA_021234595.1. Taxonomy (NCBI): domain Eukaryota; kingdom Metazoa; phylum Arthropoda; class Insecta; order Diptera; family Anthomyiidae; genus Delia; species Delia radicum. The sequence goes on from CM037852.1 coordinate 197,532,443, forward strand.
ATTTTCAAAGACAATTCATTTGAACACTGTTTAATTAATTTTAAGTATAATTAATTCTAAATACTTACTTAACATATTTTGAAAGATGTGGATCCATATTTGTCAAATACTAAATTAACACTTGTAAAAAGAGTGATTCAATAAAACTCTGTTGTCATGAATCTTAGAAAAAAACTAGCCCTTATCTCGAAAAAGTATACAAATTTTAGAATTTTAGAACTATTAAATCTTAACTCATTCAGCGATAGTTCATCAATGTGCAAACTTATAGGGCATTCACATAGACAAGTTAATCTCATAAAAATGGGTTTAACTGCTTAATCAAGCACTAAAAAAGGCGATTAAACCATTTTGTAACCTGTGTGATTAACTGTTAATCTAACTTTTTATCTGACTACTATTTCCAAACGACTCCGTATTATACTACTAAGTGTGCTCAACTCTGAGTTCTTATATACGTTCGGTTGGCAACGCTAACAAAAGTTAGGTAAAAATTATCGTTAAGAGACTGCCGCAAAAAAATATTTTTGCAAACGCTGTCGTTTCCCTAGTTCGTCTTATGCCGGATCACTATCGGCGCCACCTTGCTATTTTAAACTGACAGAGTTAATCTTTTAGCTGTTAAGTTAATCAAAAATGCATATTTAAACGAGGAGATTACGTTAATTAAGTCGATTAATTTTGCAGTCTGAACTTCCTATTAAGTACTATATTTCTTTAAATGCAATTTTTGCGATAGGCCTAAGTCTCCAAAAAGGTTCATCAAAAAATCTTTAGCGATTTAAATTGGGTAATCAAAATTGGAAAATTGGCCAACAATTTTATTAAACAATATGCTTAAAAACATAAATTTTTAGCAAAATATGCAAAGATATTTGTTAAGTAATTCAAAATAAACTTTTTTTTAGCGATTTAACAAAAAATCAGATTTTCATCTAATGTACATATGTATATTAGACCGACTCACCTTGTATGGGGAACAAAAAAGTTTATTTTGTCCATCCCTCAAAAAGTACGTTGGTTTGTTTTATGATAATTCGCAAAATATGTAGTGTCTAGCATTAAGATTCCGTGAGCTAGACCGTTTTAACAAAACGCATTTTTTTAGTTTTTCAAAGAATTTTGAAATACAAGAATAATTTTGAATAACTAGATACAAATTATACAATATTATTATCATATGATATGCGTCCAACGGTATATAAAACAAGACAAAACATGTCCAGAAATATCCTGTAAAAAAATGATTTTAAAATTTTTTGTCATATTTAAATCTTTATTCGATTTAAGTAAATACATATTTCAACTTTTTTCGAAATTTTGCACTAGTTCGTGTTTTGGCAAAAATACAATAGCGTGGGAAAACTATGTTCTAATCAATTTCTGTATTAACTAGAATCTTTCTTCATTTATGTGTGGAAATAATTAAAAAATAATTTAGAATTTTGCAAATTGAATGCATTTTCCATGGTTCTCTAAACTAAATATTGAAAAAAAAAATAAATTAATTAATCCAGTCTACTCAGAAGGCATGAGTTTTTAGTTCATGTAAGGATAAAACTTCGGCTTAAACAAAAAAATTCCAACACGTGGTTTTTTTTGCGGCATAATTTTTTTGCGAATTCCAAATTTTCCAAAGCTTTATGTATTAAAAATGAAACAATTTAAGCTCAATATATATAAAAGTAAACATCTACATACATTTCTTTACGTCGCGAAAAAAAAGTTATGTCGCGAAAAAAATGCGTATTTAATTTTTTCAATTTCATCCTTACCAACTAGAAACTGAATACATTTGCATAATGCATTCATTTCAAATAAATAAAATTGCAAAAATATAAAATAATTGCATACATAGATTATGTAGTTGCCTATAGTAAAATTTTGATATCGATATTGATATGATTAAAACATAGTTTTCCCACGATAATGCATTTTTGGTAAAACGTGAACTAAACCATGTCAACATGTTATTCAGAAAAACACACACCAATTTCAAAAAATACCAATTGTAATTTTAAAATTGCATTTGATTTTCAAAAAATACCAAATTTAATTCAGAAACCATAATTGTAATTACCAACTGAAACTGAAAAAATAACAAATAATTCAGAATATAACAAATGTAATACAGAAAATACCAAATGTAATTCAAAAAATACCAAATGTACTTGAAAAAATATCAAAAGAATTTCAACTGACATTTTTTTGCACCTCTTCGCTCAATTTTCGAAAATAGCGTGTTAGATCCTACATGTCAAATATCATGTTCCTACACCCAGAAAAAATATTAGTTAGAATTCGGTCAAAAACATTAAAATTTATTTGATTTTACGTTCTTTTATTTGGAATTACCTATAATCAATTAATAAAACCAAAATATTGTACTGGAAACTGGCAAACAGACCTATTATCCAACAATTGGTATTTCTAATTAACTTTACAAATAAAATTCTGTTAGTAATTGTGTACGGTAGAAGCAACCATTTATTTCGTGATAATACAAGAAAAGTGCTACCATCAATAAATTTTTTTAAAAAATTTGTCGATAATCCAAAGTTGCAGCTGCAAATACGGTTTTCAGAATCAAATATGTCACTAAATTAATGTCTCCGTAGTACCAACCGAATTATGGATTACATTGTTTATAGAAGCAACTAATGATTAGTATTGGCAAACGAATTTTAAACTATGTTTGTTTTCCTAACAAAATATTTAAATTCAAATTTAACATTCAACATTTATAACTATTTGTGGTGTACTGGGTAGAGAGGTAGCCTTTTACTCCGAACTTTCGAGTTCAAATCTCGGAAAAGACAAACACAAAATTTTTCTTTTTTGAATTACTATAAAATATTCAAATGTTTAAATAGCAAATAAGGTAAAGAAAATTGAAAGTGATTTTAGCGCAATTAGTTTTACAGAGGCCTTTTAATTTGAAAACCACGGTTCCATAAAAGTAAAATCAAAAATGTTTTTTAATTTCAATAAATTTTTGTAGATCTGCGATTTAGTAATAGTTATGTTACAGAAAATGTATTCCATTAATATACACACAAAAAAAAAATGCATACTATTTATGAATATTTTATGAAAAATTTTGCGAATGTACTAATTTATCAACTTTTTCGTAACATTTATGAACAGTTCATAAAAAATACTGGGTAAGTTTGTGTCTCGTAAATTATGACAAGGTTCTTAAAATAAATGTAGAAATACTTAATATTTATGAAAAAGTACTTAAAATATTTGCCAATGTACAAAATCTTAATATTTAAGAAAACTTGCATAACTTGCAATAATACTGTGAATTTTGTGTACCTTTTCATAAAAGCTAGGGAAACTAGGAACATAAATAGTAAGTAAATTTCATAAATAGTATGAACCTTTAAAAATATGAACTTTTTTATAAAAAATTATGAGTTTTATTTTTTTCTGTGTATTCCTTGACACAAATTTTCAATTCCTTTTACCTAATGAATACTTTGTTACCAACTTTAAGGACTCCTAAATTTAAGAGGGGCCAGATAGATGCCAATCGACTAATACATAATTATTGCCATAACATTCCTCAACAAATTACAATTTATCATAGATAAATAATTATTGATCAAATTTCATTTGATCATACATAAATAATTATTTCTTTATTTTTATTAATTAATAATCATATAATTACAAATTATATCCTATTACCCTAACCGAGCACTAGCTACTATGGTTTTCGGCGCGTTGTAGCGAAATAGACCAGGGCCTCTGGTGGGAATCGAACCCACGATCTAGCACTGATAAGCCAGCACGCTACCAACTAGCCTACCGGGGCGCACATAAATAATTATTTACCTATGATCAAATGTAATTTGTTGACGAATGCTTTGTCAATAAATATGTAAAAGCCGATTGGCATCTATCTGGCCCCTCTTGCCCTTAGCAGACCTTAAAGTTGGTGAAAAAGTAGTATTTATTCAAGAGGTAAAAGGAACTGCAAATTTGTGGCAAGGAATATTTTAATGGAATACATTTTCTGTAGCATAATTATTAATAAATCGCAGATCGCGAAAAAAAAAATAAGAAACTATCTCTTGGGCAAGCATATCCACCTAGCTGCAGATATTTTGTCAAATTATTTTATTTAAGTTTACCCAACCAGAAATTGCCAATGGTCTGAAAAATTAAGCACTAACAGAGCTCTGTGTGTCAATGGTCCAACAAATAGAGTGCTGGCAAAGCACTGATTTACAGAGTTCTGCCAACGTTAGTAAAAAGTGATTTACCAGTACTTGATTTACAAAGTTGACAAACCGTAAAAATAATAAAAATGCTGGCACAGCCCTGGCTTAGAATGCTTTCCAAACGTTGGCCCAAAGAAACGGACAAGTTCTGCCCTGTGTTATCAGTTTGGGGTTTGCAAAGCAAATACATCTTCAGAAATCCAATGCTCTGCCAACGCTCATACCACCGTTGGAAGCACTGGACCAGCGCTTTATCGTTCGTATTTTTCTGATTGGGTAGTTCCTTTCCAGTTAATAGTATAAAATCTTAAAATTTAATTTTCTTCTCATAAAAATGCATTTATAATTCAATATTGATCATTAAACATTTACTGAAGTATAGAAAAAATTAATTGATTTTAGGTCAATAGAAAATTAACCGAAAAAAATCGATTAAAAAATTAACCGTAAACAAAAAGAAATCATTGGCGCCAGCCAGCGAAAGGTTTCGCATAATTAACAGAGGAAAAATAGTAATAAAAAAAAGTCGAAAATTCAAAATACTCTTTTGTGTTAAATATTAATAAAGTCGAAAGTCGAAAAAATCATCATTTCTCACATGAAACATTAAACAGACAAAACCAAATAGTCGGCAAACTACAAACAATTTGTTTTGTGTTATATTAAATTTTTATTTAATTTTAACCATATTCACAAAAGATGAACTTGTTTTATTCGATATAAACTGTAACGAAAGCAATACAGACAAGAAGGACAGACAAATAATACACACCATAAAAGATCTCATCATCATCATCATCACTACTCTTACCAGAAATATTTCAAAAAAAAAAAGATAGATAGATCGGATTCATCCAGTATTCTTGTATGGATGTGCGCTTGTTTTAAGAACCACCTACAATACAAGTTAAACAATCGAACTCTAAGATATGGTAAAAGAAAACAAAAGTGGTTGGTTGGTTAGTTGGTGATACATATTAACTTTTTTGGCTATAAGAAAAACCGACATTAATAGTTTGCGACTGATTGTGAGCTAAAAAGGGCAAACATTTTATTTTTTTTTTTGTTTTATTTCGAAGCACAAAACCAATATTAAGGCTCATACTACAAACAGCAACAACAAATCATTAAGAATGATTAAAAATCTGTAATATATGTAGAAAGGATCATTTTGGTTTAAACTAATTTAAAATGTTTTGATCCAAACTATTTTTTTGCGTTTCGTTTTGAAATTAAGAAAAATTATTATTTTGAAAGGTAAAAGTTAAGAAATTTTTAATGGCAAGTGTGGGAATTTTATTTTTTGGTTATAGAAATCGTTAATGTTGTCTATAACGTGCAGACATTTTATTTTGTTCCCAGGCAAAATTTACTTTATTATTTTAAAGTACGTTCACCGAAATTTGAACTAAACTGTAGAGATCTAACTGACGAATTTCGATGTGAAATAGATTAAAGTTTAGCTATCTCCGGAGGACTTCGCACTAGATTTGAGCACGCGACAAGAAATTAACCTAGAAATTGTGTGAATTATTTACTTGCCTCCAACAAATGTTAACAAATAATTTGGCGATGAAATTGTCTTCGAATACATAAATTCGGGAAATTATTGACACTCAATAAAATAAGTTAGTAGACAAATTAGTTAAAAGTCTTGTAAATCAATTATACAAAAAAAAAACTTCGGGAAAGTATAGTCTGATTCTTGGTTAGAAAAGTTCATCAAATGTTGTAGGCATGTGAAATTTATGCACTTATTGATCATCTTTTATGTCACCAAATTTTACACATGTACTTAACACGTGGACGTGCATAGATATTGTTTTAGGTTTTTGTGTTGCAAAAAAAAAATAATATAGAGTTAGTACGAGTATATTTGTGATAATTTTCTATTTCGTGATTTAAAAAAAAAATGCTATTTAAGATGTCGAAGGGTTGCTATTAATTTATAATATTAACACAATTTTTTTTTAGAAATTATTTCTTAAAAGTGTAAAAAAAATATAAAATTATGTGACCGGCTTATTATGGGGAGCACTTTGAAAGACGTATAAATAATATTAATTCGTTATATGGTAGTATGTGCTGCACGGGTCAGACGTAACTTCCTTTCCAACATTTCGAAAAAAACTTTTTTGAAATTTTGTTTCTGAACTTACAGACATTAATTTAAGGATTATTTAATTTAAAATATAATATATAAATGTGCAACACCAACTTGACGTATTTACCTCATAGGTGGGGTAGTTAAGTCGATTTGAGTTACTTTGGAAATCTGAAAAAAATAAATATGAAAAATAATGATAATTTATGTTTTCAACATGCAAATTAAAGTTAAGATGTGTAAAATTGTATATAAAAATAATTTTTTTCGAAAAAATAGTTTTTGAGTAAAGACAGCACTTTAAGAAAAAAGTAGCAAATACTACCCTTCTACCGTATGTGATTTTTTGTTTTGTTTTGTTTCTAGAATTACACACATCGACAAGCTTCCTTGGTTTGAATGCCGATATGTGATTTATTTATTCTTTAATGTCCTGATTCCAAAAAGCGAGACGAATACGAGGACATTGGCAATTGCTCTAAGGAAAATAGATAGCAATACGAATACGTAAGATCTCGGCTATTACTCCTTGTAAAATAAACAGCGAGGTAAATACGCTAGATCTCGGCTATGGCTCCAAAGTAAAAATGTGTATTGGCACGAAAATAAATAGCGAGACTAATACCGGAGACCTCGGCTATAGCTTTAAATAATGAGACAAATTCAGAAGGTCTGGGTTTACAATTTTTAGTTTACACTCTAATTAATTTCTGTTGAAATTTACCCAACTTATAGTAGGAAACTGTACTCCTACTATAAGTTGGGTAAATTTACTCTATGCGTGTAAATGAAAAAAATACGCACATTGAGAGTAAGTTTGTGAACACCAAGTTTGTAAATTTACAATGAAAGTGCGTAAAATTTTGATAAAATTTATAAATAAATGAGTAATTTTACCAAATTTTCGTGTAAAAAAACATGATTTACGTGTAATTATACGTATAAAATGCGTAAAAATACATATTTATAAGCGTAAAAACCCCCTAAAAATGCGTATCTTTACCTTCCGGTAAAAAAGAATAACAGCCCAAAAAATTTTTCAAATAAAACAAAAAATTAATTTTTAGAAAGAGTTTTATTAATGTGTTGTATAATAATAAATTTAATAATAAATATTTGTATATAAGTTGTTGTACATATACAGAGCTTCAAAGATTGAATTATATTCTAAAAAAAATTAAATCGGATTATTTTTAAATCGAATGATTTTTTTCTTCAATCATTGCAAATTCAATAATTGGGAGTTCAATCTATTTTTAACTTAATCGATTTACAATTTGCCGAAATCGGCGAAACTGAAAAATACTGCCAAAATTGAAAAAAATCGCTAAAATCGAAAAAATATCGTTAAAATGAAAAAAATCCCAAAAATTTAAAACAATCTCCAAAATTGAAAAAAAAACGCCAAAAATGTAAAAATTACTTAAATTGAAAAAATCGACAAAATTTAAAAAAAATCGCCAAAATTAAAAATAAATTACTAAAATTTGCCAAAATTAAAAAAAAAATCGCCAAAAATAAAAATATCGCCAAAAATTTCTAAAAGTAAAAACATTGCCAAAATGAAAAAACTTCAAAATTCAAAAACGGCATAAGTAAAAAATCGCGAAAATTTAAAAAAAAATCACCATAATTGACAAAAAATTTATCAAATTGGAAAAAGTTGTCCGTGTCTTTTATTTATCTCTGTTAGTTTTTGAAAAATAGGCGATGATTCAAATAAATACTCTTTTTTATCTGCGATGCTTACTTTTCGAGAAAAACGCGATTTACGAATCAAGCCGACATTTAGGATTGTTGTAAGGATAATGGGGTTGAGTTTTGAACAATGGTGCAGCAATTTTTCCCCCAGCTCCATTAGTTTTTGTAATATGTACCTTTTAAAAATTGACTAAATAAAAAACGTCCATAACTCAAAAAATAAAAAAGCAACAGGAAAAATGTTTGCACAGGTGTTCAAAACTCAACGCCAATACCGGCCTGATTGGCTAGGTTCCTAAATCGCGTTTTTCTCAAAAACAAAACATCGCAAAGCAAAAAGAGAATTTATTTGGAACATCGCCTGTGTTTCGAAAACTAATAAAGATACATTTACAGCTATTTTAAGTTTCTCGTCAATATTTTTCGTTTTTCAATTTAAGCTTTCTTTCCAATTTGAAAATTTGTTTCATTTTTGGCGATTTTTTTTTGCAAATTTTTTATTTTTAATTTCGAAATTTTTTTCATTATAGCTATTTTTCTAATTTTTGGCGATTTTTTTAATTTTTGCCGATTTTCTTTTAGTTTTAGGGATTTTTCTAATTTTTTGAGTTTTTTTTAAATTATAGTGATTTTTTTCTTTTTTGGCGGTTATCTTTAAATTTTAGCGTTTTTTTCAAATTTGGAGATTTTTTTTAATTTCAGCGATTTTTTTTTTATTAATTTTAACGTTTTTTTTTTTCATTTTTGGTGATTTTTTTTCTATCTTAAAGATTTTCTTAATTTTAGCGATTTTTGGCGTTTTTTCAATTTTGGCAATTTTTTTCAATATTGGCGATATTTTTAAATCGATTGAGTTAAAACCGACTGAATAAATGGAATGAAGAATTTTTTCTTTAAAGCTCTGTACATATATTATATTTTGAAAATATTTTTCCACAATTAGGCTGCAAACTCTTGGAAATAAACTATAAACTAAACACTATCACAAATACTACAGTTATACATTTTTTTTTCATTAAAATTCTCAATAAATTAAATTTTTTAGATTTGTTTGGCTTTTTTCAATTTGTTTAATTTTTTTCAATTTAAAAATGTCAAAATATTTATTACTATTATAAGTTAGTATATTTACAAACATTGTGCGTAAAAATTTTATTTAACAAAATAATACTACTTTTAGGCATAATGTGTTTAATTGTAAACACATAATTGGTAAAAATGATGTAAGTGGGTATTATTGTATATAAAAGTGTGCGCAAAATAGTTTTACGCATTTTGATGTATAAATTTACCGAATTAGCGTAATAATACATGAAACTTTACTCGTTTTATAGTAGTAAATTTACAATCATTTTTTAGAGTGTAATCGACCTTTTTTTCTAATTATATTTAAATATTGTATTAGATTATTCTAATTTGGGCTTTCAAGGTCATATATTTTTCTAAATGTAAATAAAAGATTAATTTATTTCATTTTTTCATCCAACGTTTCTTTGGTATCTTTCCAGCTTCATCAGGGATAATATTTATTAAATCTGGCAACGTTATGAAATATACAAAGGGAAAAATAGTTAATACGACATGATAACTTAGTATTATAAAACAATTTTACTTACAAATAATCTTTCGTCAATCTTAACATTTAAACTTTAAGAACATATAATTTGTTTTTATACACCACGACATAAAACACCAAAATAAATTAATAAATAATAAATGTAAAAATAATAAAGTAAAAACTTAATATCACAGTAAAATTTATAAACTAAGTATCACAGTTGGAGTAAGGAACTAAACTAAATTATTGCAATGGTATAATTTGCGTTAATGTTGTCTATGTCATCTTTCTTATTCATTGCACGTTGTTGTTTTTGTTGTATTCGCAAACTTTCCAAAGTATATCGTTTATTCTCTCGTCTTTCTTTGTCTAAAATTTTTACATTATTAAGATCTGCAGTGTGTCCCTTTTTTAGACAGTGCTGTGCTAAAGCTGTTGAGAGTTTGTTTTTTTACATTATGACACTTTTCGGAAGCAGGAATATGGTAATGACGTCGTGCTAGGCTTCAGAAAGCAAATCGAAGTATAGCAGGAATATTAACCCGATTCTTGATTTGATATATCAACCTTTACACTATGTTTGTTGAGTTTTATTAACTCAGTGGGAATTATTGGCATAAACACAACAAGATACTAATAATAGACAATTGAAAAAACACGTTTTTATGAAAATAGATACCCATTTTTAATGAATACAAAAAATTTGAAATTTTCCGAATCAGAAAATTTTTTTTTTTGTATGTTTCTATTTGGATTTTTGGCAATACTTTAAAGATAACATGTCTTTGAAGGCACATTGGTAAAAAAAATGGGTTAATTTGACAGCATGTTTTGCAAAAAAACAAATACAAAAAAATTGAATATAATATTTAAAAAATTTCTAGAATAGAGGAAAAATGCGTAATTTTTAGTAAGAATCAAATTGGACTATCTAGAAAACCGGTAGTCCGATTTCACATATTTGTGTTCAAAATTAATGATGTGCCTCAAGGCATATACTTATTAAATCATTTGAAGAAAAATTTTAATAAATCGAAATCTTTCGTCACAGGCCGCCACTGATTAAAGCTTTCCGATTTTTCTCAAATTCGCACCATACACATAACTTTTAGACCTAGTGCTGCAATAATCTAAACAATAAATTAAAATTTTCCGAACAAAAATTGTTTTTAATACAAAAAAAATTTTTAGTTCATATGTAAACGAAACAAATTACATTTGATATTAAAACAATTCTATCATTTTCGAATTTAACCTCCATCTATGAACTATGCACACCTTCTTTATATATTTATCAAAATCTAACATTTATACACACACGCAGAAAAAACCTAGTATGATTTTATGAAACACTTTCCTGTCAAAATTTAATTAGACTGATTGCAACAAAAAAAGGCGAAAATGCTTGGATAATATGCTAAACTGTATTTTTCTTAAATTACACCAGCTTGTTTTTTTGGTAATTTATCCAAGTTTATGTTATGGTAAATTTACATTGTTGATCATTAATACAATAAATGCTATGTAAAATTTACATTGGTGAAATTTGGAAAATAAAATAAGCTACAAGTATATTTATCTAAAAAAAAACATGAATTACAAACAACACTTAGAATTTAGTTTGACAGACACAAATTAATGTGGCAATATTTATTAGATATGGCAATATCTAATTAATTGACTAATTATTTTTTATTTCTTACTCGAAAACACCAAACACAATCGGAAATCACCCGAGTACAGATCGTTTATAATCCACGATATATTAGAACCTGCATCCTTATAAGGGATAAAGTTAAGCTGCTTACAACCTGCATTCTTGCTAGGGAAAACAGTAAAATCAAAATTTTTGTTTGTTTATTTTTATACGAAAATTATTCGTTTCTTTTGCTGCTTCTCAGTATTATGTAATTGTAAGCACTTACATCAGCGCATTTGTTTCATCCTGCTTCTAAAAACACGAACATTTTTTACTGGGATATCACTTCGAACATTTACCTCATCGTTTTGACAAATTTGTTGTTTTAATTGTATGTAGTTGTGTAATTACCACGAAACTTTGTAAACTTTTACTCTAATTTTTGTAAATGATACACCGTTTTTTTTCTGTGTATATGTTACCTACGAGTATTTGGCTTTTGTCACATTTGTTTTTATCATTTGTTAGTTATCAACCAACTATTTATAATTCGACTAACAATGTAGAGTAGTGGTGTACTCTCTGGTACGATGTGTCCTGTTACACTTGTGTCATTTTCCAGACAATGCCAACCAACATTAATAACAACAATAACTATGCTACATTTAACAAACCACCATATCATATGTGGAGTAGATGGACGATAGATTACTTATAGTATGACCATATTTTGTATCATTCACCTTTAGTTTTTAGTAATTTGTCTAATGCAGTCATTAATTTCATATTAACAAGGTGTGGATAGAAAATTACTTTTACATTATTTTTTTTTTTCGAAAATACTCAAACTAATGATTATTGTATTTAAAGTTTAGTTAATATTAGTATAATTATAGTCGAAGAATTATTCTAAATATTCAAAATGAATTTTGTGAGCAGTAGAAGACAAATGAAATATTTTTACATTATAATTGAAATACTTTTGCATTGATTAAAGTTTACCTTAATAATTTAAAATAAGACACACAAAATTTTGAATCAGAACTCAAATTGATTCGAATGAAGCTCAATTCACAATTGAATCATTTATTTTTTTTTCTAAACAAATTTAATTATTTTTCCAGCGAATCAGAAATTTTCAGAGTGTTACTTGGGGCCGATTTGAAAAAATATTTGGGTAATATTGCACAAAGACTCGGTCTTAGCAACAGTATTTGTAGTTTGGTTGTAGCTACACAGAAAGAATTGCTGGTATAAGTTTTTATGGTTCCTTCATTCCTTCCATTCAGAATGCCCTGTAACCATATGGTAACTATGGGCGGGCTAGGGGACTGATTTTTGTACATATAGCCAAATGTATGTTTTAGCAAGCAAACTTATTAACTATTATTAAATTAATATCTATTGCGCAATTACTGTAAATTATGTTTAAATATCCAAAACTAATAGAATTTTATAAGTGGCACAAGTTAAATCTGCATTTATTCTGATTTCGTATAGTTAAAAAAGCCGATTTAAATACAAAAATCTACCACGTCCGTAAAAAAAATTGTCAAGGAATACAGTATTGGACATCTAAGTATTAAAGATTTGGACCTAGTTTCTTACGTTATGAAAACAATATAATAAAATATGTGGAATAAAATATATGGTTTATATTAGGGAGGCAAACTCCAAAGGACCCAAAACTTTGGCTAATGAACAAATTTTGATAACAGAATTGATAATTTTCAGAAAACTTCGAAAAATTGCACAAATGTGCCAAAACAGAAAATATTTTAGACAAACATTTTGAAAATCGGAGGCCAAATTGTTATTTGTGACTTTTCATCGAAAATTCACTAGACAACACACAAAATGGCAACTGATTTTTAATTTTTTATTCATTGGTGAAAAAAATGTTCCTTCTATAAGGTGGCGCAAAAATAACATTCCGATGTTTTTTTTTTATTATGTATTTATTATATATAGCATTTTCTGATAGGAGGATTACTTTTGCGCCACCTTATATAACAGTTAACAACAATAAAAGTATCATTAAAAAGCTAAACTTTGAGAAAAATCCTAAAATACTTATGTATCCTAAACTAAAGGGTCCGCCAAATAATTTTTTTTTTAACTCCTGAACCAATTGGACTTTGTATGGCGTCATACCAAGGTCTTTATGCAAACTTCGTCTCAATGATGTCTCCGAAATGTTCAATTGTTGAGAACGACGGTGAATTGATGTTGATGGCGCTTCACGCACACTTTCTGCCACAGCAGCAATATTCTCGGGTGTACGCACTGTTTTTGGCTTTTCACGCTTTGGTTTATCGATGAGGATGCCAGTTTCTTTCACTTTTTTCACAAGATAACGAACATACGGACCATATTCGTTCAGCGGAAGGATAAAACTACACTCAAGGAACTTCTGCTTTAAAAATATGTAGTTGTTTGGGTTGTAATACAGTTTCATTATTTTTAATGTAAATGTAAGTCATTTGTAGAACAAATAAAATTTTTAACTAACCTTGTAGTTCCTTTAAAAAAAAACTAACATCAAATGACTGTTTTATGATTTTACATTCATTTTTTACAGTTGTTTTTTGTTATTTAAAAAAATAAAAAAAAAAATTTTTGGTTTATTTTTTACTACCATGTGGTTCATTTTTACTACAATTGTTAGTCATTTTTTGAACATTAAAAAACAAATGACAATGTTAGTTGAATTTAATGAAATGTAAGTCGTCCTTTTTTTAAATGAAATTTCATTTGTTTTTGACTACAATTGCAGTCGTCTTTACCAACATAATTTCCTAAGTGTAATTATCTGTCAAATCAGGCATGAGCTAAGTGTTACCATTCACGAAATAAGCACTAGTTGAAAAAAAAAAACGTTAGATGGCGGACCCTTTAGTACCCTAGTCCATAGTTACAATATGGTAATACCAAAATCAGTCGTTAAATTAAAGTGCAAGAACAAATATATTTCAAAAAACAAGTCAGTCATTTTGAAATATTGGAGTAGCATTTTCAAATTAATAACACTTTGTATTAATATTTTTAATAAAAGTTCACATTTTTAATACATTTACTTTTTAAAGTCACTATTTTTTTGCATTTTTAATATTGACTAACTTAAGTTTGAGATTACGTTATGAGCTACTGCCCTAAAACCTATTTTAGTGGAAATTCTACTTTATAACAACCGAGTTCATTACTAAAGGTACTTTCATTTCATTAAGCACAGGTACCCCAAATGTACATGCATGTATTGTTTTACCATATGGTAACTACAGGGTATTATGGGTTAATGAAATTTGAAAGACCAGTATCTGAAAGGTGTGCCGAAAGTTTTTAAAATCTCCATATTATACCTTTAATTTGATTCAAATTTGTGTATAGTTTCGTTGGAACAAAAATGAAAACAATCTTTTTAACCCTTAAAAGTAAGATTGGATCAACAATAAATTGCGATTTTTCGCTAGTTAAGTACCCTGTTATCATATATCCAAAATGTAAACAAAATCTGAAAAAAGTTATTCTGGAAATTTCTTAGAGGGTATTTTTTGGTCAAAAGTGAAAACATTAACCCTATAAGGATCAAATTACATAAAATAATTGTTTTTACCAAAGGGTTTTTTTTTATTTAAAATCTTTACAATCTTTTATTCTTAATTTAAATTAAGTTTCATATGCCATACCCCTATTAACCGTATATTACCTCTATTATCCGTACTTTTATTTCACATACAGTTGAACCGCGATTATCCGGGTTGCATTTAAAGTACTTGTATGTACTCTAATAAAACAAGGCAAGCAAATACATGTGCTGCACGAACAATAGAGGTAAAAGCAGAAAAAAAACACGTTTAACTCTTCTGTCCTGCTTGGCTCGAAATGACCCAATTCTGAAAAATACGTTAAAAAAAACAATCCTTGAAACTGCTGGTTTCCAGTAAAATTCAGTTGTATTATATGTATTTCATCAAAAATTTATTAATGTAAAAAAATTTAGTAAAAAAAAGTATTTGCTTTTGCTGCCTGAGTTAATTTCAATAAAATTTGCATGTTAATCAAACCTGAAAACGGATTCTGTCTAAAAACCATTTTCTAACAAAAGCGAAAAAATCTAGGTGGCTCTTTTTTCGCGGTCAATAAAAATTTTCAAAATTTAGCCTGTCTTTAGTTTAAGGTCATCTCACCGATTTCGATAAAAAAAAATTAAAATGATTCAGATACGTGTTTGCGTTTATTGCATGATAAAAATTTGAAATCAAAGGTATTTGGATGACCTTTCAATTGCAAAATAATTAAAAGTTTTAAAACAAAAAAATTTTGAACAACTTTAAAAGCCATTTCACTCCCCAATTATACAATTGGGTCGGAATGTTTCTTATCAATTTTTATTACTTTCGTCTCCTCTATCCAAATTTTCTCGAATCTGGAAGAACCTTGAGGTCTCTATCTAAACCAAGACAAAAGTCAGTGAACTTAAAAATCACGTAACAAACCCATCACATACTACACTAAATAAAAGTCAATAAAATCAGCTATATTTTTGCAAAAAGTTTCACAAAGAGTGTATAAACATTTTTGTTTGTTTTCCTATAAATTGAAATTCAGAATTTCCATTTGAAATTTCGAAATCATCAATAGAAATTAAGATGTTTCATTTAAAATTATAAAAATGTGACTTGTAATTTAGTTTTTTTATTTAAACTTTAGAAACTATTGTAACATCAATTGAAAGTCAGAAATTCTTATCCGTTGATGTGTTCTAAATTTTGCATGTAATTTTGTAAATATAAATTTAAATTTCAGTGTAAATGTGAAATTCTTAATCTCAATTAATGTTTTAAAATTTCAAAAAAATATTCTTAACTTAAAATTATATTTTCTGAATTTCAAATTAAAATTCAGTTGTACAAATATTGGGTTTTAAAAAGATGTATTAAAAATTAATTTTCGTCATTGGCTGTAGCCTTTATTGTGTTTGCACGCTACCAAAGAATATTTTCCATTTCATAAAAATTTATGAATTTGCTTCATTATATTTGTAAATCGTCTGTCTTATAACATTCAAGAAACATTTCATGAAAAGCTATGAAACTTCTTTATATTTATGACACATTACATAAATATAAAGAAGCATGTCATGAATTTGAACTTTCAGCTTCATCATATTTAAGAAGTAATGCATTGGATGAAAATCAATTAACTTTGTTCATCATATTTATGAAAAACTTCATAACTTTTTTTTTAAAAAAACCTTCCCATCACACCTCATCGTAAATTCAAACCACCACTGAATTGTTTAACCAAAACAATATTAAATCGAAACTAATCGAATCTTGTTAAATTTTCATAGCTGTCCTATGGCATGTGCTGGCAGTTTGGTATTTGGTGCTAATCTATATTTGACGTGTTTACACTTGGGTATTTTTTTTTTTTCCTATTTGTGTGTATAAAAATGTTTGTTTTTTGTCATTTAATAGAATTTTTTACTTTTTACTTTTTGTTCGTTGTTTGTGTTACAAAGCCTTTAGGGTTGGCTCACGATTCCAATCATAATTATGTGATTTTCATGCTTTTGTTAACTAAATCATTAAAGTGTGAGAAATAATAAGAAAATAAATGTATTCAAGTAAAGTGTGTATAGTTTGAAATGATTTTATTATTAGCAGCTAAAATACATTTAGGTTTGAATTAAAAAAACATAAAAGAAAAGTAAATTAACTTAAGAAAATGCGTTATTAAGTGAAAATCATAATATAAATGGATGCTTTTTTTAGCTCATGCTTATTTGTTAAAGTAAGCAAAATGGTACTTATTATCAGTTAAGGGAAAAAATCTATTCGTAAATTGGTGCTAACTATTTAACTCATCAAGGATACCCCATATATCCGCTGGGCATTTTTCAACCAAACTTCACCGATATATAAAACAGTTCTTCATTAAGAAACTTTTATAATTTTTTTTTTGCCTCAAAGCTCCCTCTGGTAGAATTATTTGCTACCAAAGTAAAAACTTTAACATAATATGAACTGAAGACGGTTAACGATATTACAAAATTTTTAATTTTGTATAATTTTTTGACCCAATCTTAATTCAAAAATATATGAAATTTTTTATTTTTAGTTTATAACGAGCTTCCAACCTCCGTATATTTACAAAAATTAAGCAAATCAAACATATTAGCTAGGCTGATACTAGTATTTCGATCTGGCTAAAGATCTCATCAGAACCCGAAGTTTTAGAAAAGTTAGAGCCTCCATAATGGGCAGAACTTTAACAAAAAATCTATTAATCATTTATGTTGCTACATTCTTGTCTTCTAGTAATCAAGCAAGTGGTTAGGGCCTTTTCCTAACAATCATCATGACGTTAATAAACTTTGAAGACCAAAAATGTTCTATGTATATAAAAAAAATTTTAGTTTTTACTCTGGCTCAAGTAATATTTTTTTAACAGTTTTTGTTAGTTTTTTGGAAAAAAAAACAAAAATAATTGGAAAACCAGCAACAATTCTGCTAAGGTAATTATTAGAGTTTTAACTATTTGCTATCGATACAAAAATGTGAGCTTTAAACCAATTAAGATGAAATTTTTCATAAAGATTGTTAATCACCTTTAAAGATTTTTTTAAAAGTATCAAAAACTACTCTTCTTTTTACAAAATTACGATTAATAACCAAAAACAAAAAGTTTTTTTTAGAAATCAAGGTACCACAAGTTTTTAATATTCAATTGTTGAGATTTTAAAAAGAAACAACTCTTAAGTAGTTTTATTGAAAACAATAAAACCGCAGTTATCCACTTTGTCCAAAATTTTTGCCACAGAATCTACAAATATTGTAAAGTAGTCTTTATGTATAAAATATAATAAAACTGTAAAAAAACTTATAAATTAACAATATTCTTAGAACTCAATAATAAGCAAAGCTTTGACTTTTTTTTAAACTGATCTAAATAAGTCTGGGGTCATTTAGGGCCGCAGGTACACATTGGTTAATGAGATTCGAAAAATGTTTTTTTTAACCTTTAGTAATGATAATAAAATAAAACTATAATAGTAGCTAATTTTCGATTTTAAATATTTTATGACATCAACAAATATTTAAATCGTAGATATTCCTGGAATGCAAATCTCAGTTTTTTCGATTTTGATGAAAATTTTTTTTTTAAATTTGAATTTTTTGGGAAAAACCAATAAAATATTGTCAGTTTTTGACATCTCCTTAGAAGAGGTTAACGACATCCAAAAAAAGCCTCTTCAATATCTTATACTGTTGAGTCTTTTCAAATAAAAAAATTATATTGCAGTAATCAATTTCAAAAATATTTAAGGTCTGTGCTCGAATTTCTCGGTCAAGTAAAAATTGGCACATTATTGGTCTATGGCAGTATTACTGTGTTAGTTCTTAACCAATTACGGATTTTTATACCTTTTTTAATACATAATTTCATCTTTATATCGATTCATTTATCATCTATAATAAAAACTATAACAATATTTAAAAAATTAAGCAAAAACTGAAACTGAACTGAGTTTGAATTTCGACTCAATTTTTCTTTATCCGATTGGCACTAAATTTTTATTGGTCTGGGTCAGTATTTATTACTGGGTTAGCTCTTTACCGATTACGGATTTTATATCTTATTGAATACATAATTTTATCTTTATATCGATTAATTTATCATCTATAATACAAACTACAACAATATTAAAAAAAATTGACAAAAACTGAAACTGAACTAGGTTTGAATTTTCAAAAATGGCACTAAATTTCATATATATAATTTTTATACAGAAAAAAAATAAGCCCGACCTATACTTTCCCAAAAATCGCATTTGCAAAAATCTCTATACAACCAAGAATGTGCCCCATTTTGAGTCAATGTAAATTCATATCGATTTTGTTATCAAACGGTACATTATTAAGAAACATTCTTCATGTAAAAAATTGGATTGAGCTGAGTTACACCTTTTAAATTATAGGCGCTCCAAATTAAAAATTTTCGTACAATGGGATCGTTAACTGTTTTTTTTTTCTTAAACTGTTTTGTTCAACCACTTTCATTTTGAATTTTTTCACTTTTGAATATTTACAAAAATGCTTATAATATAAGATTTTATTGACATTCATTTTGAAAAAAACAGTAATTAATATTTGAATTTTGTCCATTTACTTAGCATATGTCAGGCACGTAGTCAGGAATTGGTTTCGCGGGGGGCTTTTTCGATTTTTTATTTTGATTATGTTTTTTTGCAACCCGGGATAAGTTATCAGAATATGTGCACACTAGGTTACCAATTTGGTTTTTGCTAAATTTTTACCTATCAGCACGTAATGGCCAATAGTGTATTAATAATAGAAATTGCGTTTTCATTTCATTGTGAAACAAAAACCTTCCGCATAAAGTGCATTTCCGTGCAATGCATTTTTTCAAGTGTTTAACATTAACGTTGTACTAGTTGAACAATACTACTGCACAACATAATTTAAATAACTTTTTACTTATTGTGTTCATTATTTTGTGAAATTTGATGTTTATATCGCGAAACAACGCTTTAATCTGTTTTATCATAATCCACGAAACACGTCAAATTTGCAAACGTTTGTGTCCTTTAAGTTGGATATGTATCGATATTGTCTAATTACGTTAAAATTTTTGTTAAATATTAATTTTTAGTTTAATTAAACAAAAAGAGGATTGTACGGAAACCTTTTTGAAAACCGCGAAAATAATGGTAGCTAAAATTTGATAATTGCGAAACAAAAATCAAAAGTTATAACCCTAGTCCACACAGAAACTTTTGACTTTTACTAACCCGATTAAAAAAAAAATTAATATGATGCTTTATATAAACATACGAAGTTTAATATAAGTTTTAATACAGTTTTATCCGACAAATGGGCAGATATAATTATATTAGTTTGCATTAGTTTAATTTTAATTTTTTAATATCAGATTAAATTACATCCGAATAATGGCGCGATACAATTTAATCCTATTTATATCGGTATAAATTTATATCTGAACTGATACTAATATATAAAAAATAAGCTATATAAAGGGTCCGCCAAATAACTTTTTTTTTTTGAAAATGCTATAAAAAAAAACTACTGAATATTTTCTCAAATTTCTTTTTTTATTTGAAAGTACAATCCTTCCGGTTAATAATAGATAATAATTTCATTCAAATGGCTGCCTCGGCTGGCCATGCAGTAGCCTACACGGTCGGTCCAATTTTTAAGCACATTATCGAATTATCGGTTGTGTGCCGCTGTATTTCACCAATGGCTTCACGAATATTGTCCTTTAAAGCGTCAATTGTCTCTGGCTTGTTGGCGTAACACTTATCTTTGGCGGCACCCCACAAATAATAGTCCAACGGTGTCAAATCGCCAAACGACATCAGCTCTGCGGCTGATTTGAATTTTCGCACACATTCTGCAACATTACCATGATTTTCAAAGTAATGTCGCAATATTTACCAGCGTTGTTCAAGCGTATACACAACCATATTCGGCGGAATTATAAAACTAATTATCTGTCAAATCAGACATGAGCTAAGTGTTACCATTCACGAAATAAGCACTAGTTGAAAAAAAACGCTAGATGGCGGACCCTTTAGTTACAAATTATTTTAATTGTTACTACATTTTCCTCAATAAGACCGAATTCAATTAAACTTTTAACTGAATCAACAAATTTTTTAATTGAAACTCAATTTTAGTTTTTTCTGTGTAGACATATTTAATTTTTAGTTTGCATTGTCTAAAGCAATTTTTCGATTATATTTTAAGGCAAAGGCATCGAAATCTCTTATGAAATAATTTTATTTATTGCTTTTTTTGTCGAAAATCAACTCTGACAATGATAGTCGCCCATTTGCAGGCGATGTTTTCTAATGAAATTTGATGATTACAACCATATAATACTGAACTAACAGGCATTTCCTATGTGATCCAAGTCAAAAATTAATATTTTTATATTAAATTTATCAATAACAATGGACTTCCTAACGACTTGTATTAAGTTTTTAAATTTGTTAAAGCACTTCGGGGGTCTGGGTTCACTATATAAACGATATGGGCATAACATTTTTGTTTTCTTGCGTACTTTAATCCTGTATACTAATACTTTAATCCCGTGTACGGAAACTAAAAACACGTTTTCATACAAATACCAATTAAGTTTTAACCCACTTTTTAACCCTTAAACGTGAGATTGGGTAGCTAAAAAATATATCTGTTGTTTTTTTGTGCTTCTCTACAACATATCCAAAGCTCATTAATTTATGTGAGTTCAGGTCGGGATACCTCACTTGTGAGTATAGTACAAACCCTGCTTGAGAAGTTTCAATACACCCTCAAACCCTTCATTTGTTAAAATTGGAGGAAAATTGACATAGTTATGGTACTTTTTCTATATATACAGAGAGAATTTGAGTTTTCTAATGAAAACTAATGAAAATTTTTAATTATTATGTATGTATAGAGAAAATTTACCATAACTTTGTCAATTTAAAGCCGAGTTTAACAAATAAAGGCTGAATTTACTCAAACCCTAAATTTAAGAATATTGTTGTTTTAAAAACAGATTCAAAAAAACCCTCATAGAAGTTGAAAAATTTAAAAAAAAAATGTAAAATTTTTATTGTTATTAAAAAAAATATGTAGCTGTTGATATTAATAATAAAAAGAAAAAACACTTAATTAATAATATAAAGAAAGCATATAACTTTAGAAAGACCAGGTTATTTTCTTTTAGATACCGTTCAAAAATTTTAAATCGGATAAAAAATGACTGAATAACAAATGTTTAAATGCACTAGTAGCAAAAAATACTCTTTTACATACAGATAAAAAATTTGCCATTTCACAACTGAAATTCGGTTACTACGACTCAAATGCGGTACTACGACTATAATCGGTAGCTATAACTAAATATTGGTTTTCAAAACAAAGTTCGGTTAATACAAATGAATTTTAGTTGCAACACCCAAAATATTCAGAAACCAAATTTGAATATGTTTGTACTAATCGAATTTATTGTTTGTTACCACCAAAGTACATTTTTCAATTCGGTTTGCTTTTTATTTCTCTTTGTATACCGTTATATCGAAAATGTTAGGGTATATTTAAACTTCTCAAGCCGGTTTTGTAATACACTCAGCTAGCCTTACTACCTATACTAGGTCACTAGCTTCAAACTTTTCAGATGTTTTTTTTAGATAAAAAAAGTTAATAACAAGTCAAATCCAGGCTAATATAGCCCCGTTAAGTATGGTGAGCATGTTATTTGTAAGAAGAAAGACTATTATTAGAAAGTAGACAAAACACTTTTTTTTCATTTGTCCACTTCGAAATGACATTTTCTCTAACCCAATAACTTATGTATGGGTTCCTTTTTTTCTTGTTTTCATAATTCTATTAAAAACTGAGTTAGTTTAAGTGCATGTCTATATATTTATAGTAAATGCTTAAGGCTATTTACTTTTAGTTTCATATAACTTTATTCTTTTCGCTGTAGTAAGTTAGTACCTAGATTGTATGTTTTCTTATACACATGACATACTGACAGTTGTTACATGTTTGTATGTAGTAGTAGTAGTAGTAGTTGTAAATTTAGCCTTGGTTATATACAAACATTTTGTTAAAAGGTGACAATTAATTTGTCAATAATGGTAAAAACAAAAAAATTTGTTGTTATTTTTCATAGTTGAAAGTAGTAGACATATAAAATTCGTGCCTATAGACCGTTTATTTTCAGTTTGTTGTTTATTTTGTGGTTTCCATATGACAGTTTTAAATTAAATACATTCTCATATGAGACTTGTATTTGAGAGTGTGTGTGTGTGTTGCTTTGAAAAGTCTAATAGTAATGAAATTATATTTGTTCATTTATTATTTAAGTTTATTTTGTCATTAGTTTGATTAATTTTTATGTTATTTTAATTATTTTATAAATACTTTGTGTGTATTAGTGTCATTTTCATATTTATATTCATGTTTTTTTTTTGTATTTTTTTGAAAGGGTTTTATTATTATTGATTAATGATCGTTGACAGATGTTGGTAATTAATGTATGAAAACATCTTAATCAATATACTATATAATATTAATTTGTTTTTAATAATATCAATATTAATCATGTTAATTTAATTAAGTTATTAAAAATTTTAGTATTTATGAGTTGACCATGCCAGGCAGAAGCTCTGTGTGTCAAATTAAAAATACTTTTAACCTGTTAATTTGCTTTTTTAAAGTTGTTAAGATCAGCGAAATATTCACTTACAATAAACTTTGAATATATCTGCAATAACCAATTTTTGATTTTAAAATCTGATTTTTGCTATTTAGAATCAGTTTGAATTCACTTTTCGATTCTACACCCAAAAATTTATTTAAGAAAAACTTATTTTCAAGTTTTTAGAGTGCACCTTTTAGGAAATAGAGTGGAAGGAAAGAATTAAATTTTTTAAAAATTTTATAAAGTATTTTTTTATGACACTCAATCAAAAAGCATACTTAGCTGCGAAAAATGGGGCAAAAATTGTCGTTTTATGGTAATCCAGTAAAAAGTTATTAAATTTTTAAAATGTTGTCCTTACTAAAATGCAATAATTTATTTTGACTAACAACTTTTTAACCGGCCGCGATTTATCAAAAATGTTTATATTTTTTTCGTATCTCAAAATATTTTTATTATTTTCTACAAAATTTATGCCATTAAGAGGTTCGCAATATATCGAAAATTGTTGTACCATAATTCTCAGTTGGTAGGTAACAAATTTTCATTGTGTGATTAAAAAAAAATAATTTTTAAAAGTTTTTGAAAAAGTATAGTTTTCTATTCACGCTATTGCCTAAACGGTGCACTTTGAAAACTGGTAAACTATTTTTTTTTTTTAATTTTTTTTGGTGAAGAATTGAATGGTGAGGTTGAGCTAAAATTTCATATAACTGCATCCATTTTTATTCTGTAGTAAAAGGAACCCTAAATCAGCGTTTTTGTTTGCCGTGCTCATTTGAAAGAAGCTGAAATTCTAAAAAAAATAATTACGTAAAAATGTGACGATATCCCATAATCAAGTTTTTGTGACGAACTCTAATATACATATGGGCTACTTCAAAAATTTTCGACAACTGTTGAAACCGACTTTATATAGCTCTTATTTTTTTAATGCTTTTTGAATTGAGAGAAACGTTTAACAGGGTTTGGAAGACTATGTTCAAAAGATATGACATGAAAAGTTTCACGTTAAAACGTCCTCAACTAAAGACTTTATGGCCATTTAAATGTCGAAAATGAAAAAAATTACCTGAAACTTACAAGAGTTTTTTCATTCATTTCACTTTTTTTTCCTTATAGTAATTTCGTAGAGTTTGAGGTATACCAAGTTGATCTCAGCGCACCAATAACGTGTGCGGATATCACAAACTTAAAAGGAATTGGCGGAAATTTTTTGAAACTGTATGTTTTTGCGTCTGACATTCACAATTATATTTAAACTATTATGAGTTCTTATAGTTTTTTTTTTTACTATTAGTGGTGACTTTTTAATTACGTATGCATTCACGCTTAAGAGATGTAGAGTTTTGTCAAACCATACGCAAATGTTTGCCGATCTTGACAGTTAGATGGATTGCAATAGATTTTATTAATTTTGAAAAATTGGATATTTTGGGAATTTTGGGGATTTCAGAAATAGTTGGGAATATTAAAAATTTTTAATAAATATTTTAAGTGAATGTAGATTAGAAATAATGTCACTAAAGTTAAATCAGTAAATCAGTAAAAGTTAAAGAATTAGTTTTATATAATTTTTATTAAAAATAAAAATTATATTTTTTCGACCTTTAATTGTGCAATGAAAATTATTCAAGTTCGAGGCCATACTCTATATTTCTTTATTAGGATATTGTCCTAACAAATAAATTCAAATTTATTAATTGACCACTTTCAGGAATGTGTTAATAGATCATTTCGGTAATTTTCAAGGTCGCCATCATCAGAACACGTTTTGAAAGAAGTGACAATTCCAAGCAAACATTAAACATTCATATAACCTACCCAGCCAGAAATTGCCAATGGTCAAAAAAATCAAGTACTGGTAAAGCACTTTATTTTTTGTTCCATTGGCAGAAATTAATATTAAAGCCCTTATTTAAAACGCTTTCGCAACGTTGTCAAAATGTGCTTTGCCAGTACTTGATTTATAAAATTTACAACCGTCAAAAAATTAAGGCACTGGCAAAGTTGTGATTTAGAACGCTTTGCCAACGTTAGTAAAGCGTGCTTTTAAAGCATTAATTTAAAAAAATTTACCACACTTTGTTAAAAAATATTAAAATTGTGCTTTTTTATGTTTGTGAAAAATCTTTTTTTTCCAGCGTTGGCAAGTTAATTCCAACAAACGTTAATCCAGTGCTGCAAAACTAGCACAACCAACAGTTAGCCACCTGCTATCACTTGTTTACGTTTTAAGCTATCAAGTATTATGTGCCTCGTTAGTTCTGTGGATAGAGCTCACTGCTGGCAATCTGGCGGCCACGGTTCGATTCCCGGCAGGACCAAAACATTTTTAAATTACCATTTTTTTAATTTTATTTTGGAAAAACTATTTTTAGATCACATACTATTAGGTTTTGCTAGTGTTTCGACCACGTTTGCAATTTTGTTTACCCAGTGCTTTGGCAACGCTGTAAAAAAGGAACGGCCAAGCAATGCCCGGCAAAGCACGTAAATCTTCAGAAATCTAACGTTCTGTAAACGCTGGTACCACCGTTAAAAGCACTGGGCCAACGCTTTGCCGTTTGTATTTTAATGGCTGGGTAGTTATCCCACTAAATGAGAACTAATAAATGAGCTCGAAGTTTAAGATTATCACCATTGATCAAAAATAAATTGAAAACTTGTTCATTATGCGCAAGCTCTACCTTTGGTAGATATACAATACAAGCTTTTTGTTTTTATTCTCCTTTTTATTTTTACAAGACCGTACTTTGCCTTTTTTATAAGATTGATATAATTTTTATTAAAAATAAAAATTATGTTTTTTCGACCTTTAATTGTGCAAGTTCGATCAAATACTCTATATTTCTTTATTAGGATATTGTCCGAAATAGATCTATCAACACATTCCTGAAAGTGGGCAATTAATAAATTTGAAAACAAAAACTCTATAGATTATTTTTTAGAACAATATCCTAATAAAAAAATATAGAGTATGGCCTCGAACTTGAATAATTTTCATTTTCATTGTTAAAGAATTAGTTTACAGTGATATTTTTTATTTTTTTTTTAACGTTTGTTTGATTTCTTGCACACTTTCAAATAGAAGTTGAATAATATCTATTCGTAAAAATTTAGAAACATTCCAAAAATTAAAAAAAAGCAAAACTTTAACAGATCGCCAAAATGTAAATCAGTTGCTAAAATTAAAAAAAAAATCATCAAACATTTAAAGAAATCACCAAAATAAATAAAAAACACAAATTTAAAAAAATCGCTAAAATAAAAATAAACGAAAAATTAAAAATGTTTTCGAGATATGGACTTTTTAAATTTTTTTAAAGGTGATTTTTTCAATTTTTAATGTTTTTTTTTTTTTTAATTTTGTCGGTTTTTAAAATTTGGGTGATTTTTGAACTTTTTTTTTTTAATTATGGAGTTTTTTAAAATGTTAATAATATTTTTTATTTTTGAATTTTTGAATTTTTTTTTTAAATTCGCTTAAAACTTTGGTCAGAAGGGAAAATTTGCTTCTAAAAATTCCAATTTTCACCACTATGCAGGGCACTGATTGCTTAGAGAATATTTTGTTACATACTCACTGGTTATTGTCTTTTCTCTAAAATGTTTTTTAAATTCTATAGCTTCAACAAGAAAATATTTATAAGTTTACATCTATTGTTCTGAGACAAGACCGTTTTCAATTAATATTTCAATCATTCTGGATAAAGCATTTAAAATTTTAAAATATTTCCTA
This sequence comes from Delia radicum, assembly GCA_021234595.1. Lineage (NCBI taxonomy): Eukaryota > Metazoa > Arthropoda > Insecta > Diptera > Anthomyiidae > Delia > Delia radicum. Next base: position 197,559,665 of record CM037852.1, read on the forward strand.
ACAAAAGGTTACTCATTTTTCGATGGCACATTCTATTAATGATCAGCTATCAGCTGCCAACTTTTTAGGGCGGGTAACAAGAGAGAGGGTGGCAACTGTTGACGCACCTGTGTATATGCCTATGATAATAGATGAATCCACCAAACATTTCAAAGCGAACTGAATCAACTTAACATCAAAGTCACCTTTAGAAGAAAAAAAAACACAAGAAAATATCGTCTCAATAATAAAACAAATTTATTAATTTTTTTTTTTCGAAAGCAACATCTTTTAAACATAATTTGCTTATTCATTGACAAGCAAAAGCGGCTTCTTTTGAATCACAAGCGTTTATGGCCTCTTTTTTTCTTTTGTAGCATTTTTATACTGTTACTATCACAAAATTGAAAATATTGTTTGGTCATCTTTACATCAGCAAAAATTTTATTAAAATTGTGTAAAAAAAAGTATTTTTCTTGATGGCATAAATATTGTTCATTTGGCTGATGTTGCTGTTGCTGCTGCTGTTGTTACTGTAAACTGTTAAGTTTAACGTCATGTTGTCTAGATTAAAGATGAAATCAAAAGATAAGCATCACCATCAAACCAGCCATCCCAACCAAACTAACAATAATGGCGTTTTTTGCACACTTACCTTTTTTATACTTGTGGTTAAACAGAATGAAGATGGTTTAAACGGAGAAGAAAAAAAGCCTTTTCATCATTGTTGTTACTTTGATGGCAATTACAGAAGCTGTAAGTGAAGAAATTGAAAGTCAAATTTGATTGATGTCGGCGTTCTGTAGCGTTATTTTACAGCCTCTAGTTTCAACATGAGAAGATACATGTTTTTCAATACAATAGTTTTAATAAACTATTAATATTAAATCAGGATAATGAAACCTTTGATACGGTATAAAGATGGAATTTGATGGATTTATTATTGCCAGAAACAGGTTCGCATTGACAAACGAATACTCCATATGAGGCATAAAGTATTTCTTATCAAGCTGCCTCAAACTATATTACACTTCTTCATTTCTTTTGGCATATTTCCAGGGCCCGAGTTTTTGTTAGGCATAATCGCATGTCCAGTATAGCTCATCCGTTGGTAGTTCATTGTCCAGTGGACAGCACAATGCATTACTAGCAGTATGTGGAATAAACTTAACGCAGAGCTCTTCCCTGACATCTATAATATAGAGAAATTCAAGTCTAATATCAATAAAAACTTATCCCTCTTTCCTCCCCACATGTGGTTTAGAACTAGGTATTGAAAAAAAAAATACTATACAAAAAGTGAGTAAAGGGTTTGATAGCACTATATTTCCGTTTTCAGAAAACCTATTTTAAAAAGAATTTGTAAACAAATTTAAAAGTTATGCAACATATGCCTACAGAGTTTTAGAGCGGTCAAAACCGAGGACTACTGATTACGTCTTTCGCAACTAAATTTTGTTTTTAATTAATTATATTGAAAAATACGAATTTAAAAATCCACTTAAAAATGTTTTCCTTTATCCCAATTTGCATATAGCATTTAAATTTTAAATAAAATTGAGATTTTTAGAGAAACTAAGAAAAATGCATTAAAAATTTACATTTTAAATATAATTGGTTAAAATATGCAAAAAAAAATATGCATTTAAAGCCAAATAAGTGAAACTATGCAATAAAAATATGTATTTAAAGCAAAATATGCACTAACGAATCGATGCAATTTTAACGCAAAGATATTTTATTTATCCGGTTCTTAGACTTAAGGTAAAGAACATGCATTTACATGAACTTCCGGTTCCTGCATATAACTAATTATCTATTGTAGTTAGAAAATTATTGTCCACACTGTAGGATGCAATGTTTACATTTCTTTTTTTTCTTCCAAAGTAGGGTACAACCACTTTCGCTACCTAATTGGAGGCGTGCGAATTTTGGAACAGTGGGTTAAAATATATGTTTGCTTAAGAAATGTGGCAACTTTAGAAGATTTTTTTAACACATACGATGAATTTCATATCAAAACCGATATTCGTTGAACCCGACCCCCTCAGAATTTGATGAAATTTTGCATACTACTACATTTTACCTATACAAGGGCGTGGGCGTGGCAAGGTATCGAAGTTTTTGAAAAATCACGATAACATGTACTTTCAAGCTGAGATTACTACGGAATGGCGAAACCGATTTCAAAGATTTTGGTACCATTAGAAAGGTATTTTAATTAGCTTTTGAAAACATACACTGTAAAAATTTTATATTACACTGAAATTTTTTTTTTGCCAAAAATAAAACTTTAAACTGGGAAAACACTTCAAAGGCCAAGTGTTTTTTTCCAAAAAAAAATTTTTAGAAGGGTCTATTTAATATATACAACATATCTAAAAACTAAAATGGTGTTCTTTTTTGTTTTTTTTTTTAATTTTTTTAAGTAAATGCATCTCTTGTTAACTTCCTTATATTTTGATATCATTGTGTGACAACAAAAAAATAAGGTAGCTATACTTTGAAAGTCATACAGATTTTTTTGTAATTCTAATAGATTAGAACAAGAATCGTATTATCAAATTTTTCAGACACCCCAAAATATGGATTTACCCTTGGAAATTTTTTTTTTATTATCATTTTTTTCGATTTCATATATAATTTTGCGCATACTCTTGCCTTTCGCAATATTTGCTAACTTTTAGTGAAGTTTCATCTAAAGGTATAAAAGAATGGAAGCTTTGAGTTCCTGTACTAGTTTTAGCATTTTTATACCTTGAAAATAGCTCTTCTTTTGTTTCGTTATAGTCGTCAGCGTTTGCATAAGCAACTTCTATGGAGGTCTTATAAGTTTGTGAATCCCAATGATAAAGGTCTTTCGCCGTTTGAATTTGGTTTTTATTTGCATTGCTATAATTCCGAGCGCCTCTTTTTAATGTCCCACCTATACCATCACATGCAGATTTTCAATGGCTGGTTGCGTAAAGTGCCACTCAGCGAATATTTCGAAATCAATTTTATGATGACATAAATTAATTAAGTTTTTTTTTTGTATTGTGCTCCTGCACCATCTGACAAATAGACTACTTTCGTAATTGAATTGCTTATATTGGTCTTAACAAAATTAATTTACAGATGAACTGCTATGTTATCATGGATATTACAATCGGATACTATGGCAAAGGTTCTATAAATTAATTTTTCGTTATCTTTGTAATAAACAACGAACGGATGTATCGTGGCTTGATTATTATCCTTGAACGGCATTATCCTTGAACGGCATTTTGTATAACAAACGCATAGTTTTCAGCGAAATCCATTTGAATTAGCATTTCTCCTGTCAGCAATGTAATTTTTTTACTTACGAATCGGGACTTGCGCTTAGCTATGAAATGATGTGGCACATTAATGTGTTTTACAAAATCGTCAAAAAATGTGTCTGTAGTAGAGGAAATTGCGCTCGGAATTATAGCATTGCAAATAAAAACCAAATTTAAACGGCGAAAGACCTTTATCATTGGGCTTCACAAACTTATAAGACCTCCATAGAAGTTGCTTATGCAAACGCTGACGACTATAACGAAACAAAAGAAGAGCTATTTTCAAGGTATAAAAATGCTAAAACTAGTACAGGAACTCAAAGCTTCCATTCTTTTATACCTTTAGATGAAACTTCACTAAGAGTTAGCAAATATTGCGAAAGTCAAGAGTATGCGCAAAATTATATATGAAATCGAAAAAAATGATACTAAAAAAAAATTTCCAGGGGTAAATCCATAATTTGGGGTGTCTGAAAAATTTGATAATACTATTCTTGTTCTAATCTATTAGAATTACAAAAAAATCTGTATAACTTTCAAAGTATAGCTACCTTATTTTTTTGTTGTCACACAATGATACAAGAGATGCATTTACTTAAAAAAATTAAAAAAAAAAAACAAAAAAGAACACCATTTTAGTTTTTAGATATGTTGTATATATTAAATAGACCCTTCTAAAAAAATTTTTTTTTGGAAAAAAAAACACTTGGCCTTTGAAGTGTTTTCCCAGTTTAAAGTTTTATTTTTGGCAAAAAAAATGTTCAGTGTAAGGTTGTGTTTGTATAGGTAAAATGTAGCAGTATGCAAAATTTCATCAAATTCTGAGGGGGGTCGGGTTCAAAATGTGCCTTTTTTTATAGGTTTTGATATGAAATTCATCATACACAGAAAAATTTATAAAATATATAATTAGATATTTGATTTGAATTAGATTAGATTAGATTTGTTTCTAATCAAATATTTAATTGAATCAATTAATATTTTAATTGACTTTTAAATATATAAATAAATATAAAATAAATTTATTTTAGACCTAATTCTTAAATTATTTTTTCATGCACTGCATGCTTAAATAGAAAATTTTCAGCATAAATTACCAAATGCATTTGAAGATTACAAACAGAACAAGCCACACACACAAACATATAAACTGACGCCGCATTAGCAACATCACAATTACCAACGTATCGTCACATACTTTTTTTGTGAGTATAACATTTTTTTGTAGAATTTATTTATAATTTTTTTTTCCGTTTTAATTATCAATAAAACTTTTAATTGATATTATCATTAAAGTAATGGGGGAAAAATCAATCAAAATATTAATTGATTCAATAAATTTTTAATTGAAACCCGTTTTTAGCTTTTTCTGTTTATATTTTTTACACAAAAACACCTTTAATAATATTATGGCATACTTTACACAGAAAAAATTATCAACCTAAAATATCTAATAAAAGATTTGATTTGAATTTAATTTGTTTCTAAACAAATATTTAATTGAATTAGTTTATATTTTAATTGACTTTTAAATATATAAATACATATTTTATTTAAGACGCAATTATCATATTATTTTTTCATACACTATATGCATAAATAGAAAATTTTCAGTATAAAATACCAAATACATTTGAAGTTAACAAACAAAACAAGCACACACACACAAACAGACTCAGCATTGCAAAAAACACACATACCAACGTATAGATCACACACTTTTTTTGTGAGTATCATATTTTTTTTTTAGAAGTTATTTATAACTTTTTTTTCTTTCGTAATTTTAATAAAAGGTTTAATTGATAATATCATTGCAGTAATAGGTGCAAAATCAATTAAAATATTAATTGATTTATTAAATTTTTTAATTGAAACCGGTTTTTAGTTTTTTCTGTGTATATGTTTAGAAAAAATACCCAGGTAGAAATTTGGGATGGTACAAAAAACGAAGAGTTTTCAAAACGTTTGTTTTTGATGGTACTAAAATAAAAGCGTTTCCAAAGCGATAATTGCAAATAATACGAAAAAAAGCATTTAAAAAACATTATTTTGGATTGCTATTCGAACGTTCGCACAAAGTATTTTAGGAATACTTTTTATACAAAACTTACAAATATTTGTGAAATAAAAACACTGTAAAAACATTGGTTCAAAACGTTTTTCCAACGTTTGTAAAAAGTACTTTAGAAGTTCTTATCGTACAAAATTTACAACGGTTTATAAAATAAAACCAATGTAAAACCATTGCGTTAAAGCGTTTTTCTAACATTTGCCAATAGTACTTTAGAAATACTTTTTTTTTTACAAAATATTTTACTGATTAAAAAACAACACTGTCATAAGGGGGTCTATCTATATGCGAACTCATCCGTAATATGAATAAGATTATGGATGTTCATTGTTTGCGAATTTGGTCCATAAAAATGTGGCATAAGTTCAACAAATTTCCTTAAAATACGTTTTACATAATCAGTTTTTAACGTCGCTAATGTGGTAGACGACAAAATTCTGCAAGATGTATATAAAAGTAAGAAATGTCTGTACTGATCAGAACTTAAAACATTTTTTAAAACAAAAGCTCCACCATATAATAAAAAAAATCTGAATCTGGTAGCTTTCCAATTTCTTATATCTATTATATCAAATGTTTTCCTTTGGAACTCTGATGTTACGTCATTAGAAATGTTCAAAAAATTTTGATGTAAAACCGCAACACTTTCTTGAGAAACAAATGAATGTGATTTTTTGCAAATTAAATTTTGTAGCAAATATTTGCTAACGCCAATATGCAACATATGCATTTCATCAAGGACTACGAATTTTACTAAATCAAAGTTTACTAGATCTAGAAGCGGACTGTTTTCTTTAGTTAAATGATGACCCGGATTTTTTTCCCCCTAAATGATCGCAAAGTTCTTTCTTCGCAATTAATTTCTTTAAATACACGAGTGTTGTTAACAGTTTCTCCGTAAACAGTGCATCTTTCGCAAGAATAAAATCCGGTGTGTCCTTTGCAACATTTAATAAAGGCACGAGCCGGCATATCGCAGCAAAATGCTAATATTTTAAAATTTAAATATTTTCCATTTATATGAATACCTATACAAAAAAAAAAGTTTAAAATATTTGAATTTAAAAATGTTAATATTCTCAAACATTCATACCATCATTTTGTAAAATGTTAGCTTATTAATTTATATTTTGTTACTTTAAAATATATTTGAATTAAATTCAATAAAAATATTATTTTTCAAAATGTAAATATATAAAATTGTTTAAAATTATTATTCTGATATTTGTGTTGAAAACAATGACAAAGTACTTTAATTGTAGCTTTTTTAACGCTTAGAGAACGTTAAAACTGTAAATTGGTATTTATGAACAATTCATAAAGATCTTTAAAATTTGTCTTTCGAGCGTTTTGACAATGTTCAAAATTACAACCCTCAAAGCGGTTATCATTTGGGTCGTTTTCATAACGCTTAATAACTGTAAGCCAAAATGTTCTGCAAATACTTATTTAACGATTGAAAAAGCATTTCAAAAATTTTGTTTTGCAATGTTTTGAGAACGTTATAAAATACCATCCTCAGACCGTAAATTTGGGTTATCATTTTGCACATTCTCAAAACGCTTTAAATTTGTAATTTGGTATGTTCTGAAAACGCTTGTACCATCATGAAAAATGCTTTTAAAACGTTTTAAAGATTGTATTTTTCTACCTGGGTAGTATTTCTCTGCTGATAAAAAACTGTTGGTGGTTTTGGGGGAAAATTGCAAAAATTTGATTTTATTTTTCATTTATACTTTTAAGTAATGTACACTCAGGTAACTTCTACTGTAAATATTTGTAGTTGTTTAAGTTGTAATGCAGTATCTTTATTTTTTAAGTGAAAAAAACAGTCATTTGTAGAAGAAATTTCAGTTTTGACTACAATTGTAGTTCATTTAATAAAAAAAACACTTCAAATTACTGTATTATGATTTTACATTCATTTGATAAAGTAGTTTTTTTTTTAAAAATACTCCATTTTGAAAATCAATCAACAAAATCAACAATTTTTTTTTTGTTTTTTAATTGAAAAAAAACTATTGAAACATTTTGGACAAAATATTCTAACTACAATAGGTAAAATAATAGGTAATATGTATTCGTAAAAGGCCTGTTTGACGAAAATGTAAAAATCCCACACGCTCCAACTCGTAGAGCCCTTGACCGATGGCGATGGGATTTTGTTTCATAACCAGAGAAGAACATATTAATGTAAAAACAGATTTGGAATCAGCAATACAAAATTTATGTATCACGGTTCAATCTAAATCTACTTTTTCTCATTTTGTAACAGTGTCTTATCTATTTGTTTCAGGAGGTGCACGAGTCAAGTAATTGCAAACAGCTTTTTATCTTTTACCAACTTTAATCTATTTTAGATTCCATTTCCAAAAAAAGCAATACATTAATTACTACGAAGAATTGCCTGTGCGTTGCTTTTCTTTAAAAACATTTTATGTATTGGTTGGACTCGATTTTTGTAATTTCTTGCATAGATCCTCATAATTTTATATATGGGTCAAAAAGAGCACAATTTTTTTATTAATCCCTCACAGATTTTAATTAACACAATCGAATGGTAAGTTCAAAAATTACTAAAATGTAGAAGATATGATTGTTCAAGCGCGTTTTTTACTATTTCATATTTCATATACAAGATTTTATGTATGGGTGCTCATTAGGGAATAGCTGTTAAAACCTTTTTTGAGTTCGATATCGCCACTCTGCGGATAAATAACAATATATAAACTAATAAATTGTGCACATTTTTTTTTTATCCGACTAGATCCTAAGCTCCCCAAAATCAGTAAAGTTTGTGAAAATTAACTTTTTTAACACTAAAAAACAATATAAGTTACAAGACCGAGCTATTTCGATTTTCGTGACCGTTCGGCTATTGGGCTAATTTTCTTAAGAGTTTTTTGCCATATCTTCAAATACCAAATTTTTTGTTTGTTTTGGAATATTAACGCTGTTTAGAAATAAATCTAAATTTTGTAAATCTCAGCCATTTTCCATACAAAATTGGAGAATTTGTTACCCTACTTTTAACTCTTATGGCCTGTTTCTCGATTTCGAAAGAATGCTTTCTTTCGCTTTCTAAGCGTAAGAAAATTGATTTGGGTTTCTCTAACTAAATTTCTATGCGAACGATGACTTGAAGTACAAGTCGAATGAAAACGTAACACTTTTCATACAAAATTTGGTTTCTCTACGTTCTCAACAGTGCGAACGTAAATGTCAAAACCAGTCACTTGCTTTTTTGTTTTCGAGTAACAAAATATTTTCAAAAAATATATTATTCATTCCATTAGAAAACTCAAAAAATCTGAACACGGGTCCTCTGAATTTGTTTATTTTTGTACATGAATACTCTATGGTCCCATTTTTACATTTCCTTTTTCAGATCTCCAAATTTGTAAAAACTCGTGATTTTATGCACGTTTTTAGTTTTCATAAATATCAAAAAAAAATGCTAAAAGCACTTCACTTTGAAGTGCCATAACTTTTTAATTGTATATCGCATGTTATTAATTTAAACGATATTTGGAAGATGCACTTGTCTACTTTATAACTGGAGGTTTTTTAAACAAAATGATTGCTAAAAAAATGCATACTTAATGCAAATGCAGTTTTCTAATGCATTTTTCAAAACTTCCCCCTACGATTTTCAAAAAAAAAATACAGTTTACTAAAATATGGAATATTAGTTAATTATAATAATACTGATTTTTATGGATAATACTGATTTAATGATATAAAAAAAAATATATTTTTTTTATTCTTTAAAATGGAAATATTTTTATAAAACACTTTTAGCATTTTTATCAAATTTATGAAAATTAAAAACGTGCATAAACGTGCGATTTTTACAAATTTCGAGATCTGAAAAAGGCTATGTGCAAGTGGGACTATAGAGTATTCATGTACAAAATATAAACAAAATCGGAGAACCTAAAAAAAAAATCCTCATTTTTCAATGTTCTTTGCTGGAATGAATGATATAATAAAAAATTATAAATATATAAAAAAAAAAAGAATGGATAACAAAATAACACGAATATTTGTAGTTTTTTAAGAACTTTAAATTTCAGCTTAATGAAATCCACAATGGAACAGCTGAAAACGCTGGTGTACTTTTTTGATTTTCTTCTTTTGATTTATTAATTTTTCTTTTGTTTTATTTATTTGTTTTAATTATTTATTTGTCATATACAGCTGATCACTGTTAAGTAGTGCTGTATTTATCTTCAAACAATTTAGTAGTATTTTTGGTATTTTTAAAGGAAATTGTAATAGAAGTTTAAAATATCCGGTCTGGCACATCTATGATTATTAAATACATAAAACACAAAAATTGACACACGTAAGTATAGACGAACGATAGCTTTCGAAATAGAGAAACCCAAATTGATTCGAATTCGAGTGACTAACTTGCGTTCGCTTAGGTTTTCGTTGGAGATCGTGGAACAGGTCATTAAATGAGAGATTGGGCCGATAAAAAAAACATTTGCTTCCTATTTTCATTTCCTTAATCACATGTTCGAATTTCATAGCATAACGGGGATATCTTGTAGTATTTCACTCTGGTATGTAATATTGTTTTTCGACATGGGTGTTCAAGCTTAATTTAAAAACTTAAGGGGAAAAGTATTTTTTATATTGCTTTCAGATTTTTCGGAAGAGGTTTAGAGGTCGGTCAAATAGATTTTTCCCAAAAAGTACAGTTTAAAAATAGATAAATTCTAAATAATTTTGTAAAACAATTTTTTAATTTTCTTTTACTGTTCCAGAGTTATACCCATTGAAAGCTTTATACCATGGATGGATTCGTCGCGGATATCGGTAAGCGTAACGCAATTTTCGTTTATTTCGTTAACGGTATTTTAGGGGCAACGATATTTGAGTTATTTCGGTACCGGTTGATTAGCGATAACGGTATTTTACTTATTTCAGTATCGGTATTTTAGCTGTAACGCTATTTTCGTTTAATGCGTAATTTTAGTGATAACGGGTTTTCTGTTATTTCGGTAACGGTATTTTAAAGATAACGATATTAAAGTTCTTCAGGTAATATCATCATAGCACATCGATAACACACAGTCACAAACTCAGAAAAAGTCAATTTGGTTTAAACTGCGATATATATTTTTAACAGACTTTGTCTCGCTGATTCCAAATGTGTTTTCCAAATTTGTCCATCACTTCACAATTTTGAGAAAACCGTAATTAAAAACGCGAAAATTGCATTTTTTAACCATTATTGAAGTTGTGTACACAAAACATCCGAACAGCTAAAGTAATTTGTATTACCATGGCTAATATATTGAACTTTATTCTCTATAATGAGTTTAAACATACGTTTCAAATTTGTTTGTTATTATAGGTAAAATTGCATTTGAAAAATATTCCATCAAAAATATTACGCAGCATTACATTTTTAAAAGTAGCCTAGGTCATGCATCCGACCAGCTTTAATTTATTTTATGGTCATGATAAAAACTTTGAACTTTCCCTTTTTTAATGTTGGGGAAAAACGTTAAAATTATTTATTGCACAAACTTTGTTTAAATTGTATTTCAAATATAAACTATCTTGAAAATTGTACGAAACTATAATTCTTTTTTTTTTTCAATTTCATATAAAAATGTAAATATAATTTTTTGTAAAAAGCATTTCATAAATGTATCTATACGCTATTTTAACAATAAGTTTTAGAAAATTTCTAATTACTTATCATTTTTCTGAATCATTAGAAAGTGTCTATCGTATGATAACAGGCACCAAGAAGAGACAAATTAGCAACATTAACCGCGGTTTTCTCAAAATTGTGAGGGAAAAATTTGGATGCCGGATTTGTAATCAGGGCATCAAAGAGAATATAAATTACATATCATCATTCAAACCAAGAAAATTTGTCAAGGTGTATAATTTAAGCCTCATCATGCCCGTATTAAAATGACTAGCTAGTTTATGATCAAGCTTTGGGAAAATATCTATCTATCTACAGCGATTATTTTTTCTAATTTTGTCGGATTATTTCGGTTTTGTAATGATAACGCTAATTTAATTATTTCGGTAACGGTATTTTAGCGATAACAGCATTTCACTTATTTCAATAACGGTATTTTAATGCTATTGCGAGTCAGCGAAACGCGAAAAATTTCATAATTATGAGATTTTACGCGTTATGTTTCTATTTTTTCACTAAAGATAACAAATATCAAAAATGATTTGTAAGAGAATCAACACAAAGTTTAAAGAGCTTATAATAATATTAGTTTTATACAATGAGTACAAATCTTTGGAAGGGTACACTCATAGAAATAAACCTGTAAAAATAGCAGAAAAAGCTACTAAAAATTAGTTAAAAATTAGAAAAAACTGCTAAAGTTACCAAATTTTTTTGCTAAATATTCTTTTTTTTAAGAGAAGTAAATTCTTCCTATTTATTAACAGTTTATTTTGCTAAAAATCAAAAGAAAATTTTTGCTAATGATTTCATAAGGGCAGACTTTTATTATTTTATTTTAGTTAATTGAAAATAGCATTTTACTCTGTAAAATTAGCAAAAACTTTTACAAAATATTTGTAGACTTAAAATAGCAAACAAAAACTGTAATTTTTTTTTGTTTGTTTTAATTTATATCAACTCTTAACCTCCGTATATTTCCAAAAATAAAGCAAATCAAACATATTAGCTAGGTTGATGCTAGTGTTTCGATTTGGCTAAAGATCTCATCAGAACCCGAAGTTTTAGAAAAGCTAGAGCCTCTAGAATAGACAGAACTTTAACAACAGTAACAAAATTTTTGTTATATTTTCCTCAAATTTAATAGAATGCAAATAACAGTTTATTTTGCTAAAATCACCCGAAATTTTTGCTAAAAACTTGTAGATTGCTGATTTCACAACGGCAGGCTTTTATTCGCATTAAAAAAAAAACTTAAAAAATACCACATTTTTTAGTGATTTTTTTGTTACTAATATTTAGTAAATATTTTTGCTGATTTCAGCAGATTATTTTGTTACTTTAAATTAACAATTTAGCTCAAATATTACTAAATATTTGTACATTCAACAGATTTATTTTTGCTATTTTTATATTACTAATAATAAAAGGAAAAAAATTTTGCTAATTTTAGCAGTTTTTTCTGCAAGGTCATTTTGAACTAATATTTAGTCGTTTTTTGTTGCTATTTTTAATGGTTTATTTCCATGCGTGTATAATTCAGTATCAGTAAAAGCAAATTGAAAATTTTTTTGTCAAAATGATTTATAATTTATCAATCTTTTCAACAGCATCATTATTTATTTCAATATTCGTATAATTTTTAAAAGTTATCTAGATTTATGCAAAAATTACGCCAAAAGAAAAATATACAAAACCATTGCCAAGACTGAAGGTTTATACACATGAAAGTTTGGACATATTTCTTAAAAATGTTGACTCAGAAGCTAAGAAAATTTTAGTTATTGACCGAGTTGTAACTATAATTCAGAAAACGTCCAGAAACTCCGTTTTTTGGGGAAAAATCGATTTGCACTACCTCTAAGCCTCTTCCAAAAAATCTAAAAAATACTTTACCCCATAAGCATTCAAATTAAGATTGAGCAACAAACAAACATTTGTTTTGGGACAGCCAAAGGACACCCTAATTTTTTTACAAGTACCATAAATTGTACAAATCTGTTTAAAATGTTTTTCACAATTTAAAAAGAAAAACAGTTATCCGTATTTTAATACATCATTAACATATTTTAATTAACTGTTTATGGCTCATTTTTGACAATCCTACTTTAAGATTCGCAAAAATAAATTAAACACTCCCACATTAGGCAATAATATCAAATGGAAATTGTTTATTTCAAACCCTTTCTTAAAATCAACCACAAATTTAATTTTGCTATTTCATCTCATTCAAATCATTTGAAAATCACAATATTACGCATATTTAACTTTATTTTGGCAACGTTTGCCTTTTTGTGTTCATTTTAAACACAATCTTTTTTAAAAAAATATAAAAATAAAAAACTTTACATAAAAACTTATCTAATATTGTAGTATGTGAAAGGGTTTCTAATATAAATCTCATGCAGACGAAAAAAAAAAACGAAATTTGGGGTGTTAACGCATAAAACTCATACAAACACTTTCACACTCAAAAATAATATTATATATTAAACTCCCCCTTAAATAAACCAAAAAAAAATAAAAATAGCAAACAATAAACATCAAAAGCATTTGATTTTACCAAATATCAAAAAATCTATGCGTTTACTTTCAAAACTTTAACATTCAAACGTACCTTAGTAAGTCGTTCATGTTCATATATGAGATATTTCAAAAATGTTAGACACAGTTTCAGTATCAACATGTGAATTGATAGAAACAATGGACAGGGTTTGGTATACCTAAAAACTATGACACACAACATTTTATGTTGAAATGTCTTCACCTAAACAATTAAAAATTAAAAAAAATTCTTGAAACTTACAAGAGTTTTTTCAGTAGTTTTAATTTTTTTTTTGTTCATAACATAAAACTTTCAGATCCGAACCAATAGATAAGGAATCACTAGACTTTGAAGATACATGCACTAAAGAAATAATTTCCTTATCGCTGCTTGGTTAAAAGTTGTATGGTAGTTCCGGATGAAACCAAAATTTTCCGATTTTTAAACTTTTGCAGTTTCTTTTTTAGTGGGGTTTTGTTTCGTTTAATGGAATTGAGTTTTGAGAAAAGTATTTAAAAAATTGTGTAATTTTATACAGTTTGAGCCATATTAAGTTTATGTCACCGCTCTAATAACGGGATACAAACATCACAAACTTATATGGAATTGGCGTAAATTTTTTGGAAAAGTTATTTGTTTTTTTTTTTGCGTATATAATTTACAATTATAGAAATTAGCTAACGTGTATCGTGAGCTGAGTATCTTAGTAAACAGCACCTCCGAGTCAAAAAGGCATTTTAAATTTGTAAAGGCAAAACTTTTATGTACACACAGAGAAATAAAGTGCCAACCGAATTAAAAAGTGTATATTAAGGTTAACAACTTATAAATTCAGTTAGTACAGCGATATTAACATTAGATTTCTGAATATTTTGAGTGTTGCAACTAAAATTCAGTTGAATTCATCGAATTTTGTTGTGAAAACAAATGTTCAGTTTTACCAACCGACTGAAATTCGAATGAACCGATTTTGAGTCACAGTACCCGAATTTCAGTTGGCAAATATCTAAATTTTTCTCTGAGTGTACTTTTTCAACATTTTGCGAAATTTTATTATTTAATTCTACGGACTAAATTGATAAAATTCAAACAAATTTTGACAAAATTCAAACAAATTCTGATAAAATTCAAATAATTTGGTTCATTCCTAGCGGAAGATTTTTGCACACACACTTCGCTTTGTGAAAACTAAAGCGCTGTATCTATTCCGATAAAAGGAACATCAATTAAAAGATTTTAGTGGACATCAAAAACAGTTAAGGACATATGGAGCAAACAAAATTTATAAAAAAAATTAAATTGAATTTTAAATTCTGAAGGCATTTATACCCAAATAAAAGAATTGAAACTTGGCATCGTCAAATTATACTAAATTATATATCAATTAGATATGCGACGATATCAAATTTGATCCGAAAAATGAGAACATATAATTGTATGTAAAATACATTAAATTGTATGGATTTCGCCACAATCGCATCGAATTAGATCTAATTCGATGCAAATAAATAAAATGTTGTACAATTTGACATATATTAGATACAATTTCATCCGACTTTTGCCCCCATACAAACTTTTGTGTTTCATACAGAATTGTATCGAATTAGATATCATTTGCGATTTTTAGATAAAAGTTGATACAAGCATTCGCTACACAGAAAAAATTATGGGCCAAAAAAATCTAATTAATCGATTGTTTGAATATCAATGGCAATGTAAACAATTTTTTTAATTGATTCAATTAAAAAATTTATTGAATTTTCTAATATATCCATAGAGTGTTGACAACATGTAAACAAAATTTTTAAAAATTTGGCAAATATTTTTTTTTTATTTTATTTAGATTAAATAATCAAACAAAGGTTTAATTATATCAATATATTATTTAATTTGTAAATAAAAAGAAAAAAAATCGCAAATGATTAACTTTTAATAAGTTGAATAGTTTACCGATTTCAAATACACGCAAAATCGTAGTTATTTCACTAGAGTTTGCAACACTCTTTTTGTTGAGATATTCGTGTACTCACAAAAACTTAATTTAGTTTCGTGTTTTATCTGCGGTAATAAAAGTTCACATGTGGATTTAAATAAACCTTATAGAAAAAGGACAACTAAACTATTATTTTTGTAAATGAATAAATTT
Organism: Delia radicum; assembly: GCA_021234595.1. NCBI lineage: Eukaryota > Metazoa > Arthropoda > Insecta > Diptera > Anthomyiidae > Delia > Delia radicum. The sequence continues at coordinate 197,575,382 of CM037852.1, forward strand.
TTAATAAGTATAAGTGTCATTAAACTATCATTTTAAAGTTGTGTGTGATTTTTTTAAGAAAGCAATTCAATTACAAGAAAAAGTTCAAGACAAGACAAGCGAAACAAAAATGTTGTCTTTACTTTTATTTGTTTTCTTATAATACATTTTTATATTAAAAAGCTTTAATTTTATTATAAATAAAATGTCAATTTAATTTACAAACCTACATTTCATTTTTTAATTAATGGGGGGCATATAACAAAAATAAAAAAAATACGAGTTTTCAATTAAAACTACCATTGTTTTCTTCTCAAGTTTCAATTAAAGTTTTAATCAATTTAACTAAACTTTTTACTTGAGGTTGTAAGGAAAAACTATAACTCCTTTAATTGATATTATTATTATTTTAATTGAAAGAGTTTTAATAAACTGTCTGCAATTTTTTTTAGTTAATACTATCATTTCAGTGGTAGGTGCAAAATCAATTAAAATATTAATTGATTCAATAAAAGTTTTAATTGAAACCCGTTTTTAGTTTTTTCTGTGTAGTTTTTGTCAAAAATTATATCAAATAATATCTAATTTCATAAAATTTAAAAAAGATTAATGCGTGTTTTTAAACTAATATATTTAATAGGGGGACAATCGTTTGCTTAGACAAACTGTTTGTTCAAATTTTGAGGGGTGCGGCTCGGAATATTGTGACACTTGGTCTAAACCTTTAGTGCTAAAATTTTTAACCAAATTGGATTACGCTTTGTGGACGCCCATTAAGGTAAAAGGTCGGCGTTCAAAGTTTGTTTTTCTATTTTATACAAAAGTTGTGAACTAATCGGAACGGTTTAAGCATTATCAGAAAGATAATAAATTTTTAAATAATTTATGAAAAATTACAAACCAACTATTTGGACAGTTATTTTAAAAAAACAACTGAATGAAACTACTTTATTTTTTAGTTGTTAAATTTGAAGTAGTTGTTTTAGTATTTTAGTAAACAACAACTCACTAATTTTGCAGTAAGCAATTAACTGTTTGTTAGTTATTTAACAATAAAAGATTATATATAGTTTTTAAAAATTCTCCTTTAGTCAGTATTTGTTTTTATTGATACGTTCATAGTTTGCAAATAATAATTATAAAATTTCATTGTATCTCCAATGCATTAAAACGTCATAACTGGATTACCGTTTGAAATTTTGACTTTGCATTTAAAGTAGAATGTAGAATATAAAAATTTTTATTATAATTGAAAGAAAAAAAGATTTTTTTTAATTAAAAAAATATTTTAAAAATACAGAAAAAATAACTGTTAAAAACAGTAGTTTTTACTCATTTTTACAGTTGTTTAAAAACGTTTGGGTTAAAAAATAGTCAGTTGTTTTTCCGACATTGTTAGTTGTTTTCAATAGTTGAAGACAACTACGTTTTTAGTTATTTTTACGGTAATTACCTTTGTCGCCTTTTTAACTGAAATTACAGTTGTTTTAACTGTCATTTTTCGTATGTATTTAAGATTCTACTGTAAAACTTCTTTTTCATACTACTTTCGACTTTTAAATTCCATACAGAAGCTAAATTTAATGAAACACATTTAAAGCAATAAAAACAAGTACTATTTGTTGTTTTTTTCACGTGTGTTATTCAACCAGCTAAAGTGAAACGTTAAAATTATGTCAAATACACTGTAGAGGAGAGCACTTGCCCATTTCATTGCTAAAAAATTTAATTTTTTTTTCAAAAACAATAAAATTTAACACAAACTTTTTTTAGTCTACAAATACCACTTTTCCCCGTTTTTATTTTTTAAAATTTATGATCTTTTTGATTGCTATATTTTAATGAAAACTAAATGTGACATTTAATGTCAGACATTATTGTAAGAGCCAATTGCATGTCAGCATTTAAATTAAATATATTCCCGTGAAATTTATTGAGCTGAAATCAATTGCTTGCTATCATTTTATTGCATGTAAAGACTCGGGGTTGTTCTAATTTTTTTTTTAAATAACTGTGTGCTTAAATAACATCATAACGGTTCTGGAATAACGGTTTTAAATTTATATAAATATTTTTCTAATAAACTTTTCATCAAGGACAAAAAGGTAAATTCTGAAAAATTGCTAAACTTTTGCCTTTATAGTCAAAGTTTTGGGTCCTGGGACAAAATGTATAAAATATGATTTAAAAAATTTAAACTTTATCAACATATTCAAAACAAGCATATCTTAAAAATTCAAAAACTGAGAAAAGGGTAAGAGTAGTGTGTTCAGGGTGCTGTTAAAAGTATTATGAAAAATATATTTCAAGGAAGGTGAAAAAACGGATTTTATAAAAAAAAAACGATGTCTTTACCGTTAATATAGTTCGAACGAATGATGTCGGAGAGTGATTCTGAGGCCAAATTTGGATTCAGCGTACCTTTTACTTTATAAAAGTGTACACTCAGGGAACTTCTGCCTCAAAAATATGTAGTTGTTCATTGACATAATGAAAATGTCAGTCATTTGTAGAACAAATTAAATTTTTGACTAACCTTGTCTTTTTTATGATTTTACATTCATTTTTTACAGTTGTTTTTTGTTATTTAAAGAAATTAAAAGAAATAAATGTTTGTTTATTTTTTACAGTGCGCCCCGGTAGGCTAGTTGGTAGCGTGCTGGCTTATCAGTGCGTGGGTTCGATTCCCACCAGAGGCACTGGTCTGTTTTCGCTACAACGCGCCGAAGGCCATAGTAGCTAGTGCTCGGTTAGGGTAATAGTATATAATTTGTAATTATATGATTATTAATTAATAAAATAAAAAAAAAAAAAAAAAAATTATTTTTTACTACCATGTGGTTAATTTTTACTACAATTGTTAGTCATTCTTTGAACATTAAAAAACAAATGACAATGTTAGTTGAATTTACTGTAATGTAAGTCGTCCTTTCTTTAAATGAAATTTCATTTGTTTTCAACTACATTTACAGTGGTCTTTACCTACATAGTATTCTAATTGTACTTAAGTTCTAGTGTCAAATATTTTTCGGCCTGAATCTTAAGGTGTAAAAAATATTTCCTGTAGTCACGAGTTCTCTCCACTGTATAGGTTTTTCTTTTTTTTTTTAATTTTTTTGTAATTTATGTAAATTATTATAAGAACAATAAGAATGAAATTCTTTTATAGTTCAGTAATAGTATCATACAAAACGGTCATTATTTAAAATATTAATAAAAAAAAAAAAAATAAATAAATAATAATTTAAAAATTTAACTTAAAAATTAAAATATCTTAACAAAGTTGAAAATAAATATTTGGCTAACTAGTTTAATGTAAAAAATGAAAGAAAAGAAAAAAAAACGAATTTATTTATTTTAATTGTTTTGTGTTATATACTTTTTATCAAAACTCTATTCTGCTGCGAAAGACGTATAAGTACGTCCACTCTGCATGTGTTTTTTTAATTTCGACGCAACAGGCAAAGGTTTTATTTATTTTTATTACACAGTTAAGTAGTTAAATCATAAAAAAATTTTTTTGAAAATATTTCAAATGGTCGAAAATTTTTGAAATTCCTTATATGTATTTTTTGTTAACCTCCATTTGAAAGGGTTTTAATTTGAACGGTTTTCTTTTTTCCCCATTTTTTATTCATCAAAATCGCAATATTATATAAATGTGTAAAAAGGGTGTGCCGAAAAAAAAATTTTTGAATACCACACAATCGATGCGTATTAAAGAGCTAAATATGGGAAAAATAGGAAAAAAAAGTGGTTCTTCAGCTCGCTACCAGCGATTGAAGTTACCGGTTGTAGTGTATTTTGACCAAAAAAAAGTTTAGATTTTTTTTTCGAAATAGGGCTCAAAATTTCCTCAATTTTTGGATTATTACTGGAAATTTTAGCTTTTCTATAGAGTAGTTTTGTTTAACCAAAGGATTTTTTAGTTTTGTGCACTTATAATTGTTTTATGTACAAATATAAAAAAAAATATTAAGTATAGAAATTTTTCTTGCCCTAAATTAAAAAATTCTCTAGTGGAAAACTAGAGGATTTTTTAATTGTTCAAATTAATTTTGAATTGTAATTTTTATTGAAGCTTACATTAAAATTGTATGCTCTGTGGTATTTCTATCTTTTATAATTTTAATTTTTGTAAAATTTTAGAATATTTAAAATTATTATATTTATATATAATTCCTACAGAAAACATGAAAATATTTTTCCATTAATAAGCCAAAAATAAAGAAATTTTTTAGCGCTATTTTGAAAAAATTGTCGAAACTTTTAGATCAGAGTCCCAAGCCGAAACGGCGCAAGTTGGTGGCGCGCCGCCGCCGGTTAAATTCTCAAGTTTCGCGTCGCTGCCGACTCGTATCGGCTTAAAATATGAGTCGGCTTATGAGACGCCGCCGATTTAATCGGCTGCGCCGGGAAAAAGTTGTAATATATGGCAATGATTTTTAATACACGCTTGTATTTTAAAATTTTTTTTTTGGAACCATAGAAATAATATAGTACTATTTTTTAATGTTAAAAAAGCAAGCCGCAGTAAAAGAAAATGCTAAAGTTGTATCTACTGGTGGAGGAGCGAAGTGTTGGAGATTCTTTGGATATCTATACGTTTCGAACAAAAAAGTACTGGAAAAGTACAAATTTTGCAAAATTTGTTTCGAGTCGGAAGACACAATTTTAAAAGGGTGAGTAATATTTTTTTTATCAAGTTGCACAGTGGAATATATCCCAAAATTTTTGGTAATTTTTTTTTCCTTACAACTACACAGTGGTGAATCCTCCGATTTTAATGAAACTTGGATATGTTGTTGGGGGCCCAAAAATATTAGACACGTAGTTTCCTTGTAAGTAAAAAAACGTAATTATTAAATATAATTAAATATTCCAATATAAATTGACTTATTAACTGTTCTATAAAATTTACAAAGATTTGGAGTAACAACATCAACCACCAATCATGCCAATCATCTTAAAGTATGCCATGATGTGTGCATTAAAAGCCAAAATTACAAAAAAACTCATGATCTAACAACTAAATGCCTTGCATCTTCATCGAAAAACACCAAATTCTCTCACGCTAGACGTCTTGCCGAGATGTGTTGCATAGACTTGCAATCATTTCAGACAGTTGAAAGAATTGGATTTCAAAAATATATCGGATATATTGACTCAACAATATCATTTCCATCTGCAACAACAGTGGCTACAGGTGCCCTTAATGATGTTTATGATGTGTACCTAACAAAAATTAAAATATAATATCGAAATGTCCAAACTATATTAATTTGGTACTGGACATGTGGATAGATAAATACAAAAAAATTTCGTATATCAACATCAAAATTCATTTTTCCGATAATTTTGCAAAAGAAATGTGGATAACGGAAGAAATTCTTGACTTGATGGAAGAAAGAAGAAGACATAGAAATATAAATGATGAAGAATATAATCGTCTTAATAAAATAATACGTTCAAAAGTACGCAATGCAAAACTTACATGGATTAGAACCCAATGCGAAGATATAGAACAATTGCAGAGAGTACATGATGATCTAAATTTACACAAAAAACTAAAAGAACTATGCAACAATCATAAAAACGTTAATTCAACCATTCTTTTAAATAAAGAAAATCAAATAGTAACCGAAAGTAATGAGAAAATAAAAATATGGGAACAATACATTAATGAGCTTTTTAATGATTCCACAAGGTCTATTACTCCCGAAGACCTTAATTCTACAACATTTTCTGAAGATAGTGAGCTTCAAATTACAAAATCAGAAATCATAACTGCCATAAAATCGTCAAAAAATAACAAAGCTGTTGGTTGCGATGAACTTCCATCTGAAATTGTAAAGCTAATTGACGATAACGGCATTGATGTCTTATTAAACGTTTTTAACCACATCTACAATAGTGGCGAATATCCAGATAGTTGGTTAAAATCTACATTTGTGGCACTCCCAAAGAAAGCCAATGCTAGAATTTGCAAAGATTTTAGATTAATAAGCTTAATGAGCCACACGCTTAAAATATGTTTAAAGGTGATACACCAAAGAATATATAACCAATGCGAAAATGCAATGGGTCGTACACAATTCGGATTTAAACACGCCATGGGTACTCGTGAAGCCTTATTCAGTGGCCATGTTCTTGTTCAAAACTGTAAGGATGTCAGGAAGGATGTTTTCATGTGCTTTATAGATTATGAAAAAGCTTTTGATAGAGTACAACACAATAAGCTAATTGATATTTTGAAAACATTGGGCATCGATCACAAAATAATTAGATGCATCCAAAACCTTTATTGGAATCAGACGGCAGAAGTCCGTGTAGGAGATATTGTTACTCGCAATATCCCAATAAATAGAGGCGTTAGACAGGGTTGTATCTTATCACCCTTATTATTTAATGTTTATTCAGAGCAAATATTTGGCGAAGCTATTGATGACATAGAACTGGGCACCAAAGTAAATGGCCAATATATAAACAATATTATATATGCTGATGACACGACTTTAATTGCTGATAATTTACAAGATCTACAACATCTTCTCAATCAAGTCTGTCATTACAGTAAACAATATGGTCTTGATATAAACATTTCAAAGACTAAATTTATGATCGTTAGGAGAGGAAATAATACACCCTACGCAAGTTCATCTATGAATATAGATAACAAGCAAATAGAAAGGGTATACAGTTTTAAATACCTTGGATGTTGGCTCAATGACAGCTGGGACTGTGATAAGGAAGTGAAATGTCGCATAGAAATGGCCAGAAGTGCTTTCTGCTGGTTCAGAAAGATTTTAAGTAGCCGCGATATCAACATCAACCTAAGAATTAGGTTTACACCTAAGAATTAGGTGTAGAAACATGGACACTTAAAGTTGATACCATGAACAGACTCGAAGCATTTGAAATGTGGTGCTATCGAAGAATCTTAAGTATAAAATGGACCAATAGAGTAAGAAACGAGGAAGTATTACAGGCTTTGAACAAAGACCGTGAGCTCTTAAAAAACATCAAGCGTCAAAAAACAGCATACCTCGGTCATATAATAAGAGGACCAAAATATGAATTGCTACAGCTCATTATCCAAGGAAAGATTGAAGGAAGACGTGGAATCGGTCGCAAGCAGTTATCATGGCTCAGAAATATAAGAAATTGGACTGGGTTACGAACAATGAATGATCTTATAAACACTGCTAGATATAGAGATGATTTTTTAACTATAACTAATAATATTAATTAAATGAACATTATGAAAATGTATTTAGAATACTTATGTAATATTTTAGAATATTTAAGTAATGCTCGAAAAAATATGTAACATGTAAAAAAAAAAAAAACTAAATGTACGTAGTCGCTAAAATCCAGAAGTGGATATGCAAATAAAGAAGAAGATAATTTTGAATTAAAATGTGTGTCCTTAAAAACGGAACATTTCCCACACCCGCACACTGGAAAAGCGGTGGGTGAAAAAGTAGTGGAAACACTTAAATTTTTTGAGTTAGAAAACAAAGCCATTAAGGCCGTAACAGATGGCGGTTCTAATATCGTAGCTGCAATGAAAATAAAAAATATTAAGAGGTTTGAGTGCATGGCGCATTCACTTCATAGATTCATATCGCATGACATTCTCAATAACGTCTTATTTGAGAATTTGCAAATATACTTTCAAAACTTAAACAAATATTTCGAGCGTTAACTTATAGAGGAGAAGAAATCTTACAAATTCAACAATTAAAAGAAAATCAAAAATTGTATGATATACTCCTGTCTATACAAAATATAACTAAATGCTTAGATAGTGATGACATCATTGCGTTTGGGCAGTTTGAAACTGAGCTAGAGGAAGCTTTTAAAATAACTCATTTACCCAGCATAAAAAATTCGGTTAATACAAGATGGAATTTGATTTCTGTAATGGTCAAAAGTTTCATACAAAATTTAGATGTTATAAATATAATTCTTTTAAAAATCAAAAAGAATATTTAGTAATCAATGCAATGGAAGAGGAGCTTATTAAAGAATTTTCTGATTTCCTGGACATTTTTACAGAAGCAACTGCATACATGCAGGGCCAACAGTACGCCACAATCTCATGCGTAATATATTTTTATGAAAATATATACACAAAATTAATTGAAAAGGGAAATACTTCGTCTTTTGGACTAATAATTCACCTTTATGATTTCGCCAAAAAACAATTTTTCAAACGGTTCAAAATTTTAAAAATTCACCTCACAGCTGCATTAATGGACCCTTGCCAAAAAAAATTGGTCAGCATTAAACAAATATTTAATGAGAATACCGGAAAATCAAACTCTTCCAGACACTTTTGTGTTGGATACGGATTTCGAAAACCATATTACCAAAGAAAAATTAATTTTGCAGGAATTATACAAAGATGGCATTAACAAAGAAATTACAACTGCAGAGCCGCCTGCAAAAAAAGAGATTAGTGTTAATTTTAATTTACATAGATAATTTGTAAACAAATATTTTCTTACAGAAAATTTCGGAAACCCGTAAAAAAATGTTAGATTTTCTTTCGGAAACTGGGGAATTTACAGTAAAGGACCCTATTACCTTGGAAATTCAAAAGTATTTTGACATTCCTGTCCATGAAGCGGAAAGCCTTGATTGGTGGAAGGAAAATCAAGAGGTATTATGAAAAATTATTTAATATATCTCTTAATCAATAAAGAATTTCACCTGAAGAGTAGGTACACAAAAAATTGTAGCCAAGTTATTGTTGCCATTTCAACTATTTTTTAGCTTAGTTCGCATATATTATGTGAAGACTAGTAAAATGTTACCAATTTTTTACTTATTTCTACTTATTTCTTTAATAATTAATGCAAAAAAGATGATTAGTTGATATGCTCCAAATTACTTGGCAAGTATTCAATATTATTTTTTTGTGTGTGCATTAACATTACTTCCGAATTCATAAATATATTCATAGAAACAAACCTGTAACAAATATCAGAAAAAAAATCTAAAAATTTGTTAAAAATGAGCTTGAAGAAAAAAATATAAATTTAGCAGATTTTTGCTGTTACAAATATTAAAAAAATAATATGAAAAAAAATCTGTTAGTTTATTTAGTTAATTCAAAACTTCTTTGTACTCTGTAAAATTAGAAAAAACTTTTACTAAATATTTGTACTCAATGTAACTTAACATTTGTAAATTTAACAGTTTTATTTTTACTCTTCTTATATTACAAAATTTGCTAATTGTATCAGTTTTTTCTGCAAGTTCATTTTTAACTAATGTTTTAATAGATTAGTAGATGTTTTTACCAGACTTTTTCTATGAGTTTAAAACACACTAATACCGCATTTTACACCTATATCAAAAACTCGTAGTTTTGAAAACTTCTAGTTTGAGATTTTAAATGTATATGTATGTATTCCATGTCAAATTGACCAATAGTTGGACACGACCCTCTTCGATTTCGATGAAACTTGACATAGAATAACCGGTATGAAATTTAATTAGTATATGGTTGATTTCATCTCAAGTGTCCGATGTTTTGAGATCGATGTCGTCGAATCGGGCTAAAATTTTCACTAAATTGATCTATTTAGTAGTAGCTATGACACAAAATTGATTCACCACTGTGTAGTTTCCTTCTTAATGCCCGATCCGACGACATTGATCTCAAAACCTCGGATACTTGAGATTAAACTAGTTAAACAAAATTTATTTTTTTTAATTTTTATTGTTGACCAATGAAAAATATTTATTGTTCACAAAAAAAAAAAACAATTTTTATTGTTGATAAATAAAAGCATATTCAGTAAATTTAAAAAATATTATTTTTAATATAATAAAATGTATTTGACTTGTTATTTTAGGACATAATAGTGTATAATAGCGAAAGAGTTTAGCTCAATATTTAATATATACATTACAATAATTTTATTTTTATATTTTTTATTTTATCAGATGATAGTCGAATTTTAGTTTTTCACACAAAATGTATAGGAAAATATTTTCGTCATTAGTCTAACAAGGAAACTAACAGTTGTGAATCCTTCGATTTTAATGAAACTTGGATATGTTGTTGAGGGTTAAAAAAGTGAGTCAAAATTTTAAAAAAACCTTGTATTTTTCGAATTTTAGAAATTGATATTTTTGAAAGAAGTATTGAAGTACTCGAGAAAACAAAAATTTTGATACCCATATTGCCTATGTTGCGGGTCCAGAGTTGCAAATATTAAAAATATGGGCTAAAGAAGCTCTTCGGCCGACGTCGTATTAAAGCCGAATGATGACGAAATTTGAAAAAAGCACAGAGACCCCTTCGATTAAATTAAATGAGCACCATTATACGTTAATTTGAACTCGAACTAACGACAACTCCCCATACAAAGGAGGTGTTCGAAAAAATTGTTTTTTGAATAACAAAAATATTATGATATGTACACCAATGTTCTATACACCAGTGGATGCACCTTCCAAATACCTTTCATTTGACACCAACTTATAAAAGAAATATCTTAAAAAATCTTAAAATTGCGTCATTTCTGACCCCACTTTTTAACCCCTAAACTTGAGATTGCGCACCTAAAAAAATGCGTTCAATATTTTTTGATTCTCTCCAAGTTTTATTCGAATCTGAGGATTCACCACTGTGTAGTTTCCTTGTTAGCTGATAAAAGACGTTTTATAAATATTGTGATGAATGAATGACTTTCATTTTTATGAAATGATAAATTTTCTTTTGCAAAAAAATTTGCAAAGAGCAAATTAGCTTCTTCATATTTTTAAAAATTAATTTTTTTAAAATTCAAAAACTACAAAATATTTTTAAAATTTTGAAATTTTAATATTATTTAATTTTTCTTACTTTTAAATAGTTTTTATTATTTAAAATTTCGGAGTTTTAATTGATGTTTTTTAAATAGAAAACTGTTCCTATTTTTAAGTTCAAATAATAAATTTCCTTCCTTAAAAAACCTATTTAAGCCGACAGTTCAGCCGACAGTTCAGCCGCCGCCGTTATAAACTTGTAAACGCCTCCGCCGCCGAACCAAAAAGTCCGCGCCGCCGCCGCCGATTGTTTAGGGTCGGATTGGTTCTATGCTCAAGATCCACTTCAAAATTTGTTTACTTATTTTCCCATATTCAGCTCTTTAATATGCATCGATTGAGCGGTATTAGTGTTACCAAATCGAAAAAGTTTCATATTCGGGACAACCTAATGTGTAATGACGCATGTTCTTCAGATTTCCAAGTTAAAATATATTTTCTATTCAAATCGCGTAAATATTTCACATCCACTATAACACCAACTGTATGTATGGTGGATATGGATGGATGATGTTCGTTTTCTATGACAATAGTTTTCTAATGCTAATGTGGTTTAATACGCATGTAAATGCAAGGATTTGGAAAATTTATTCAATTGTTGTACAATTTGTATTGTACAAAATTACTCTGTATCTGTCATTAGATTAGCTTTATGAAGTCTTATAATTATGCTTCAATTGGCATACGTTGGAGATTAATTTAACTCTTTATTATTTGGCGTATTTCATTGTTAATAATTGGCTTGCAGTTGTGTTGATGAAAGAGAGTATGAATTATGTGGGTGGGAATATTTAAGTTACGAAACTATATTAAGATAAAAGTTAACCAATGTTAAATTATAAATTTGTCGTTGAATTTAAAACATCTAGATTCGCTCAAAAGCAAGAAGATTACGTTAGTAGGTTCCCAGATTTCAAACAAATTTTTCAGTATGAGTATAAAGGGGACAGAAGTTATAAAATTTCTGTAATAAAAATAACGGCCCAATTCCATATTCTTTGGTAGTTTTCACCGAATTTCTGTTGAGGTAATCGAAATGTATTGCTATGGCAAAATCTCTGTCTTTCTGGGTAAAGAACAAACATAAAAAGCGTTTACTAATCGTCCCGTGGCTTATTAAGTTATTTCAGCGCAATTTGTCATATCATGCAGCAGGGTCGTAGCCAGGATTTTATATTGGGGCCAAAATTTCTTTCTGAATTGTACACACCGAATTTTTTATACAATTTTCAAGGTCTTAAACAATTTTTAGCTCTGGGCTAAAACAAATCACCTCAGGTCAAGAATAGTAGAAAATTTTCGTACATTTCTAGATTAGCGAGGCAATTATGATCATAAGAAGCACAAAAACGGAAGCATTTTTTATAGATACAAGTTTTCAAAATTTTAAGATTTCCTTGTAGAAGAAAATCATGAGAAAGTAACAGTTTTTCTATGGCTTTTAAGATAAAATTTTGAATTAGGTACTTTTTCTCTCAAAAAAAAGTGTTTTTTTAAATGTTTCAGAAATAATTTGATTTATTATTTTTAATCCTGCAAGCAACCCCAAATTATGAACGTTTTATTTTTTCCCACACACAGAGATATAAAGTGCCAACCGAATTGAAAACTGTATTATATAGGTAACAACTTATAAATTCAGTTAGTACAACGATATTTACATTCGATTTCTGAATGTTTGGGGTGTTGCAACTAAAATTCGGGGCCCTCAATTTACAGTCAACAAACAATTGTTCACAGTTTTTTTTTTATTTTTATATACATCAAGATTATTTCTATGTTATTTCCACTTTAAATTTACAAAAATAAAGCACATATATTATTTTAGCTAGGTTGACACATGTATTACGATCTGGCAAAAGATCTCAGCAGAACCCGAAGTATTAGAAAAGGTAGAGCCTCCAAATTAGGCAGTGCTTAAACAAAAAACCAATTAAAGCATAAATTTTGTTCCATTCTTGTCTTTTATTTTTTTATTTTTTTTATATTAAAATATTTTACAATAGAAATACTAAAATTACTTATTTAATTTAAGGAATTTAAATATAAGATAATATCTCTCTTTACAATATCTAAACTTTTATTAAAATCAATTAACTGCACTCTAATTAATTTCTGTTGAAATTTACCCAACTTATAGTAGGAAACTGTACTCCTACTATAAGTTGGGTAAATTTACTCTATGTGTGTAAATGAAAAAAATACGCACATTGAGAGTAAGTTTGTGAACACAAAGTTGGCAAATTTACAATGAAAGTGCGTAAAATTTTGATAAAATTTATAAATAAATGAGTAATTTTACCAAATTTTCGTGTAAAAAAACATGATTTACGAGCAATTATACGTATAAAATGAGTAAAAATACATATTTATAAGCGTAAAAACCTCCTAAAAATGCGTATCTTTACCTTCCGGTAAAAAAGAATAACAGCCCAAAAAATTTTCAAATAAAACAAAAAATTAATTTTTAGAAAGAGTTTTATTAATGTGTTGTATAATAATAAATTTAATAATAAATATTTGTATATAAGTTGTTGTGCATATACAGAGCTTCAAAGACTGAATTCTATTTTAAAAAAATTAAATCGGATTTTTTTACATCGAATGATTTTTTTTCTTCAATCATTGGGAATTCAATAATTGGGATTTCAATCTATTTTTAACTTAATCGAATTACAATTTGCCGAAATCGGCGAAACTGAAAAATACCGCCAGAATTGAAAAAATCGCTAAAACCGGAAAAAAATATCGTTAAAATGAAAAAAATCCCAAAAATTTAAAACAATCTCCAAAATTGAAAAAATGCCAAAAATGTAAAAATTACTTAAATTGAAAAAATCGACAAAATTTAAAAAAAATCGCCAAAATTAAAAATAAATTACTAAAATTTGCCAAAATAAAAAAATCGCCAAAATTAAAAAAAAATCGCCAAAAATAAAAATATCGCCAAAAATTTCTGAAAGTGAAAACATTGCCAAAATGAAAAAAACTTCAAAATTTAAAAACTGCAAAAGTAAAAAATCGCGAAAATTTAAAAAAAAATCACCATAATTGATAAAAAATTGCTCAAATTGGAAGAAGATGTCCGTGTCTTTTATTTATCTGTTAGTTTTTGAAACATAGGCGATGTTTCAAATAAATACTCTTTTTTATCTGCGATGCTTACTTTTCGAGAAAAACGCGATCGTTGTAGGGGTAATGGGGTTGAGTTTTGAACAATGGTGCAGCAATTTTTCCCCCAGCTCCATTAGTATTCGTAATATGTACCTTTTAAAATTGATTAAATAAGAAACGTCCATAACTCAAAAAATAAAAAAGCAACTGGAAAAATGTTTGCACAGGTGTTCAAAACTCAACCCCAATACCGGCCTGATTGGCTAGGTTCTTAGATCGCGTTTTTCTCAAAAACAAAACATCGCAAAGCAAAAAGAGAATTTATTTGGAACATCGCCTGTGTTTCGAAAACTAATAAAGATACATTTACAGCTATTTTAATTTATTTTTAATTTAATAATTTATTTTTAATTTCGAAATTTTTTTCATTTCTAGCTATTTTTCTAATTTTTGGCGATTTTTTTAATTTTTGACGATTTTCTTTTAATTTAAGGGATTTTTCTAGTTTTTTGCGATTTTTTTAAATTTTAGCGATTTTTTTCATTTTTGGCGATTATCTTAAAATTTTAGCGTTTTTTTCAAATTTGGAGATTTTTTTTAATTTCAGCGATTTTTTTTTATTAATTTTAAAGTTTCTTATAATTTTTGGTGATTTTTTTTTTATCTTAAAGATTTTCTCAATTTTAGCGATTTTTGGCGACTTTTTCAATTTTGGCAATTTTTTTCAATATTGGCGATATTTTTAAATCGATTAAGTTAAAACCGACTGAATAAATCGAATGAAGAATTTTATTCTTTAAAGCTCTGTACATACATTATTTTTTGAAAATATTTTTCCACAATTAGGCTGCAAACACTTGGAAATAAACTTTAAACTAAACATTATCACAAATACTACAGTTATACATTTTTTTCCATTAAAATTGTCAATAAATTAAATTTTTTAGATTTTTTTTTTTGCTTTTTTTAATTTGTTTAATTTTTTTTTTTTTCAATTTGAAAATGTCAAAATATTACTTACTATTATAAGTTAGTATATTTACAAACTTTGTGCGTGAAAATTTTATTTAACAAAATAATACTACTTTTAGGCATAATGTGTTTAATTGTAAACACATAATTGGTAAAAATACTGTAAGTGGGTGGGTATTATTTTATATAAAAGTGTGCGCAAAATAGTTTTACGCATTTTGATGTATAAATTTACCGAATTAGCGTAATAATACATGAAACTTTACTCGTTTTATAGTAGTAAATTTACAATCATTTTTTAGAGTGTGGAACAACATATTAAACTCATCGCAAGTTCTTCGAAATGGATCAAAGTTTACAAAATTAGATTTATGATATTTAATATTTAAAAATTCATAACTTCTTGAACAACTGAGCAATAAAACACGTGGCTGGGGTATTTTCCTAACAAGCATCATGACGTCACTAAATTTTGAAGAATAAAATTTTATATTTATACACTCACAATATTTTGTCCGTAAAGACTACTGAATATAACCATTAAATCAACTGAAAATCAGTTAAAAACAGGACTACTTACTTTTCGTTTAAAACAATTGTATTTTTTAGTTTATTTTCAACTGTTGAAAAATTAACTGACAAAATCCATAAAAACAATAGATTGTTTTCGTTTATTTCAATACTCAATATAATATAACAACTTATTGTTTTAAATAGAAAATTTTAACTGAATATTTTAACTATTACGGAAAGTCCGTTTTTTAGTTTATTTTTTTTTGTTGAATAACAGACAGAACGTTAAAAAATATATTTCTTTGTTAATTTAACTGTATATTCCATTGAAACAACTTTACCGATTAAACTTTTAAATAACTGTTGAATTTTTATGGAAAAGTTCTTGTGAGTGTATAAAAAAATTAATTATTTTAGCTAGATTGATACATGTATTTCTTTTAAATCAGAAAAATAAACATGTGATCAAACTGGAATTCACTTTTTATCGCAAAGGTCGAGAAGGACCCTTATAATCAGTTTTATAAAATTAAAAAAAAATATTTTGTAAAATACAATTTACTTTCGGAAACCAATAACCATAACAATTTGTTGTAATACTGGAGAGCACGTGACTACCAAAACATAAAATTTGTGATGAGAATCTTTTTGACTTTAAATATTAAGTTTAAATTGAAATTTATACCCATCAAACCAAATTATATCCTTCCGTTAAATTCAATAGTAGAAAAAAATGAATACACACTAAACGTACGTTGCATCATTATATGCGTAGTGTACGTAATTTACGCTCGTTAAGCGGTTATAAAATAACGTCAAAAGCTTCTGTTTCTTTGCTTCTTACATTGATAACAATCATCCCTTGTTAGATAAGTTTTAAAATTTTTCAATTGTGTGTGTAATCAAGTCGTTGTTGTCATTAGAAAAATTTTATAATTTATTAACGTCAACAAACAGACGCCCTTAAGGCCACAAAATGAGAAAACATACATTAACACTAATACACATGCAGAGTGAAAGACACATGTCATCATCTATATACGCTATAGCACCCACATCCAGTTACCCACCGACCAACCATCCAACTAACACACTCATAATCATTATCAAACATTAAAAGGGGGTTCATGTTTTTCCATTCCTTCGTCCTTTGCTTTCTTTTTGTTTGTCGTCGGTGTTGTATTTGTTTTTGAAAACCATGCAAGATTATTTTTCCAAGTCACAGTGTTACAGTTAAAAATTTATTTTATTTCAAACCTACAAATTTTTAAGTGGCCATTCAAGCGGATGCACTTTAATTTTGTTGTCATTAGTAGCAGGATTGTGTTGAAAATTGTAAAAGAAAACTTAAATTACATACAAAATAACAGTATGTATTCATTTACTCATCCAGCCAGCCAGCAAGCCATCCAACCATCCATCCTTTGACTTGTGTCAGTCAGTTTTATATTGCGTTTCTTGGCAGAGAACAATTGACACTAATGTGTCAAAGGTCACGTGGCTTAAGTTAACGAGTAGTATTTTGTCAGAAAATGTTTGATCATGTTTTAAATAAAACAAATTAAAATAAATTTAAAAAGTTTTCAAATTTTATTAGATTTTAAAGGGTAAATATTGATTAGAAGGATTTAGATTTCGAAGATATTTGAAAATAATATTATTTCTGTGAAAAAAAAAATACACTTTAAAGACTGGTTACCTCTGAGTCCATTTCAGAACCAGTTCTTGTTGCACCGGTTTCATGGAACCGGTTCTAGAACAGGTTACTAGTATTCAAAATGTAAAGTTTCACTATCCCAGAATTAGCTCTAAAGCAACCTGTTCTTGTTTGAAACTACAGAACCTATTGCAAATAGAGTAAACTCCATACAAAAATAATCACTTGTAGAACAAATTAGAACCTGTGAACCAGAATCGTCCCGCTAGACCACCTAAGACAAGTCGCCCTCTCTTACAAGAGGAGTCTCTGGATGGTTTCTCTTCGATCTTAAAAAGAGGCAAAAATTACCCCATTTTTCGTTTTTCGGCTTATTTTGAATTGTTTTTGAGAAGTTTTAGAAAATGGGATACCAAATGAAAATGTGTTTTACGTGATTTAATATCACAAGATAATTAAACGCAATAAAATTCTTTAATCTAGAGTTGGGATTAATCGTTCGTTTTGGTGACTCGGTCATTCTCGTTCAATCCAAGTCAGTGAACTAGTTCGTTCAATTCGTTCAATCGTTCAATCGTTCTTTTTTTGTTGTGAACTGTTAAAATCATGATCTGTGTATACATACGTAAATCTAAACAAACGATTCAATAAAAGCAAACAGTTAATAAGTTATTTTGCATTTTTTTTGGAAAAAAATGGGTTGAAGATTACTTAAAAATAAGTTAAATTGAAATTAACTTAAGTTAACAGAAAAATATATCTAATTTAAGACCTGTTAACTTATTAAAAATAATCAGATTTTATTGCTTAACATTGGTTACAAATCCCAAATTTGTATACAATTAAGTTAATTGAATTAACACTGGTTAAGGTTTAATTCTGGCTATTTTCTGTTAAGTTACCATCCCAAAATGAAGTAAAACTGTGTTAGGGCTAACACAACAATTAGATTTTACGGTGTATGTAACAAAATTTAAGTTTTAAACATGTTAATTTAACAAAAAATAAATTTGTTTAAACTCTTTAAAAAAAATATGTTGTTTTGTACTCTTATTGAAATAAAATCAAATTTGAAACAAATCTCTGGATATTGGAATTATCTTAATTTTGTTATAAATAATTTCTGAGAACATTTAATTTCACTTCGACAAAATAAACTTGTTGCCCTCATACAAAAGAATAGAAACATCGGTAACATTTAATTTATATTTTAATTAAAGACAAACAATCAAAAAAGGAAAAAGTAAGGAATCCAGTAACAATTATGAAAAATAAAAAAATAAATATTTTAAAAAACAAAAACTTAATTTAGAATATTCAATAACTGTTTTAATAGTGTTGTTATCAAATAAAAAAATAAATTGTATTTTTAACTATTTTTTTTTTTTTTTAATATAATTTAAATTGAGTCTGACAATCTCTAAAAAATGGACTAATCTGATTTAAATTTCTAGTTTGATATTTGCTAACACAATTTCCATTTGCTAAAATTGCAACTGTCAAATCCAATAAATCATCGTACATTTTGGAAAATGACATATAAAATTTAAATAACATATTATAAAAATTTAATTTCAGCTGAAAATATTTAGTTTTAAAAACAAAATAAAAAAAAATACTAAATCCCATAATGCTAGTTTATAATTTTACCGTTTTTTCAAGTTTTCGATTTAAAACTTAAATGGAATTTGAATGTCGAAAACTTGAAAAAAATTAAACCTCGTATTTTGGGTTTTTGTATGAACGTAGAATTTTAAATTTTTAAAATGAAAAATTTTCAGATAAAATTAATTTGTATAAGTAATTTCAATTGTTTCTGGCATTTTTCAAAATATAGGATGATTTATTGGATTTGGCAGTTGCTATTTTTATATATCGAAATTGTTTTAGCAAATATGTAACTAAAAATGTAATTCAGATCAGTAGATTTTTAGAGATTGTCAGATTAAATTTAAATAATTTTTTATAAAAACATTAGTTAAAAGTACAAATTTTTAAATTTAAAAAAACATCATTTCAGAAGTTATTGCATTTGTACATCAATTCTGCCATTTAAAACATATTAAAAATATAAGGTACTCTATTTTAAATTTAAATATTTTTTTACATATTATTATGAAGGAAAACTAGGCTTTCCACTTTACCAGGCTTAAGAAGGGTGCGTCTTTCGTTTATAATTTGGCCAGTTGCAGAAAAAATACGTTCACAAGGAACAGATGTAGCAACTATACAGAGGCGTTTTAAAGCAAAGGTATAAACCCGCGGATATAAGGCTTTGCGCTCTTTCCACCACAATAAAGGATCTTTTTGTCTCTCCAAGTATTCTTCACTCATATACTTATCTAACTCTCTGATAGAAGCAGCTGCATTGTTATCTGGCCTTACAGTCTTGTTAAAATCCGTATCATAATCGTTCCATATACTGCTGCTTTCCGCGCTGTTAAAACTTTGTGAACGACTATTTTCATTAATTTCATGAGTAGTTGGCAATCTCATATCACATATTCTAGTTTTCAATGTTTTTAAAGCATGTTCATAGGCGGTGTCGCTTTTAAATCCTTTTTTTTTTAAACGGGGATCTAATAAAGTACTTTCCGCATATAAATTATTTCTTTCTAAATTGGCAAACCGAGAAAGAAGCTCCGTTTGTAAAGTTGTCAACATCATTTTGACTTTATTATTAGAATAGTGGCTTTTTGCAATAAAAGCTTCTAACAGGTTACACAAAACAGTCACCTTGGAAAGAGTTACACTTTTTTCAGCAGAAATTTCCACTGTAACTTCGTAAAAAGGTTTTAAAATTGGTATAATTTCCTTTATTAATTGCCAATCTTCAAGAGGCAAGCTTAAGTCCGGACGAGTAAGTGACAGCGTAGCTATAACAGCATCTTGAACTTCAACGATTCGTTGCAGCATCTCATATGTTGAGTTCCAACGGGTGATTACATCCTGCTTTAATTTTAATTCAGGAAGTTTCATTTGTTTTTGCGTTTCTTGAAGCCTTTTCAATCCTTGTGAACTCTTATGAAAATACTCAACAATTCGTTTTACTTTTGCGATAATATCACTGACTTCATTTATAGCAGCTTGAACAATTAAATTTAAGGAATGGGCAAAGCACCCAATTCCCCGCCAACCACCATGACGAATGGCTGCCGTAATATTTGGTGCATTATCGCTAACTATGGCAGTAACTTTGTTTGTTATTTCAAATTCATCAATTATTTTCTTTAGGAAATGAGACAAGTTTTCCGCAGTGTGCCTATCATTATACTCGTTACAAGAAATCAAATTCGATCTAAGAGATGTATCCTCATCAATGTAGTGTGCTGTTACAGCTAAATAACTGGTGTTCGTTTTCGATGTCCAACCGTCAGTAGTAAGGCATATTGCAGACGCCGATCGAATTTGTATTTTGACTTTTTCTAATATTTCCATATGGACACTCTGCAGTAAATTAATTGACAGTGTTTTTCTTGAGGGTAAAGTGTACCCCGGACATTGCGAGACAGCTTGAATTAGCTTTTTGAATTCGGGTTCTTCTACTATACGTAAGGCATGGTGTCCCTTGGCTACCATCTTTAGAACTTGTCTATCAATTTGTTCTACCTTGCGAATAGGGGGAGGCCTACGGATGAATTGTGTTATATGTGGCTGTTGTGCTTGCTGCATTCGGATTTGTGAGCTAGTTGAAGGATGATCATTAACTATCACCACATCAGGGTCCAAATTTATTTGGGTTGCTTCAGGTGTTGGCACCTGCCTTTCCAAAACCATTGGCGTTAGTGGGTGCCTCATTTTTAAGTGCCGACTTAAATTACTATTTGAACCCCCGGCAATACTCAATGACACCTTGCAATACTTGCATTTTGCCCTTTGCTCTCCTTCTTCATCAAAATGCAACCATAAATAGCTATGTTTTCTTTTAGAACCAGAACTGTGCATAATAAGTAATATATTTTGTTTTTTTTAATTTCAACAAAAACTTATAAAAGCGATTTTAATTGAGAAAATGTGAAAAGAGAAAACAAATAACGACTTTTTTATTTCGTTTAAACACTAGGCAAAAAAATGGCTTGGCAACTCAGATATGTTCAGCTTAAAAAACTATTACGTGGAAGACATTTGATTGGCAACATTATAAAACAGTAGGAATGAGAATCAAAGAATAAACGAAATTGAATGACAAAATGAACTATATGAACGAAAAGAACGAAAAGAACGAAAAGAACGAAAAGAACGAAAAGAACGAATAATGGTGAACTAGGTCATATCGTTCAATTGAGTGAGTCGTTCAATTGAACTAGTTCGTTCATGAACGACACAACTCTACTTTAATCACACTGGCGTTTTATTAAAGAATTATATTTGGATTAAACTAAAAAAATATTTATATTAATGCCTATTAAATTTAATCGAGGTGCTGTCTGAGCTTTTTCCGATATTCGTAAGTGTTCGGCTTTTATGCGACTTTTTCCGAAGAGCTTTTTAACCTATATTTTAATACTTTAAATAAATGGCAACCCTAACACACTACTTAGGCAATATTCTTATCAAAGTTTTTGTTTTCTTCCGACATGTTTTCATTAGTGTTTTTCCCGGAATTTCCCACCCCAGGAATTCCCGGGTATTTCAGTTATTATAATTTAACCCGCAACAAACTTCCCGGAAAACAAATAAAAATTGCAAAATTGTGCTTAAAACATTTGAAACAGATTTAAATGAAGACATTAAAAACTTAAATGTATGCTCTCAATCCATACTTGGGAGTTTCCATTGGTCAATGTAATAAAACTTAATTACAATTGGCATCAACAATGCTAATTAAATCGTCAATTAATTAGTAAATTCAATTAACTAGTCCCAAGTATGTCTCAATCTAACACCATAAATACTTCAAAATATTCCCTAAAGAAAGAGTTCAAAGTGAGAAATAAGAAAGAAGAAAGACCAAAAACTACACTCAGTAAATTAAGAAGGCAGAAACGACTAAAAATTACACTTAAAACAACTACAAATGTAATTAAAATGGCGATGACTACATTTGTCATAAAAAAGGCTAGCAATTGTAGTTATTATCAACTATTGAAAAAATAACTGCTATTTTAGTAAAAATAACTGTCAAAACAATAAAAAACAACTAAAAAAATCTTACTACATATCTCAATTATTGTTTTATTAGACGGACTTAAATCGAAGGTAAAAAGTATTTAATAAACTATATGCAAAAGGTTGTATGTTTTAAATTTTGAAAATTAGACTATCTGCATTGTCGCTTAAACTTTCTTCATAAAATGCTTGACCAGTTTTTTTATTATTATTAATAGTTTTGATACTTTTTAATTTTTTTTTTTTACTATTTGCTGGAATCAAAAAAAAATATAACAATAAACATATTTAAAACTTACTTATAGTGTCTGACCGAACAGTTCGGCAAAAAAACTATATTTTGTCGGTTTTTTGATATCTAGAGGCAATGATGACCAATTTTGGTATTGGAAACATGTTTGTTGAGCCGATTTAATTCGATTTTGTGTATAAAATTTAAGAATAAAATTTAAGAGAAAATCCGAAGTTTAGCTATAAAGTTAAAAGTTCGGCCGCCGAACTATTTTCAATTTGGCCGAACTTTCTGAGGCCGAACAGTGAATTCATTGCTTAAATAAAGACTTTTCTTCAAATTTGACATTCAAAATAGCATCAAAATAGCCCAATAAACATTTTTCCATCCGCCAAATTTGATTATAATGCTTTAAAAATTAATTATTTTATGCAGCTTTTTCCGAAGTTGCTAAAATAAGTAAGCAACACAACTGTTGCTAAAATACGTTATGTTTCATTAGTTATTTTTTTTAATGACTATTAAAAATAGTTATTTTACATTCCATCACAGTAAAATAACTAACATTACAGTTTAAATTACTATTACCGTTTACTACACGATTGATTGTTTAAAATTTTTGCATGAAATTTGACAAGTAATTTCAAAAACTACTATTTTTTGCTGTAGTATAAGTATTCCTTATTTTTTAGAGACTTCCATTGTTGGTAGAGCCGGTTGTCCGTCTTACAAGTTGTCAGGGGAATGCCAACACTTTCCCCCGTAGTCATAAAAATATTAAACAGTATTTCAAGTAAATTTTAGTTAAAACACAAAATTCGGCCTTAAAACTGTATTCATAAACAAAAATTATTTTAAACCTTGTTTAAAATAGGTATTTTAAGCTAATATTCGTTGACGAATATAGTTTTAAGGCTTAAAATGTGTTTTCACTGAGATGCATTTGAAAGCTGAATTAAGATGTTTTATGAATACGGGTATTTAAATATACGCAGGAAGGTTACACCTTGCATAGACCAGTTAGATAAGTACACTTAGGAAATTATGTTGGTAAAGACGACTGCAATTGTAGTCAAAAACAAATGAAATTTCATTTAAAAAAAGGACGACTTACATTTCATTAAATTCAACTAACATTGTCATTTGTTTTTTAATGTTCAAAAAATGACTAACATTGTAGTAAAAATGAACCACATGGTAGTAAAAAATAAACCAAAAAAATTTTTTTTTATTTTTTTAAATAACAAAAAACAACTGTAAAAAATGAATGTAAAATCATAAGACAGTCATTTGATGTGAGTTGTTTTTTTAAATGAACTACAATGTTAGTTAAAAATTTTATTTGTTCTACAAATGACTTACATTTACATTAAAAATAATGAAACAGTATTACAACCCAAACAACTACATATTTTTAAAGCAGAAGTTCCCTGAGTGTAGTAGACTGGAGCGAATAGTAGGCTTCCTAGCAGTCCCCTTTATCAGTCGGCTGCAGCATCAGTGTTTGAGATTAGGTTTTTTGATCTCAAGCACTGATGCTATTGACCCTATTAGAACCTAAATTTTGTACAGCATTTAATGCATGCATAGAGCGCATTCGCGGTTTTCTACATCTCTCCTCAACATTGGGTTTCCATGACAGCTGACTGTCCAATATGGCCTTCAGGTACTTTGTATGATCCTTCAGGGCAAGGGTAATCTGCTTTAAGGTAATGTCAAACCTTACAAATTCATTAACTCTACAGTTCGCCATTGTGTCTTTGAGCCCAGTGATCCTTACGAGCTTGGCTATTGTGTCTTTGAGCGCAGTGATCCTTACGAGCTTGGCTATGACAGTTACATTATTCAGAGACGTTGATATCAAGTGCCTAGACTTGACTGTCAGATAAAACGCAAAGCTTACCGAAATAGACCGAACTGGCCCGGTCATCCTTCAGGACTGTTGTTACACCGACCGCTTTTGAGACCTTTCTAGGCACCTTCTTAACTACAGAAACCTCCACAGCAACTGCAGAAAAACCTCTGTTATATCGGTGTTGGCAAGGTTGATCTCCTGAACTTTTTTGTAGACCTTAAGGAGTATCACCACACACAGAGAAATAAAGTGCCAACCTAATTGAAAAGTGTATATTAATTGTAACAACTTATGAATTCAGTTAGAACAACGATGTTTACATTAGATATCTGAATATTTTGAGTGTTGGAACTAAACTTCAGTTGAATTAACCGAACTTTGTTGTGAAAACTAATGTTCAATTGTACCAACCGACTGAAATTCCTAATAACCGACTTTGAGCCGTAGTAAGCGGATTTCGGTTGGCAAATATTTAAATTTTTCTCTGTGTGCATGGCCGAATATAGTGCTTTTAAACTATATTCAATTTTCAACCCAGGAAAAGCTCTCCCAAATTGCTGACGGCAGCTCTATAAAGAGCCTTTGACCAATAGTCCTCATAATAAATCAGTTTCATGCGGCATTGATACCAACCAGCATCGTCACAAATTTGAGGAAAACCTGAAATCTTCTGTCGGACCTGTAAGTAAACTTTTGTTAATAAAGGGTCCGCCATCTAACGTTTTTTTTTCAACTAGTGCTTATTTCGTGAATGGTAACACTTAGCTCATGTCTGATTTGACAGATAATTATTTTTATCCTTCCGCTGAACGAATATGGTCCGTATGTTCGTTATCTTGTGAAAAAAGTGAAAGAAACTGGCATCCTCGTCGATAAAACCAAAGCGTGAAAAGCCAAAAACAGTGCGTACACCCGAAAATATTGCTGCTGTGGCAGAAAGTGTGCGTGAAGCGCCATCAACATCAATTCACCGTCGTTCTCAACAATTGAACATTTCGGAGACATCATTGAGACGAATTTTGCATAAAGACCTTGGTATGACGCCATACAAAGTCCAATTGGTTCAGGAGTTCAAAAAAAAAAAACTTATTTGGCGGACCCTTTATATCTTATTCTGAACCCACTGGTTTCTTAGAATGGTGCCATACCCCTCTATTCTGTTTATAATGGTCATAACGTGGTTGCGTTTGATAGGCTCGCTAAACGACTTACAAGGAAGGGATCTCCATAGGAGCCTGCAGATTTTAATAAACTATAAAAAATAAAGAAGCATTAAGAAACCAAAAATGTTGACACATAAATTGATTATATCGTGGACACAGAGAGGAGCCCTTTGTGAAAAGTTGCCTTAAAGCCGAACGATTTGGAATATTGGAAAAATCTCAGACAGTAAAAACGCATTTAGTTCAGGATAGCGATGATTTCTATTGATCAGAAATCTAACTTTAGAGGATTAGAATTTTTGCTATGTTCCGAATTTGCCAGGATCTTATAAGTGCCCCACAACCAAGACTCACTCCAGAGAACTTAGCTCAAAATGTATTGCTTTAATAAAAAAATGTTTGTCCCAAATCAAATGTAAATTATTTGGCAAAAGTGCAGTCGTAAAAGTGTTAATCTTATACTGACATTAAAGTAGAACTTTTTTTTAAAAATTACGCATTTTATATATTTTAAAAGGTTTGTAGCTAAAAATATCACTGACATATATTAAAATCAAGATTACATTTTTACATTGCCCTTCTTTCCAGCTGATTCAAATATTTTTGCTTTCAAAATCTTCTAAACCTGAATAACAGTTTGTAATTTTTTTATGAAACTTATCAATATTTTGTTTAAATTTAATTACAAAATTTTTAAATTATTTTTATAAATATTTCTTATTTTTGTAAGTTAATTAAAAATTCCTTTATCAGTTTCTTATACTTTACATCATAGGCTGGCATATGAGTTTGCAAGTGCGTTAATGCAACCTCCCGTCCGTCTGTCCGTATAACTGACTATATGCAGCTTACAAAAAGATCTGCATTGATATAGCAAAGTGTGCCGCACACCTTAACTAAATACAAACACACTCGGTTTTCATACTTATATAAATTTTTTAAAACTTAATGGTAAAAATTCATATTACAGTACAAGCGTACAATTGGGTTTAGAGGTACTTTATACCCATATACTCGCCAATGTATTTGTATGTTTTTGTATTCCAGGTAAATGTGAATATTTTCACTTTACAAGACTTGCCAGTGCACATTATTAGATTTTTATCTTTTAACCTAAAGATCATTGGCTTTAATATGCAATTTATTGGATATGCTACATTTGGGTTATACCAACAAACATGTGAAAGAAAAAGTTCAATGTAAATTGAAATTTTTTAAGATTTTTTTTTTTTTTAAATAAAAAAGTTTTGCAGATATAGAATTATGATTAATATTTAGTTAAAAAATATTTCGAATTAGATATCGATTGTGAGAATTTGAAAATTCCTAACAGACGATTTCATTTCCACTTTTGAATTATATATCGATTGTGATAATTTGAAAATTCCTAACAGACGATTTCATTTCCATTTGAGATAGTGATGCCAAAAAACTTTAGTATAACGAACAGTTGTTTGACATGCTTAACCCTCTAACGGATAAGGCTGCTTTTATAAAATTTACCACAAATACGTCAAATGAGCGTTTTATACTTAGAAATTATTATATACCGATAGAAAACTCAATTTGCTAAATATTTTGCAAATAAATTTTTCGTGTGCCTTCTACGGTTTGGAAACGAGAAAGCTTCAAAATCAAAATTTCGTAGAATTTCAAAAAATAATTATTTTTGAAAAACATAGTTTTCAAAAATCTAAAAATCCAAAATAAGTTAAAAACTCTTTATAATAAAGTATATGTAAGAGTGAAGCTTGATCTTTATTAATACTTTGGTCCAAGGACTCACAGGATTTTATCAGGATTCCTCTAAAGGACATCATCTTAACTTATAATCTAATGGACGGATTTTTATGAAATTTTGCAGAAATAAGATATTAGGTATTAACAGCAAAGCTTTGAAGTTTGAACAATATAAATTGAAGTTTATGTACTTTTTCGCCTAATTTCGCTTTTTCCAAAAAGCGAAAATCGCGATTTCTTCTTAAATAGGAGAAGAAAAAAAAATAGATTTTGGAGTGTGGTTATATATTGGTAAGAGAAATAATTTTTGTTCAAATCTGCTCTTTTGTATGCTTTAGTTTTCAAAATGCACCCTAAAATATTTTGGCTCATATCGCCCAAGTTAGGCAACGATAAAGAATTTTGTTGAAGAACTTATTATTTGTTTTTCAAGTGGAGCATATAGTATGAATCGTAACATCGTTTGCCAGTAACTTAATTTGAAATGTAAACTTATGACCATCGATATATATTATATGTATGTATGTATGTTTACATTAAATATTCGTAATCACCAAAATGTAAATATATATTAAATTTCAATTAATAAATCTCCTCTTTAACATTTAAAGGAAACGGAAATCCATTACTCGCACTCAACTCAACGAAAAAAACCAAATCTTGCGAAATTTCACAATGGTCATAAATCTACATAAAATGACAAAAACACTATAAACAAGCAAAACAACCAAGGAACAACATAAAAAAAGCTCTTGAATTTTTATGAACATGTAGTCGAAGGATAAAAAAATTATACAGTGGAAAACATTACGGAACAGAAGACAACAAAGAAAATTTATTGATAAACAAGAATATATGTTTTTTTTGCTTAAAAAACACAAACTAGTAAACATAAATATTGTCAATGTTTTTATTATAACCAAATGTACTCTTACACTCACAAAAATATGTTAAAATGACAACAGACAAATTTATGTTCGAAACATGTTTCAAGAGCTGTGAATTAAAAACAAAAAATATTGCGTTTTTTAATGAAAGTTTTCTCCGAATTTATACATACAAAGTAGGTATCCAGATCCGAACTCGCAGATTTTTACCCTTTGAAGACCGAAGATAAAATGTTGGAAAATTTGTAATTTTTTACAGGTTCGTGCGTATTGACCCAACATTTCTCAAGAAACGTGTCAACAAAAATATATTTTTGAGCTCCTTCTAAAAAATTCATGGGACACACACTATCGGACAAAATAAAGTGCAAATCTATAGAAACTAAAAAAGTTAATTTAGAAAGGTTAAGTTTAAGAAGAAGAATAAATGTTTTTCTCTAAAAATTATAAACAAACTAGTTTTGAAAAGTTTATTAACGAACAAAAAACTTAGGGCTTTTTAAGGAAAATTTTCTTCGAATTTATACGTAGAAAGAATTTATTCAGATTCGAACTCGCAGATTTTACCCTTTAAAGACCGAACATAAATTGATTTTTTTTTTTGAAGATTCGTGCTTATCGACTCAACATTTCTAAAGAAAGGTGTAGTAAAAAATATTTCTTTTGAGGTCCTTCTATAAAAAAATCCATGGGACATACACTAACGGACTAAATAAAGTGAAAATCTATACAAACATACCAATGTTAACCAAACTAACTAAAAAAGTTAAAGTTTTGCTAAATGGATTTCCATATACTAATGTGATACTATTTATTAATCGTAGAAGTCTATAAATTTTATATCTGGTGTCGTTTTTAGTACCTAGCGTCTATTACTCAGAGGGCGTGACATTTAAAATAAAAACTATTAATATCTACCTTTTATGGAATTTCATCTACAGATTAGGAACTGTTGATCAGATCTAAAAATGTTGTATGGACGAAGTCAAGCTTACATTTTACATAAAATTAACAATGTTTCCATTGGACCGCAAGTCTTTAAACAATCGGGTATTGAACTTAGCATTAAAATATCGTTATTTTAAACAGAACAACGAAATCATCAATAACAATTGCAAATTAATAGATAGCACGGGGATTTATATTTAAAATTAATATCATGGATTTCATATTACTACGATTAAAAAAATGTGAATCTTGAAGTTAACTAGTTTTTATATTAAAATTCTTATATATTTAGTTAAAATTAAGAGGTTGTAATGTTATATTTAAGACCCGTTTGTTTAGCTTCTGCGGTCCGGTGAAAATAATTTGTATGTAGTTTGAAAGACTGATTTATTGGCTTGGTTTCATTCATACATCATTTTCAGATCTGATGAAAATTTTTTAATCTGCAGAAGAATTTCCAAAAAGTGTAAATATTACAAGTTGTTAATTTAAATACCACGCCATCTGAGAAAGAGACGCTGTGTAATAAAACGGCCACCACATTTAAAATCTATATACTGATACGATTAATAAATGGTGCCACATTACTATGTATATGCAAACCCATTTAGCAAAACTTTAACTTTTTTAGTTTGGTTAACATTCGTACGTTTTTATAGATTTTCACTTTATTTTGTTCGATAGCGTATGTTCCATGGATTTTTTCATAGAAGGACATCAAAAAAAATATTTTTTATGACACTTTTCTTTAGAAATGTTGGGTCGATAAGCACGGATGAGCAAAACAATTGAAATTTTCCCAGCAGTTTATGTTCGGTCGTCAAAGGGTAAAAATTTCCTAGTTCGGATCTGGATACCTCCCTTCTATGTATAAATTCAAACAAAATTTTCCTTAAAAAGCATTAAATGTTTCGTTCGTTTAAATATAAACTGTACAAAATTCACTAATTTTTTAACATTTGTCGACCAATTGGACATATATGTCCAATATTGTATCAGGTAATGGTATCCGAGTAAAAACGTTTATATATAATCATGCATTATTTTATATAAATATATGTTATTGCATACGATTATATGTAAATATATATGTTTATATATAAAAGTTGTTTCCTCCAAATTGTTTAATACGATGCCACATACAATTACACCTTATTACATATCGACCAATATATGACATATACAATTATATACAATTATATATATATAAATTAATCAATGAAAATTTTAAATATATTACCAAAAATATGCTCAGCATTACCAAACTTGAGCCCAATTTTAACAAAATTCTAAAAACTACGAGTAGCAAACTGTAAGTATTCTCAATTTTTTTGTTCCTCTATAATCAACTGGATAATACTCATCGCTTTAGCACTACTACGTAAAATTGTATACTTCCGGGACGCCTAATGTGCATTAAAACTTAAAAATTATTGATGCGGTAACTTATTTGAGACCCGCAAAAAAGTAATATGTTTCCTAATAATTGATATGATAAGATGATCATATATTTGTATGAAATTGTGTATATTTTCATACAATCATATACAAAAAGGTAATATTTAGTGTAATTTTGCCAGACTAAAACACGGATCTAATTATATTTAAAAAATAAAATCATAAAACTAAAATCATATACAATCATGTCAAGTGAAAATCAGGATACAATAATATCTGGTATTTATAAAGGGCGTTTTTTATAAAGGTATCGAACTTTGAAATTGAATAAAACAAAGATGATTTTTTTAAATTGACATGAAATTTACTTTATTCGAAAGATAATCTTCTGGCATTGACCGCCACGGCTGGTTCGGACGTAGTCTAATCTGGAGGTCCAATTTTCGATGACTTTTTCCAACATTTGTGGCCGTATATTGGCAATAACGCGGCGAAGGTTGTCCTCCAAGTGGTCAATCGTTACGGGCTTATCGGCGTAGAATAGCGACTTCACATATCCCCACAGAAAATAGTCCAGTGGCGTTAAATCGCAATTCACGGGTCCGAAACGTGAAACTATGCGGTTAACAAGCGTTTCCTTCAATAAATCAATTGTGTCACGAGCTGTGTGACATGTTGCTCCGTCTTGTTGAAACCACAGCTCCTGCATGATGTTCAATTGATGAACGAAAAAGTCAGTAATCATGGCTCTATAACGGTCACCATTGACTGTAACGTTCTGACCAGCATCGTTTTTAAAGAAGTACGGACCAATGATTCCACCAGCCCATAAAGCACACCAAACAGTCCGTTTTTCGGGATGTAACGGTGTCTCAACATACACTTAAGGATAATCATCACTCCAAATAAGGCAGTTTTGTTTATTGACGTATCCATTTAACCAAAAGTAAGCTTCATCGCTTAACAAAATTCTCTTATGAAAATCGGGATCAACGGCAATCATGTTTTTTTTTGGGCCCATTTACCGAATGTACGCCTTGCTAGGTGATCGTGTGGCTTCAATTGTTGCACTAGTTGGATTTTGTAAGCACGCAAACCAAGATCTTTCATCAAAATCTTCCATACAGTGGATGGACACATATCCTGTGCATGATGGCGAAAAGACTGAAAGACGGAAAGACTGAAGACTGGGGTCTTCCTCTACGCTACGCTCTACAGCAGCAATGACTTCTTCTGTACGCACTGTACGACGTCTCTGTGGTGCGAAAACGTTCTATAGTTAATCGAACTAATTGCTCTAATGGGCGATTATGTTGACCGTAAAATGAAAGTAGTGCGAACAGAACCATGATTTTCAAAATAAATTTGCACAATTTGGAAGCGTTGTTCAGGCGTCAGAGTATTCATGTTTAAATGTTCAGGCGTCAGAGTATTCATGTTGAAATGCCAAACCAAACTAAACATAAATCACTTGACAGCTGACAAAATGGCCGCCAGTTAAAAAAGTGTTGCCAACTTAAATTTATAAACCTGTATAAAAAACACCCTTTATAAAGTGCAGCTTACATGCAAGTAGGTTTGTAAGATAAAGACTATCCCTTACAAACCTGCTTACATATAGCTTGATTTTTATATGGCTAATCCCCACTTGGAAGCATTACTTTAGGGCAATAAACGCGGATTTTAGCGCTTATAAAAAGCTGTGATTTCATGACTTCCAGTAAAATCATATTTCATGTCTACATTATTAAGATGAAAAGTAATAACATGATGTATATCATTTATTTTACATAAAATTCTACAGATATTAAGTTTTTGTTGTTAATATTTTTTACATATAATATAATCATTTTATTTTTTACCGCTCCACGTGCTAGCTCTTCCGATACAGTTGACAGATTATTTATAATGCAAGATATTAAAGTTTCTGCATTACAACCTACATCCTTGTCAGGGGATTTTAATTAAAAATTTAATTATATTAAAGTTTGTATTAAAACAAACTATGTATAGCATAAAAACAGTTAAACATGCGAATTTTGCATTACTAATGGGTAATACCAAATGTTGCTAAGTAATTCAAGGGTAGGGAGTTAAATGTATTACCAGGTAACATGTTTAGTAATAGAAGAAATTTGTTGTCCAGAGATGGCTTTTTCCGATAGAATTTTTTAAAAAATTATTTCAAAATATAAAAAGAAAATATGAAACTGTTAAAAATTTGTATATCGATTGTATATAATTTTTGAAAATCTGACCGATCGGACAACGAATTTTTCAAATACACAACAGCTAAGATATTCCAAATTTATTCAAAACATAAATGATGGTTGGTTTTTATAATATACTTCTACACTTATAAAAATTATAATTACTTCATAATTTTAAAAAATGGTAAAAACCACGATATTTTTCCAAAAAAAATTCCAGAAAAAATTTAACTTAAAAAATAAGTTTTTCTCATGTTTTTAATGTTCACATTTCACATTTCACATTAAAACATTTCACTGTCTAGGATTTTTATTATGTCAAAGTTTCAACTTTGGTTGCTAACATTTCAACTAGAGGGCGCTTTAAGACAAAACAAATTACAAAAATTTCTTAATGAAATATTGTTCTATATGTATATCTGCAAACTTTGGTTGAAATGGACCTATGATGTTTCTTTGATAAGTCAAATACGAACAGGTTTACTATAATATTTTTGTTTGAGTGTATGTATTTGTACAAAAAATATTAAAAAAATCATGGACAACAAAAGTTTTTTTATAAGCGAATAATAAGGGGAAATTGATAAAAAAAAAATATACATACAACTAACAGGGAGCCCTTAATAGATCTATGATGGTCTTTTGTTATAAAAAAACATAAACTGTAACCAAAGAGTATGAGAGAAACAATGTATGGCTCGTATGTCATGGCTTGTATTTCCTGTTTAAGGATGATGCATGCAGTAGTATCACGTTAATATGTCATGAATTTATAAAATGTTGTCTCTTTTTTTTATTTATTTTGCACATTTATCAACAGTTTGTAATCGTATTGAATATTAAAAAAAATCTACAATCAAAATAATATTTTTGCTCTATTGTTCGTAAATGGAAAACGAGTGTTAAGGATATCCTTGACATTTCCTGTCAATAGTTTTCTTTTCTGTCTGTGTTATTTTTTTTTTTTAATGCACTCAACTCAATTGAATTCATTTCAAGTGTAATTGTAAACGTATGTATAGTTTATTGATATCACAATATATAAAAAAATAAGAAACAAACTTTATTCTAAGGATACATATTTAAAATCAAAGATTTTCCTTATTTGATAGGAAATTAGCTGCATATGTTGTCATCAATACAGACATCTTGAGTATGTTACAATTTGATACTTTTTTTATATAAGAGAATAAGAAATTGTAACGCCTATAACAAAACTTAAATGAAATCAAATCTTGGAGACTTTTAAGAGGAAACTACAGATCATATAACGTGGGTGTGAGTGAAAGATTTTTTTGCAGCAGATGAAATAAATTTTATTATCTTAATTTTTATTCAATATTTTGTATTTGGTTTAAATGAAATCAGATTGGAAGACATAAACATTATTGAAATTATTATCCTGTAGAAATTCGATCAGAAGAAATGAAAAAAACAGTGCATACGATCAAACCTGAGTACCTCGGGTAGTGTAAGATCACCTTTCGTAAAGATAGATTTCCAAAGAATATTCCTAGGAAATCGGATAAACATTGTGTGATGGGCCAACTACTACTAGGAAAAAGTTCAATTGATCCCAAAAAAATATATTTTTTTTTGGAGATTTAGCACTTTTATGATTATAGTTGACTACCCGAGTAAAAAATGTATATATGATCTTGCATTTTTTCATCTATCTTATTATAACATATGATTAAATTGGTGTCATGCATAGCCATAAATTGTTACAAGTTTCTTGTATGGTAACATTTATAACGATATGTTTTTATATTAGATGTTAGAGATATATGCTATACATAATTAGATGTCATCTCTGATCTATTGGCATATATAATAATACATTATCATATACAACATAATATGCAATTATATATGGTGCACTATATGCTATATAATTTAAGATATAACCATATATACTATAGTATAAAAAATATTTTTTTGTGTGATCTAAGATGTGCTTATATATGGTATCATATTTATATTACAACTTAATATATGACACTAAATGATGTAAAATATAATTATGTAAGATTCCACATATGACACAAAACTGAAAATTTAGTTTCAGATATGATTACAAATGGTCCCACATCATTATTATTTTCTGTGCGTATAAGATATAATCACATACTGTTATATATATCGAATTATATCTAAATTAATCCCAAGGGATATTTTGGGATCTTTCAGGATTTTAAATTAGATATTATTGTATCCCCCAATTTTGAGAACAAGTTTGGTCTAATGTAATCCAGTAATATATTTTGGGATCTAATCGGATGTAACTGGATACGCTAATTTTAAGATAAAGTTTGATAAGATTAAATATCGATATATATCAAATGAGATCTTATTTTATATATCGAGTTATATGAGTAGACCTTAAATTAAAATCAAAATTTGGAAAGAAACATACGATATTTACATTTAAAGTAATATATGGACCATATTATATAATATATAGTATTATCATTTGATTAAATTGAATGCGGAGAAAATTCGGACAAAACTATATCAAATCGCTTTTAATCAGATCTATATTAATGAAATTTTATATAATTAAATGTGTGGCCATATTGCATTAGATAAAACAATATAAAGGTTCATATCAGTTTTTTTAATCGGGCTTAGCAGAATTATTGTTTAATTAATCGTGGCAATCCGACTAAGATTGTGGAATAGGCTACTACTACTCTAAAAAAATATAAAAACTCGAACACTTCCATACAAATGTGTATAAATATTCAGATTTTAAAATTTGATTAATTATATACACTTAAATTCTTTATACACGTACACTTAAAATCAATGGAATATGTAATTAAAACTACTAAATATATAGTTAAAAACCGGTCTACTCACTTTTCTTTTAAATCAAATGTTTTTTCATTTGTTTTTTAACAATTAAAAAATTACCTCAAAATCCGTAAAAATAAAGATTTTATTTTAACTATCCAAAATTAGTTCACACAACAACAGTTTTCTTTTTTTTAGTATCAATAACTATTTTTTTCAAATGAAGAATTTTTTTAAAAAGAAAATTATATACAGAAAAACAGTATTTATGTGTAGTATGGTTTTTAATATATGGTAAAATAAGTTAAAAATAATATTTATTTGTAGTTTAAATGTATGGCCCAGCAAAACCACACATTACCAAATAATGGTTAAAGTAATGTATCGCAGATTACATTACACATCACTTCACTGATGAATTTTACATGCGATGAGCTTAAAAGTAATGGGTGGACTCATTGCCTCGTAGGGGCTACTTATATGGTTATTTGGGATGAAAAAGCAATGTGTCTATAAATAGATTTTCATAAAAATAAATTTTATAAAAAAAACTTATTACAAATATTTTAATTAAATAAAGAACGTGGTTACGTTGGGATTCGAACCAGGAATTATCATTTAGTAAGGCGAGACGCCCTATGTTCACACTGAACTTTATTTAAGTATTTATGGTGTTCAGAAATGTAATTCTATTTATATTTAGATAAATAAAGGACATATATATATATATATAAGGCGAGAACTTTACCAACTGAGCTTCGTGTTTAATTAAGATTTTAAATATTGTTATAGTTATTTTTGTTTTCTGTGATATTTTTATTTAGTTTTGTTTTCTGGGATATTTTTATTTCTTCATACTGACAGAAAATATTTTTGATTTCCCGCAATCTTTTTAAAAAATTTGTTATATATAAGTTTTTAATTATTTAAACAAAATTTTATCAATCAAATTATAATAATTGTTCCCTGAAGAAGTTACCCAATGTGGAGACGAAATATTGGAAGTAAATAATTATAATTTATAAATAAAAAATCTTAAGCCCGCTTAAAGAAAAATTATTGTAAATTATTTTTAAAAAAATAACAAAAAAAATTTAAGATTTTCAGCAAATAAAGTATAATTTTTCTACAAATTTTTGGATTTTTTGTTCAGGCTACGAATATTAAATAATAATTTTTTAATTTTGAATCAACTATGTGTTAGCAAAACTTTTGCTGAATCTACTAATCGGCTCTCTAATTTTCAGCAATTTTTTTTCCAAAATTTTGCCAATTCAGCAAAATTTTTTGCTGACTTTACTAACTTTTTTTTGAGAGAACTCGATGGGGTGGAGCTACTCGTTAACTACTTGAGTAGCTCAAGCTACTCGAAAATAGGGCCCGGGAAAAACATGTCCTTACACTCAAAACAAAAAGTTTGTAAAGTCAGCAAAAAATTTTGCTGAGTCAGCAAAATTTTAGTCATCAAAAAAATTGCTAATGTCAGCAAAATCTTTTGCTGAAAATCAGCGAGCTGATTTTTAGCAACAAAATTAGTAGATTCAGCAAAAGTTTTGCTAACACTTAGTAGATTTAAAATAAAAAAGCCTTGCTAAAAATTAATAAATTTTTTGCTGAATTTTAGTAGACTGAAAAAAACGCAAAAAAATTGTAAAAAAATTGTAATTTAGTTAATATATTTGCTGAAAATCATAAAACATATTTTTGAGATTCTTTTAAAAATAATTTACAATAATTACGAAATATAAAAATTTTCATTTTCCCACATTGGCGACATGAATTAATTTAATATCTGAAAATATATAGAAATAAATATATATAACATAACAAAAATTTTCTTTCAACTACTTACATCAATGGCAGTCTAAATGATGCTTTCTTTTAAAGGACGCAACTGCCGAAGATAATTATAGAAACGAAACGAAAAAATAAACAAAAACAAACGAAACGAAAAAACAACCCTTTTTTTCAATAAGAAAAAGGAACCATAAAAATCTACCTAAGATGTGTGGTTTGTCTTTCGCTTTACTCTGTCTACATGTCTGTATATGTTTGTTTGCAATTTGACCACACTAGATTATTATTCTATAAACATTTAGTTTAGAAATACATATTAAATTTAAATATTTTATTTTGTTTTTATTTAATTAATAGACAATTATTTTCACAAGCCGGTGACAACGCAAAATTTAAGTTGTTTTAATCCTCAATTTTGTTTTATGTATGAAAAACAGATACAAAAGTCTTCCATGGTTGATTTTTTTTATATGTCTTATTAGAGTTGTACTTTTTAGTATCATTTTCCTCTTCTCTACTACATCTTGACATGCCGCGACATCTGCTTCATTCTGCGTATATCTTTCAATCTGGTTGTCGTCCACACTATTAATGTGCTTATCAGCACAATTTTTTTTAGCAAAATTAATAAGTAAAGCATTAGTATATTAGTAAAGCATTAGTGTAAAACAGTTAAGTGCTGAATAAGTATAACAAAAATTTTAGCTGAAAACACGATTTTAGCAAAAAAA
The DNA here is from genome assembly GCA_021234595.1 of Delia radicum. NCBI lineage: Eukaryota > Metazoa > Arthropoda > Insecta > Diptera > Anthomyiidae > Delia > Delia radicum. The sequence goes on from CM037852.1 coordinate 197,613,310, forward strand.
TTTGCTAAAAAATAGTATACCTGATTTACAAGACGTTTTACTAACTTTTGTACTAACTTATTTTTTTGAGTGTACCAAGGATTTGCTGGAAAAGTTGATTAATTTAAATTTGGTGTATATTGGTGTATATTTGGTGTATATATACTTACCTGCTTTCATATATCTTTGAAAAATGATTATTTGTAGAATTATATGCTTAAAATTAAAATAAGATACTAAATTATTTTATTAAATCTCTCCCCCAACATCCCTTCTTTGTTAAAATTTTAAAATAAAATTTAAAAAAAAAATATTTAAAACAAAGCAGACGTCATTTAAAAGGTATCATTTGTTGAAGGCAAAATTAAAAGAAGAAAAAACATTAGCGGTATTTTTTGCCATTTTCAAAGTAAACTATAAATTTAACCTTAAGTCTGTTTTACTAAAAAACCATTAAACATTTTTTTATTTTATTTCATTTATATTTATTATATTTTTTTAAAAAAAACATCATGAGAATTTTAAAGTTCTTGACCAAACAAACATCTTTAAGAAAAATAAGAAACAATCCCTTATACAAATGTAATGAAATATTTATATGAATGTGTCTTATGGTACAATACTTTTTTTTTTTTGTATATTTGTAGACATATAAAATGATTCTTTCATTCTGTATCTAAAAATGATATGTTGATGGTTTTAAAAGTGTACACTATAATTATCGAAAAAAATTAAAAATTTTGTTTAGCCGAAGGGTTAATGAAAACTGATTTATCGTATATTTTGGTATTCACCATTCAGCCAAAACCAGCTAACAAATGCATTCCATATCAAGTATTTATTTGTATTTTTTTTTTTTTTCTTTATTTCATAAATTTCTTTTGCATCACATTTGAAATGTAGACAAGTTATCATAGTTCGTTTTTTTATGCAGGATCATAAATTAACCATATGCAGTATAACATTAATTCATATGGTCAGTTTTAATATTAATAATTTTTATATTTATACATATGGCACATATAGATAAATGGTTGTTTAAAAGGTATTCTTTACACAGAGAAAATGGATTTGTGCTTACAACCAAGGGTCCAAATCAAAATCGAGATATATATTTTATTTATAGTCTTTCTTGATTGAAATATTTAAAATAAAGGGTCCACAATCTAACGTTTTTTTTTTTCAACTAGTGCTTATTTCGTGAATGCTAACACTTAGCTCATGTCTGATTTGACAGATAATTAGTTTTATCCTTCCGATGAACGAATGTTCGTTATCTTATGAAAAAAGTGAAAGAAACTGGCATCCTCATCGATAAACCAAAGCGTTAAAAGCCAAAAACAGTGCGTACACCCGAGAATATTGCTGCTGTGGCAGAAAGTGTGCGTGAAGCGCCATCAACATCAATTCACCGTCGTTCTCAACAATTGAACACGAATTTTGCATAAAGACCTTGGTATGACGCCATACAAAGTCCAATTGGTTCAGGAGTTCAAAAAAAAAGTTATTTGGCGGACCCTTTATAAGACCATCTTAATTAAAATTCGAAGACCCTTTAAATCGTTTATATATGCTGTAAAAATATTGGCGAAAAATTCGTGGAAACAAAAAAGTTACAGTTTGTTAAAATAACTCCTTGCACTTTATTTTACTTGCGCGATATTTACTATAAATACCTTTTTCTCAAAACCACATATTGAAAATTTGAAAATTTTTAATTGGTTTTTTGTATTTCTTCACACAAAGAAAAATAGTGCCAACCGAATTGAATAGTGCATTTTAATGGTAACAACTTATAATTCCAAACGTCCGATGGCGTCACCATTCGACCACCAAAATAACGCACCCTCCTGTCGGAGAGCCTCGAACATTTGCAGAGAACATGCTCTGAGGTCTCGGGTTCCAATTCACAAAACCTGCACGTATCCGTAGAGGATCGTCCCAACTTGTACAATTGATACCTAACCCGTCACGGTCCTTAGTTCGTCCCTCGTCATAGACAAGAGTTTCCGCGACCTATCCCCAGAGGGAGATAATAACTGTGGTAATGGGTGCTATAAAGTATAACATTACCTTGTAATGTGTACTCCTTAAGTGTATCATTATTTCCCAACAAAAAGTAATGAGTTACCGATAATGAGTTACATAATCCATTACTTTGTAATGATTACTCCTTACCTTCAGCTATATTTTGAAACATAAAGTAATGAGTAACCGATAATTGAATACTTATGGATTACTTTCTAATAATACCTCATTACCTTTTACATTACTTCAAAACATAAAATAATGACTTACTGATCATCAATTACATAGTGCATGAATTATTAACGTAAAGTTATTATTAAAATATCCTTTTGGAAATCTATTTATAGACACATTACTTTGTGATTTTTTGTAAGCATGAGGGTAAGGTAGATATCACGAACGAAAACACGAAGCACATCAATGTAATTATATGTATCGATAGCTCAGTTGGTAGAGTTTTCGCATAACTAATTGTTCACAACCAGAGATCCCAGGTTCGAATCTCAGCGTGACCGCGTTATTTATTTAATTATAACAATATTTGTAATAATTTTTTATTATAAATTTATTTTTATGAAAATCTATTTACAGACACATTACTTTTTCAATACATGTAACCAGTTAATTTATCCCCTACAAGGTAATAAGTCAACCAATTACTTTAAGACTAATGTTCAGTTGTATCTAACGACTTATAATAACCGAATTTGATCCGTAGTAACTGAATTTCAGTTGGCAAATAGCTATATGTTTTTCTGTGTATATACATTAATTTTTTTTTTTTTGTTTTAATAAAAAAACAACGATTTGTTTGGGTGTTATTTTTAATTTTTGAGTTTATTCTCGGGCCATTTTATTTCAAATCAAAAATTTAAAAATCCGGCCACTTCAGGGACTAAAGAGTTTATTCGTGTGTAAAAAATATTAAAAGTTTTCTTCTTATAATAGTACCCATGGCTGTGTAATTAAATGACCACAGTGGGGGAAATTTTTTTAGAAGTCCTTTTTATATCTAATATATATAGATATATATACACATATATGTTAAAGCATAAATATTTGTATATAATTGTACATAGCTTTGAGTTGCTTCAAAAATGTTTATATGGAGGTATATATAGTAATGTTATTTTATATTGTCTTAGATACAATTATACTTAATTATATATTACTATATATACAATCAGATGAAGAAAGTTCCGATATGGGTGTATATACACATATATAGTCATATATATAATTTCATATTTTAGCTTAACCATACATAACCTTATCTCATGTGATCCCATGGGATCTCATCTGATATAATTTGATCCAAAAAATGGGTCTCTCTAATTTGATCAAATTATAAATAATTTTACAAGTTAAAATAACTTCATAAAATCCTTTGAAATTGTTTGGAAATCCACCCTAATATTTTGTTTCACATTTCAAATAATAATAATGAAAATTTAGATATAAATCAATGGATTTCAAAATTAGAAGTAATTTTAATTTGCCTTATGTGTGATGCCATATATAATTACATATAAAAGTGATAGAATTTGTTGGATTTAGTTGTATCATATATACCCATATATAAGTATACATTAAAGTATATATGATCTCATATTTAGCTATATCAAGTATATATGAAGAGATAAAAATATCAGCTTGTATGTACATAATATATAATGATATATCATGATATATAGCGCTATATTATAAATTTTCGTAAAAATAAGTATGACATGTGAATATATCTCGTTACTTATGGCCACATATAAAATTATATATAATTACATCAAATTATATCACGCTATATATAAATATCTTTGGTAGGGAATATAGAGTTCGTTTATTATTCGTTCGTATATTATTCAACGTAAATGTACATATAATTATATAAAACTTCACGTGAACCAAATTTAAAAAAAAATATAATTTTTTGGAAAGATATATAGTGTTCCATGAAAATTATATAGAAATATAGGAGGCCCAATGCTATGAATATTTTTATTTTAATTCAGATATGATTATATGTGGTCTATTACAAAGCCGCATTTAATTATAAATGGTGCCATAATAAAAATATTTTCTAAGTGATTTTAGATATAAGTATAGAGCAATTCCATATGAAAACGATCAAAATTGGCAAATTTTTGGACGACCCCTCTCCGATTTTAAAATAAATAGTCTCAATCGATTGCCCAGCAAAAAATAATGTACCTACATATTTTTTTTTTTTTTATAGTGACTGGTTTAGTGGTGGTGTGCACCACTGTCATGTGACAAAATTGAAGAATTCTTCATAAGGGACCTCATTGAAAGTTGTTTTAAAAAAAAACTACTAAAGCGATCGCAACGAGTGATAGCTCGTTGGAAAGGCTTTAATTGAAAAATAAAATTTTCGTAATTTTTCTCAGAAATTTAAATTTTTCCCATGAAAATTAAATTTTCCCATGAAAATTAAATTTTCCGATTTTCCGCAGAAGCTCCTAAATTTTCCGGCTAATTTTATTTTTTTTGGATTCCTCATAATTTTTGCTTTAAGAATCAGCAATAAAAAAATGGGCCCCGACTCCTTGTTTGGACAGGAGAAGAGCATTTAAGAGACCACCTTGTTCTCATTGTTTTTATATTTTTTATAATTGAATTATTTTTAATTATTTAACAAGAAAAATTAGGAAAATTTTATTTTTCAATTAAAGCCTGATTCAATACCTTTCCAACCAGCTATCACTCGTTGCGATCGCTTTAGTAGTTTTTTTTAAACAACTTTCAATGAGCTCACTTATGAAGAATTCTTCAATTTTGTCACATGACAGTGGTGCACACCACCACTAAACCAGTCACTATAAAAAAAAAAAAAATATGTAGGTACATTATTTTTTGCTGGGCAATCGATTGAGACTATTTATTTTAAAATCAGAGAGGGGTCGTCCAAAAGGTGATCGCTTTCATATGGAATTGCTCTATATAATTCTGGAGTAGAGAGTTAGTTAACTTACAACTTTTTAACTTTTTTAACTTTTTATTTACAAGAACGACTCTAGCTTGTGCCGTCGCTTTGTACTTTTATTGAAAATTAATAAAATTGAGCCTCTCTCGCAACATACCTCTTTTTTGATCCACGTTAGTTAGCTTAAACCTAAAATATAAGGTTTAAGGCTTTTAAGTTTGTTTGTAAAATAAGTTGGTAAAAATTAAAAACACTATTCGCACATTTTCAATCACAAAATATTAAGTTTTGCACCAATATCGATCATTTTAACCTAAAGCAGGCTATGCTAAGAACCTAGGTACAAATTAATGGTAAATGATTTTGCGTTTTTTGGGGTCCTGGAACTCATATTTTGCAAATTCAAATATTTTTTTGAAAAGCTAACCAATAAAAATTACATCACTGAACTAAGCGCATTCGTATTAGGTACAAAAGAATAAAGTCTTTAATTCGAGCACAATGGAGTTCAAACTTAAACAAACTTAAACAGGCAAAGTTTCTGATACAAAAGTTACATTAAGGACTTTCAAATGTGCAAAGTAACAACAATGTTGAATGTCCTATAAGAAATTCTAAATAAAAATTATCCTTTACCTCTATTTACACAAATAACTATATAAAATGAAATTCAATAGCATGTTTATCACTGTTAAAATACAATTTACTTTGACAGTTAAAGATTTATATTATGATTGATTACCTATCCAAGTCAACCTACTTTAAAGCCTCTATGCGGTTTTCTTCAATCACATCACAGGGGGTGCTAAGTGGCGCCATACGTCTTTATAAAAAAATAAAGCTATAAAATCCAAACAAAAGGATAAGGTGAATAAAATCATTTAAAAAAAGCGAGTAACAAAAACCACAAACAAATCACTACCAAACACCCTCCAAAACCACACAATGGAATAAAAGGACCACCGTAACTACTACTACTACTTCACACAGGCACACTACTAGCTACAGTGGCACAATAATAGTACTAAAGAGACACAAGAAGACCCCATTTACAAAACAATACCCACTTGAACAATAAAATAAATAAAACTGAATAATACCACTACTTGGCGAAACAAATCGATTTTGAAAAGCAACAAAATTCAATCAATTCGTTACGCTATTTTGTTGGTCAAAATGTTTCATTATTTAAATACGTACTGACGGACAATAATGGAAATGACATATTCATACCCCGATGAAAAAAGTTCCGATATAGGTATATATAATAATATATAGTCATATACATAATTCGTTATCACATCATATAACAGGTCTCATGGGATCTCATCTAATATAAATTGATCCGAAAAATGGGTCTGTCTAATTTGCTCAAGTTTTATACAATTTAATGAAATTTTATATAACTTCATAAAATTCTGTCGAAATTCGCACTGCTATTTTGTTTTACATTCCAAACAATTAAGTATAAATCAATGGATTGGAAAATTAGACGTAATTTCAATTTGACAATTAAGTGTAAAAGTGAAAGAAGTTTTTCTTGTTTCTACCATATATGTTCATATATAATTATTAAATAAGACAAATTAGATTTTTAATTTTTCGTGTAAATTTTTTGCTTTATTTGGATGTTCCGATATTGATCATTTAAATAGCCTTTTCTTAAGATTTTTGGGCTTTTCGTTGTTTTTTGAAGAATTTCTGACTTAACCTTTTTTTATGTTATATATTATAATATTATGTAATCTGATAACTTTGAACTTTTGCTTTTAAGTGAAGCTTTTCCAAGTTTTTTTACTTTTACTGTTTCACAATCATTTTTTTATTATTAATTAATAATCATATAATTTCAAATTATATACTATTGCCCTAACCGAGCACTAGCTACTATCTCTTTCGGCGCGTTGTAGCGAAAACAGATCAGTGCCTCTGGTAGGCACGCTACAATATTTTTTTTGCTTTAAATACATTGAATTTAGCTCTTTTATCTTTTCTGATAATTTTATTTAAAAGTGATGGATTTTTTTATTTATATAATTATTTATAAATGTAATATAATTTTTTTTTTTAATTTTAACACATATATTTATATAGAATTATATGTGATGCCATGTATTATTTTCAGGGACAGGAACTACATTCAATTAAATAAGCGATTTTAGGCATGCAAATTTTAAAATGTGCACTAAAAATTTAAAAAATATGCACTTGAAATGTTTCTTAATATAAATATTTACAGCCATATTAAAAAAAATCCTATTTTAGATTTCAAATACATTTTAGTTAAAACGCATTTTATGCCTAAAAAGTCTTTGTTAAAAACTCATAATCAGTATCGTAAAGTTTTTTTAACTCGAGTTTGACAATACTATACTTTTTTTATGTCACTTGAATCGTAATGATGCCAAAACATTGATCATTAATTTAAAAGGTACTCGTATCTATAATTTTTTTTGTGTAGTGTTTGATGAAAATATTAATTTTATAAAATTAAAAATTTATGATAAATTGCCAATTAATTTAAAAAAGAAAAATATGTTGAGTAAAAGTGTAATTTAAATGATGATAAATGAAGAGATAAAAAAAGTATTCAAATAACCAGTTTTTTTATTTGTTTTGATTCCCAGCAAAACTTTGGTAATGGGTGCGATAAAGTAATGCATTACCTTGTAATGTGTACTCCTTACGTGTATCATTATTTTCCAACAAGAAGTAATGAGTTACCGATAATTAAACACTCATGGATTACCTTGTAATGATACCTCATTACATTTTACATTACTTCAAAACATAATATAATGGCTTACCAATCATCAATTACATAATGCATGAATTATTAACGTAAAGTAAGTATTAATATATATTTTTGAAAATCTATTTATAGACACATTACTTTGTGATTTTTTGTAAGCAAGACTGTAAGGTGTATATTTTTGATATCACGAAAGAAAACACGAAGCACAACAACTCATTTACATTTTATGCAATAAAATATTATATGTATCGATAGCTCAGTTGGTAGAGTTCTCGCCTAACTAATTGTTAAATACCAGAGACCCCAGGTTCGAAAAGAAGTTATTTATTTAATTAAAAAAAACATCTGTAAAAATAATTTTTTATGCATTTTTTTTTATGAAAATCTATTTATAGACACATTACTTTTTCCCACCATGTAACCATATAAGTAACCAGGTACTTTACCCCCTACAAGGGAATGAGTTAAACCCATTACTTTTAGGCTCATCGCCTGTAAAATTCATCCGTGAAGTAAGGTGTAATGTAATGCGTGAAGCCCTATGGCTTCACGCATTTACATTAATGTGTGGCTTTGCTGGGTTGTTTATACACCACTAGGTCATTTTACATTTTATCATTACTTTGAACTAACAAACATGAAATTTTTTCTAAATAACAATTGTTCTTAATAATTGTTTTGATTAAATATAGGGTGTAAATTATTTATTAATAAATCAACTAACTTCTTTTGATTGAGTGAAAAATGTTCTCAATAATGTTCAACACAAATACAAAGCAAAAATGTTATCTTAAAATAGGGTTAAACTACACAGCGAGAATTTCTTGGACGAGTTTTATTGAAATTTGTTCACTAATCTGATGAAGTTTTCTTCACTATGTGAATGAAAATTTTTTTTATTTTTATGAAAAAGCTTCATAGTTTTAACGAAAGTATTTTTAATGAAACTTTTCCATTAGTCGTATGAAATTTTTAATAAATAAAATTAAATTTGTCATTAAATTTTATGAAAAACTGCATTAATGTAATGAAAAGTTTCAAAGGACGAGTACCAATGGCATTTCATAGATCTTATGCAAAAATGTATTGATATTATGCAGAGAATTATCTCGATGTAGGGTCGAACCAATTTTAAAATTCCTTTATTTACACAAGTTTTAAAATAGGAATTTTAAAGTAATATTCATTTGTTAATACAATTTTAACGAACTTTGCTTAACAAAGACTGTTAACCTTTGTGTTAATTGTGAAATACGTATGAAGAGAATATATTAAACAATATAAATTAACAAGTTTGATATAATTTTTATTAAAAATAAAAATTATGTTTTTTCGACCTTTAATTGTGCAATGAAAAAAAAAAAACTCTATGGATTATTTGTTCGGACAATATCCTAATAAAGAAATATAGAGTATGGCCTCGAACTTGAATAATTTTCATTATCATTAATATAAATTAACTTTATAATTTAATTTAAATTAAATTGCTTGAAAACCTGAAAAATAATTAATTTAAAGTGCATCTCTTTTCAAGTTTTTTGTTAATTTGTTTCAAAACTATGAAAAACCCAGTTCGGAATTTTTAAAGAGGACGGTGAATGGTGCCTGATTAAAATAACTTAGAAAAAGTTTATTAGTCACATAGAAAATAAAATTGAAAGTGTTATTTTTAAGTGTTTTTCTAAGAGAAATGCAATAAAAGTATACATTTAAAGGAAGATATGCAAAAATATGCATTTATAGCAAAATATGCAAAAAAACATGCACTAACAAATCGATGCCATTTGATCTCAAATTCTTTGATTCGCAAAGATATTTTGTTTACCCTATTTTCAGACTTAAGGAAAAAATATGCATTTGCATGAACTTCCGGTCTCTGATTATTATTATATAAAAGTAATAGAATTTCTTTGGTTTTATTATATATATTTATACATGTCAGTATATATGATGAAATAAAAAAGTTTAACTTATATATAACATGAAATATAGCGATATATGATGATATATGATGATATATAGCGCTGTATTTAAACTTTTCGTAAAAGCATATATGAGATGTAAATATATGTCGTTACATATGGCAGCATATGTAATTAAATATAATTATATCAAGACATATATGACTATATAACAACTTTTTTCGTCGGGACTCCAACAATCAATGGACACTTTTTTTGAACTGTAATGAAAATAAAAACTGAAATTATTCACACAAAACAAATGCAGGACATAAAGGACATTCATGACACAAGTTGGAGTAACTACATTAATAGAGTGTATGGGTTAGGGTTGTTATTCTCGCAGGGGAGGAGGAGGTGTTGTTAAATTGTATACAATTGACCAAACAATTGTTCAACTTTATTTTGGTTTAATTTTTTTCACATTACAAACAATAAATGGTGGTTATCGAAATAAAATGACAAACAAATAAAAACCACAAAAATGAAACAAATAAAGAAAAATTATAATAAAGAACAACAAACCAATGAATAAATAAAATACAACATTTAACAACTCTGAGCAACAAAAAATATCCTCATATGACCATTAGGATGTACCTTAAAAAACGATTTGTCGATATTCGTTCATTAGTACCATTTCCACAGACAATTTTTTACTGAAATTCGGCGCGGGTTAACGTTTAAAAACAATCGATTTCTTCCATGTGGGATCATTTGCCATAAAACTAAGGGATGCAATGAACAAAAATCGACAAATAGCTTTTAAGGGACATCCTAATATCCACATATGACCATTGTTCAAAAAGTAGAAAAAAAGTGCTTGGTCATTTATATGGAGCCATTAGCACCAGCAGTTATTTTCAGTTTTTGTTTGTTACTGTATATTGTTGTGCCGCTGCAGCAGCAGCACGCGTTTCTAATGGTAATGACAACAATAACCATATTCAAGTAGTTAGTTCGTAGCACTGTGTAGAGTTCAGAACATGCGGCACCATGAAAATAGAAATTTCAAGCCTCACATATGGTGTCATAAGAAAATACATACTACATTTTCTTTTCAATTCCACTTAAGTTTTTTTTATGGAGGTTGTCCTTGTTAAGGTCTACATCTTATTTGGTTGGAAAAAAAACAACAAAACATTTGTTGAGAAAAAGCATTTTGAAAGAGTGTTTGCCGGAGTAATCATTTGATTATTAATTAGTTTGGGAAAACTTCTTAATAAGCTTATCGTTGATAATGTCACGTGGTGGAATATGTTAGTTTATCCTGAAATCGATTATTGTTAGGAAAGGGTATTTTATATAGAGGTATAGAACTTTGAAATGGAATAAAAGAAAGATGATTCTTTTAAATTGACATGAAATTTACTTTATTTGAAAGATAATCTTCTGGCATTATAATTTAAATATGACTTCTGGCATATGACCGCCACGCTACGGCTGGCTCGGACGTAGTCTAATCTAGAGGTTCAATTTTCGATGATTTTTTCCAACATTTTTGGCCGTATATTGGCAATAACGAGGGCTTAGAAAATAGTCCAGCGGCGTTAAATCGCACGATCTTGGAGGCCAATTCACGGGTCCGAAACGTGAAAATATGCGGTTACCAAACGTTTCCTTCAATAAATCAATTGTGGCACGTGCTGTGTGACATGTTGCGCCGCCTTGTTGAAACCACAGCTCCTGCACATCATGGTTGTTCAATTGATGAACGAAAAAGTCAGTAATCATGGGTCTATATCGGTCCAATTCCGGTGCACGATGGCGTATAGACTGATTGGGGTCTTCCTCTACGCTACGCTCTACAGCAGCAATGCCTTCTTCTGTACGCACTATACGACGCCTCTGTGGATGTATATTAAACGTGGTCCGAAAACGTTCCATAGTTAATCAAATTAATTGCTCCGATGGACGATTATGTTGACCGTAAAATGAACGTAGTGCGCCATATGTATTTCGAAGAGAACCATGATTTTAAAAATAAATTTGCACAATTTGGAAGCGTTGTTCAGGCGTCAGTCTATTCATGTTGAAATGCCAAACCAAACTAAACATAAATCACTTGACAGCTGACAAAATGGCCGCCAGCTAAAAAAAGTGTTGCCAACTTAAAATTCTATACCTGTATAAAAAAACACCCTTTATATCCTTTAAATTGAGTTACAATGTCCTTCGTATACAATCTTGGTTTAAGTTAATAATATCATATGTAATCGACATGTGCCCAGGCAGAAGCATTAGCGACGGTCGGCTATGCGTTGGCAAAACGTAGGATTAACAATCTTGACAGTATTGTCCTGTTACCCGATTCATAACAGTGGCCAACCGTTGGTTTGATGGAATTTGCCACCGTTGGAATAACGTTGGTAATTCAAAAAATTTGGTGCTTTTAAAATAGCTTAAATTCAATTAATTTTGAGAAATATGTATTATAAAACACATTAGAAAGCAGTAATACAGTTTTGTTTTACACATCATATTTAAAAATGTGAAATATAATAAATTATTTTAAAAAAAATACCCTAATTGGTTGTAATATTGGTGAAAACGATATTGGCAACTAATTTTGCGCGTGGTACCTTCAAAACTACGGCGAAAATATAGCGGTGTAAGTTGAGTCACTACTTGCAAATTCACAACAAATGCTAAGATTCGCTTTAAATTTGTTGCATATTTGAGGTAAAATTATCAAAATATCAGATCCAATATGGCACACGATTTTTAAGGTGTAGCTTTTAGCTTGCAATTTTAAATTCGACACTTTCTGTAATAATATTTCCAAAATTCAACTTGACGGATCTAATATGGAGAATAGTTTTTGAAAATATAATCGTATTTGTTTTTAAAATGTTCGTTGCTGTTAATGAAAATATACCTACACTGAGAGAATAATCTAGAAGATAGCAATGAATTTTTGCATTACATCTATGAAGTGTCACTGGAATTCGTATATTGAAAATTTCCATTAAATGAATGCACAGTGCACGCATTATAAAGTTTTTAGTGATCGAACAATTTTATGTTTCAATAAAAAATATATTTTTTTTCCACTCTGATTTCAAAAGTTTAATCCATTTTTGCTAATTTAAGTTTTTTGTTTTAAGACTGTCCCGATTTAGCTACATTCAATCTTTTATCTATTTGTTTGTTGGCAATTAAAATAAATTTCTCAAAGTTACTCCAACTATACTGATACATAAGATTTAAAAAAAATATACCTACACTGAGAGAATTATCAAGATGATATCAATGAATTTCTGCATTAGATCTATGAAGTGTCACTGGAATTCTTTCATTGAAATTTCGCCCTAGCATCCTGAATTTTAAATTTTGAATTAAATCTACACTCAAAAAAAAGTTAGTAGAAAATGTTATTAAACGTCTATTTAGAATATTTAATTAACTTTGTGCAATTTTTTTGATTACATCGTGTTTTCAGCTAAAATTTTCCTTATAAACACATTAATAGCATAAAGAACAAGTAAAAAGACTAGATGTAGATTAGAGTGAAGTGATGAAAAAAAATCGGAATTCGACTTCGGCGATAGGCGGGACTGATTGAAACAGACATTTTATCTACTTTTTTGTTAGCAATTAAAATAAATTTCTCAAAGTTACTACAACTATTCTGAAAAATATTTTTAAAATACGAATTCTTAAAGAAAATGTTTGTTGAAAGAGCATATTTTCCGTTTTTTGTGCATTTTTAATGAGCTTTGGTTATTATACATTTTGAGATGGAATTTCTACACTTTTGAAAATAAAAATTAAAAAAACGATACATTTTATGTTCCGAAAATCTTGTGGTACTTTAATTCTAGTAAACCGAATTTTCAAATGTATGTATCTACCAAAATTATTTAAAAAAAAATATTTGTCTTTTTAAACTTTTTCTTTATCATTTCGAAACTAGATTTACAACATTTTTGTAAAATTGTATCATTTTCGGATAAAAGCATATATTTTAATAGCGATCATAAATATTTAAACATCTGATAACTTTTTTAACAGAATTTTTCTAATTAAATTACGATTTTTGAAAATATTTAAGAAAATGTAGCGTGCGACTGAAAATCCGCTTGCGTACCACTACTGACAATCATGTCATAGTTTTGCGAGTCCTGGTTTAGGCAACAATCAAAAATTTGAATGCGCAAACCTGCTAATTTAATCATGATTTAAAATTACACACCGTGTTATTTTAAAGTTATTTTGTGTAATATTATAAAGGGTGTTTTTTATACAGGTATAGAACTTTACGTTGGCAACACTTTTTTAACTAGCGGCCATTTTGTCAGCTCTCAAGTGATTTATGTTTAGTTTGGGTTTGGCATTTCAACATGAATATACTGACGCCTGAACAATGCTTCCAAATTGTGCAAATTTATTTTGGAAATCATGGTTCTGATAGAAATACGTATAGCGCACTACGAAACAACTTTTGTTTAGCGATGAAGCCCACTTTTGGTTAAATGGATACGTCAATAAACAAAACTGCCGTATTTGGAGTGATGATAATCCTCAAGTGCATGTTAAGACACCATTATATCCAGAAAAAACTGTTTGGTGTGCTTTATGGGCTGGTGGAATCATTGGTCCGTACTTCTTTAAAAACGATGCTGGTCAGAATGTTACAGTCAATGGTGACCGTTAATCAATTGAACAACCATGATGTGCAGGAGCTGTGGTTTCAGCAAGGCGGCGCAACATGTCATTGTTTTATTGAAGGAAGCGTTTGGTACTGCATAGTTTCACGTTTCGGTCTCTGTATTGGCCTCCAAGATGTGTGCTTTATGGGCTGGTGGAATCATTGGTCCGTACTTCTTTAAAAGCGATGCTGGTCAGAACGTTACAGTCATTGGTGACCGTTCATCAATTGAACAACCATGATGTGCAGGAGCTGTGGTTTCAACAAGGCGGAGCAACATGTCACATAGCTCGTGCCACAATTATTTTATTAAAGGAAGCGTTTGGTAACTGCATAGTTTCACGTTTCGGTCTCTGTATTAGCCTCCAAGATCGTGCGACTTAACGCCGCTGGACTATTTTCTGTGGGCATATGGGAAGTCGCTAGTCTACGCCGATAAGCCCAAAACGATTGACCACTTGAAGGATAGCATTCGCAGCGTTATTGTAAATATAAGGCCACAAATGTTGGAAAAAGTCATCGAAAATTGGCCATCCAGATTAGACTACGTCCGAGCCAGCCGTGGCTGTCATATGGCAGAAGTCATATTTAAATTATAATGCCAGAAGATTATCTTTCGAATAAAGTAAATTTCATGTCAATTTAAAAAATTCACCTTTGTTTTATTCAATTTTAAAGTTCTATACCTCTATAACAAATACCCTTTATTTTATATTTTTTTCATCCAGGGGATATATCACCCTCATCCCCCACCATGATCCGAGACTGGGAGTAAATACATATGCATACTGAAATATTTTGCTGCTAAAACAGTTCAAATTAACCCTTTTCATCCTATTTTTTTTTCTAAAATAAAGGATTGAAAATTAAATTCTTAAAACATAATATTTTAGTAGATTCGTTTATTTTTCAAGTACAGAATAAATCTTAAAAATTAAATTATAGTTTTTAAAAGAGAGACATTTAAATGGCGCCGTAACACTACATTTTTAAATTTAATCCTTTTAGTTTTGAAAAATTAAAATAAAATAACAAGTTGCTGTTTATTCTATAGAAAAATAATACAGTTCATTAATAATAGTTTAACCTCGGGACCCAAAAAAACTAAATTGTTGTTTTTTTTTAGTAAAAATCACATATTATATATGGGCTATTTCAAATTTTTTGAGCACCTGCTGAAACCGACATACTATGGCTCTTATTTCGTTAAGTTAGTGTATTGCGTGATGTGAGTAACTTTGTAAAGTGCACTTTAAAATTTTTTAACGCAAAAATTTTATGTACTTTTGAAAATTTTTGCAAAAAAACAATTTTTTTAAGCTTTTTTTATATCAAAACTTGGTATGGGAACATGTTTAGGTATCTAAATTGATTCTTCGCGACGGACTAAACTGACAAAGTGCAAAAAAAAAATAATTTTTTTCAATCCTGGCGCGTGCAGCGGCAGTTTTTTCCAAACACATTTCACTTTGTGACAACTAAAGCGCTGTATCAATTCCGCTCAAACGTACATCGAATGGAAGACTTTACTGATATTGATACTAAAATCGAAAACGCACCAAAAAATTTTAAGGATTTAAAATTTTATGGAGGAAACAAAATGTTTTTAAACTCAAAAAGCATCCTTGTATGAAATATTTGATTTTGAAAATTTAAAAGAATTATTTTTGAATTCGGGTTAATAAGTAACCCAGAATCCCAACAAGTATTTTATAATCGGTCCAATATTAATATTTGCAAAAAAAAAACGTAATTTTTGTCGTAATTATGTAAAATGTTTAACAATTTTAAATAAATTTTTTTATTCATACGATCAAAAAATATAAATTTTATTTTTTTTTCTCAGTGTATTTTAAAAAGTATTGAAGCTTTTACAAATATTTTAGTGTACTAAGAAAGCCCTTAAGGGGTATGATCCACACGCGTTATCCTTCTTCAATTTTAACAAAAACTGTAATTTTAATATTTTTTTTTTTTTAATTTTTAACTTTAAACCGCCGTAAAATTTGCGCCGTTTAATAAAAATGATTAACTCGAACGGATTTCACATGCTCAAATATCGGTTTATACACACGCAAATCGACATTGATGTCACACAAAAAAAAAAAAAAAACTTAAAAAAAATGTCTAGGTGCCGTAAATTTTTGAAGTTGTCCATATGCAAAGTTAATGAAAATTTGTGAAAAGTGCATTTAAAAAACAAATTGCACAAAAAATGCATTTCTTTTTGACACATAATAGAAACGCAATTGAAACGTAGGGTAATATACCATTCCAATGCAATTTAAATAGTGATGAGCATTCCAATGTAATTTAAATAGTGATGAACATTAAAGAAAATACAAATATTCAAACTTACACTCTTTTTGCATATTTCTCATTAAAAAAAAATAAAAAATAAATCGCGCATAAAATCATTAAGTTTTCGAAATCATTAAAAACTAAAAACGCTAAGTGGCTCCATAGAGTTTCTAAATTCAAAATTTATTCGAAATCGGAAGTCTTAAGGTCAAAAAGTGACTTTTTTTGTCCCGTCTTCGGTGGAATGTGCGATATGTTTTGGAATTAATTAGAAAGTCAGCCTCTTTATCTTTAACATTTTATTCATCGTACGTTCTGTTGTCCCTTATATATAGGAACACAAATATTGGTTTTTACTGAATATTTTAGATGCACCATTTAAACGAATATTTTCTCTAAAACGAAGACGAATAACAAAAATTAACAATTTTTAACCTAACCTTAAAAAACTTATGTGAATCTACAACTTCATGGCGTGCTATAAAATAAGATTTTTATTACTACATTTTTAAACTATTTCAAATATTTTTAAAATAAATAATTTTCCTGTTGTCAATAAATCTTAAATTCAAATAGCACAAGTTTAGAACAAATATTAAATTGATTTATGTAGCGGCCATAAAACTAAATTCTTAGTTTAAACATAATTCTTAAAGTCACAATCAAAGCGTCACAAATGATCATATAATTTTGTATTTAAACAATGTTTGTTAATTGTCCAATGTTTGGTTTTTGTACGACGAGTTATTGGCGTACACCAAGGCGTATACCAGGCTATAAAAGGCCAGTAATTATTAAATCCCATTTAGCCAAGGGCCTAATCAAATATTTTTAAGATACAAAACCATAAATTTTCTATTAATAAAATAAAACAGAAAAGAAAAGAAAACCTCAAATGGAACAGAGAAAAAAAAACCATCAAAAACCGATAAACTTTTAAACACCTTACTAAACACGAAATGCTTCAAACAACGAAACAACTTAGTAACTAACAACTGGATGGATGTTAGGTTGTCTCGTAGTAGATGGGGAAGATGGAAAACTATTAACTGCGTTGACAGTTAAACACATTTTGATGCATGTCTGATTGTGGTATGACCAGATTTTTACTAGAAAAATAAAACATCATTTTTGGTAATGATATAATGTTATGTTTACCAAATGGTGTTTGGTGTTGTTGTTGTGTTGTTTGGTTATGTTTTCGGGTGAAACATGAAAGTCAAGTATAAGATGATATTCTTTAGCTGGTTTGGTTGGCTTTTTTGGGAGTTACCAGAAAAACACGCACTTTATTATAATTTTTCTCGTAAAAATTAAAAAGAAAAGAAAAGTCAGTTTAAGCGCAAATTTAAGCCTCTAGCTAAATACTTGTGTAGTTAAATACCACAAAAATGTTTTGATTGATTTATAACTCAAGTAACGAACAAAAAAAAATTAGAAAACTCTTAAAAAATCATGTTTGTTGTGTAAAGGTTAAAAACAAAAATATAAGAATCATAGGGGAATGTGGTGTACCATGAAACAATTCATATATTAACAGTTATATCTCTGCAGAAAAGACATGTAAAAGTCCAGCATAAAGTGAGATATATTTATCTATAAGCCTTCTTAAATCGTCTGCATTAAAATGTTGAAGAAATTTGGAAATTGCAAAATAATAGCAAATTTTTACATTTTTGAAATTTTGTTCCAAGGTACACTTTTGGGTGTACCTCGAAACAGTTAGAGTGTACCTTGAAACGCTAATTTTTATAGTGAAAATATGCTGTTTTTAGACCACGGTTATCAGGTTGTATTCAATTTAATAAATTGACAAAAGAGTGCTATAATGGATCGGTTCGAGTCTTTTACACCCATCCATTATTATATTTGGCTTTTCAAATTTAAATTTAAAATTGCTTTGTTTCATTACCTCATTTAATGATGCAAACGTAGAAAATACATGTTAAGAAACCTCCCCTCACAAATAATCAATGTAACTTTAAATGTATAAGACTAAAGTTAATGTATCGGGACTAAACGACTGTTTTTCAATATATTCTATCCATTCGGTTCATTTAAAATGTATTAATAGGCATAGGAATTTTAGTCCTATTATAGTTAGGACTAAAATTTAGTATAGGTCTATTTTAAATGCCAGTATGTTAAAATCTTTTTTTTTTACATATTGAGTTTTTTTAGATTTATATTGTACATGAAACTTTCTCACGGTTACCGCCTATGTGGTAAAAAATTATCAATTATTGCAGTGAACCATCATTGAAATAAATATTTAACTAAAAAATATTTGTTTCAGTTTACACTCGAAAATTTGTTGAACGAAGACTTATTCGATAAGTAAGTATACCAATTTTGAATCCCACACTTAGAATACTATGTAGGTAAACCCCACTGCAAATGTAACCAGCAAAAAATTTCCAAAAAGGTAAGCGGGTTTGTAATCAAGCATTTTGGGCAGAACGCATTCCTGACTAGATTACTTACTCGATTCTTTTAAAAGGGCGTGAGACTAAAATAATTGATTCTTTAGAATTGATTATTTTTTTTACCGAAGAACTATTTACTTTGTATTTTTAAGAACTACATACATTTTTTAATAAAGAAATAGTTCCATTGTAAAACTACGAAGTACTTACACAAAAAAAATAAATAAATAGGTCCCTAGAAAAAATAAGAAGTACTTACATTTAAAAAAAAGAAGTAGTTCCTTAAGTAAATTCAACTTTTACTCACACGTGGTTCTCCTAGGTTATTCAAATATAACGATCTAAACTCATACGGAAACAAAATCCTAAAAAGTGAAATATCGAATTGTTATGATAACATGGGTTTGTCATAATTTTGGAGCTATAAACCACGAAAATATAAATTTTTCAAAAAAAAAGAACAATTCAAAATTGAAAAACAAAAATATGACTCACGCACAATCACCCTCGAAAATTTTTTTACACTCATTCACGATAACGTCAGTAATTTCAACTTCCACTCACAATTTTCTGCTCACGTGCGCTTCCCTAATTTATACCTAACCACAGTTTAACAAAATTTAGGCAACATGCAATTTATGTTTTTAGTATTATTTTCCTGCAAATAGAAATTTGTTTGAAAAAATATATGAGATAAATTCTTTAAAATTGTATAACTTCTTTTTTCAAAATAAGGAACTACTTCCAATAACGTCCTATTATTAAGAAAAAGTGCATGATTACTTCTTGAGTACAAAAAGTTATACATATATTGTTATTTTCTTTTAAGTAAATAATTTCTTTGTTATTTAATTCATGCTTTCTGGTTTAAATTTAAAGAATTGATTACAATACTACTTGCTTTTTTGACTCTATCATTGGAATGAGTTTGGTATTGCAGTTACTAAATTTGGCAATGAGATATGTAAGCAAGTGTGGGCATCACCTTCTTTTTGGAATGTGTAATTTTTTCCTGGGTAGTTAAAAACAAATGAAATTTCATATAAAGAAAGGAAGACTTACATTTCAGTAAATTCAACTAACATTGTCATTTGTTTTTGAATGTTTAAAAAATGAACCACAATTGTAGTTAAAATGAACAAAATATGTTAGAATAAACAAACACTTATTTCTTTTATTTTTTTAAATAACAAAAACCGAATGTAAAAATGAATGTATAATCATAAATGTGGTTTGTTTTTTTAAACGAACTACAAGGTTAGTATTAGATTAAATCAGAAGGCACTATGCACCGCGACCAATGTAGGTCTTTTGTGCTGCCTAAAGTTACCTACAGATTCAAGCTACCTATAAAGCCAATTATCCTATTATGCAAAATGTTCGCGATGTCGGAAGGCGAAATGAAGCGATCACCTAGAAACCTAAGTCTCCTATCACAAAGCCTGGGACATTCGCAGAGAACATGCTCCGAGGTCTCGGACACCATCTCGCAAAACCTACACATATCCGTGTCCGATTGACCCTTCTTGTGCAGATGGTATCTGAGATTACAGTGTCCAGTTAAGTACGACGCCAGGGTGCTCAAACCCCCCTACTGGAAAAAGAGATCAATCTTTTAGCCTGGCGCTGACCAGGAGAGTTTTCCCAGTAACCAGAGAATTCAGACTCTCTCCATGCCCTGAGCCTTTCCCTAACATACCCCGTAGGTATTCCACAGAATGGTTCAGGACCAGGTTAGTATAAAATGTAATGTATTCTACAAATGACTGATATTTACATTAAAGATAAAGAAACTGTATTTCATCCCAAACAACTACATATTTTTAAAGCAGAAGTTTCCTGATAAACTTTAGTTTTTTAATATTTTTTTTAATTCTGAATAAAATTATTGCCCTTATACAATTTTAATTGACTTAAACATTTTTCTGAAAGCTTCCTTTTGGTGTTTCAAGTTACAAGAAAAATGGGGTGTCCATTTTTCTTTGCATCTCCTTAACTAATGGATCTATGGTAAACATGAGCGCAAGGCTAAAAAAAAATATCTGGAAGTTTTTTTTTCAAAATGTGCAAAATATACTCAAAAAATGTATGGTTTCAATGTACACTCGTTTCAAGGAACACCGCTTTCCCCTATACAAATTTGGTTTTCGGAGTACCACCACTGCATTGGAAGAAGATCTTTAAGAGGTTTGTTTTGTATTCCCAGTTAATTATGATTAATGATGATGTTATGATGCGTTAATATTTCTTTGGTTTTTTTTTTTGTAGTACATACAACATTTTTTGAATCTCATTTGTTTGGAATTTTATTAAGTATTTAAAGGTAAGAGTATGTGAGTACTCTACAAAAATTATTTAAATTTATGTAAACATATTTTACTAATATGAAAATGAATTAAAGAGTTGAATATAATAAAAATTTCTTAGGCATAAACGATTTAAGATTATCTTTATTCATGCTATAATAGCAAACTTAGGGAAACGAGTTTATGGTGGGTTCTAGGGTTGTCAAATATTCGACATATTTAAATGACCGGTTTTCGAATACTTAAAGACCACGCATTTTTTAAAACCCTGTTTTCGGTTTTTTAAATTAAAACCCGGTTCGAATAACCGGTTTTTAAATCGCTTTGTATTGAAATTCATATAAAATGTTATCAAAAGTACACTTTTGCGGGCACACGTAAAAATAATTTGACTCTCTATGAAATGAAAAAACCCCGAAATTGAAAATTAGTGTCGCCGGAGACCTATGAACCCTTGGGTCCAAAAAAACAGAAGCGTAAGGAAATTTCCTCACGGTTTTAAAAAAATAATTATTTTTTAAATCCAACAAACGTGGCCCGAAATTCAGCATTTTAGTAAATCTTGAATATCTTTAGGAGGGATGACAAATTGTTATTTTCGATTTTCGATGAAAAAATGGCTCTCAATTATAAGGAAATTACAAAAAAAAAAAGTTTAAAATAAACTATTACAGCCATTTTAGTAAATTGTAGACCCTTTACGGGGCAAAGAAAAATTTGTAAATATTTTTAATAAGCAAAAATTGTGTTCAAATGAAAGAAAACCACAAAAATGGTATAAAACTTTTAATTTTATTGTAAGTTTTGTATAATTGTGTTGTAATAATTATTTAAATAGACGACAATTTGAAAAAGTCAACATAAAATTGACGAAACGTCGGGGAAAATGTAATAAATATTTTGATTTATTTACATTGGAAAAATTAAGCCCTACTAGCTTATGTAAAATAAATACTGGAATTCTAAATACTTGGCCAAAAAAATCATTATAATAAAGTGATTTTAGTTGCTTTCGTTGGCGTTACCCAGCGAATACCGCGTGGAGGTGATAGTACAAAATTGGATCCCCTCTGGAGGTTTATTATGTGGAACGCCTCTCACAAAAATTGGGTGGCTTTTTAAACGTGCGTTCCCTCGCCTCTCACAGAAATCGGGTGGTTTTTAACGAGAGTTCCCTTCTTAGTTGTTGATCTAAAAAGAAAGCGCCGCATACAACATTTTAATATTTTTTTTGAATCTAAAAGTACTCAAAGAAAAAAGTTCCGATATAGGTATATTTAGTCATATATATAATTCCATATCACATCATATATCAGGAGAACCGAAAAATGGCATACATAACCTTATCCCATGAGATCCCATGGGATCTCATTTGATATAATTTGATCCGAAAAATGTGTCTATCTAATTTGATTAAGTTATATATAATTTGATCTTCACATTCCAAATAATAAAAAAATTTAATATAAATTAATGAATCGGAAAATTAGACATGCTTTAATTTTGACTTAAGTTTCATAGCTATAACGTCATTTTGTTTTCTAATTATTTCATTAACAACTGAACCGATCGCTTAAGTGTGTTCAGAAGATGAACTCATATATGTCTGAGCTTTCGATTGGTGCAACATAGAAAGTTGCTATTGTACGTTGTAGTTTTTGGTTTAATTATTAAGTCATTAAGTGTTTATAATTACAACGTCATTTCAAGAAAATTTTAAAAATTTATAGAAAATGATTCGTAAATTTAACCAAATTTAAGTCGAGACTTGATTTTTTTAACAATCCTTCTTATTAGATTTGAGACAAATAATTTTGATAGGAAAAAAGTTAATTTCTCGCTATAAATATCGCAATATCGGTCAACTCCTATTCGGTTCCTTTTTGTTATAAAGCATTTTACCTTTGGGCTTTTAATTGCTTATTTTAAATTTTCTGAATTTAAACGTTTTTTTACTTATAAAATATTATTTACTCTACTAACTTTGAACTTTTTTTTAAAAGTGTAGCTTTTCTAAGTTTTTACTTTTGAAATTTGCTTAAATACATTTCTTTTGCTTAAATACATTGAATTTTGTTTTCTTTTTGTTTTCTCTGATAATTATATTTAAAAGTGATAGATTTTTTTGTGAATTTCTACCATATACAAAAGTTAACGAATTTTTTTTTAAATTTTTACACATATATTGATATAGAATTATATGGTATCACGTATATATAATTATAATAGAAAAATTATAGGATTTGTATGGTTTTACTGTTTTATATGTACTTATATGTAATTATACATGGAAGTATATATCATCTGATATATAGCTATATCAATTATATATGATGAGATAAAAAAGATCAACTTATATATAACATAAGACATAATGATATATGATTATATATAGTGTCATATTAGAAATGTTCGTAAAAAAAAGTATGAGATGTATGTATATATGTTTACATATGGCCACATATATAATAAGAGCTATATACGACTACACTCAAAAAAAAAAGTTTGTAAAGTCAGCAAAAAATTTTGCTGAGTCAGCAAAATTTTAGTCAGGAGGATGCTTGCAAAAAAGTTGCTAATGTCAGCAAAATCTTTTGCTAAAAATCAGCGAGCTGACTTAGTAGATTAGAAATACAAAAGCCTTGGTAGAAATTAATAAATTTTTTGCTGAATTTTAGTAGACTAAAAAAAACGCAAAAAATTTGTAGAAAAATTGTAATTTAGTTAATTTATTTGCTGAAAATCATAAAACATATTTTTTGTGATTCTTTTAAAAATAATTTACTATAATAACGAAATATAAAAATTTTCATTTTCCCACATTGACGACATGAATTAATTTAATATCTGAAAATATATAGAAATAAATATATATAACATAACAAAAATTGTCTTTCAATTACTTACATCAATGGTTGTCTAAATGATGCTATCGTTTAAATGATGCTATCGCAACTGCCGAAGATAATTATAGAAACGAAACGAAAAAAATAAACAAAAACAAACGAAACGAAAAAAACAACCCTTTTTTTTGCAATAAGAAAAAGGAACCATACAAATCTACCTAAGATGTGTGTCTTTGTCTTTCGCTTTACTCTGTCTACATGTCTGTATATGTTTGTTTGCAATTTGACCACACATATAAACATTTAGTTTAAATAAATAAATATTTTATTTTGACTTTTATTTAATTAATAGACAATTATTTTCACAAGCCGGTGACAACGCAAAATTTAAGCTATTTTAATCCTCAATTTTGTTTTATGTATGAAAAAGAGATACAAAAACTTCCATGGTTGATTTTTTCATATGTTTATTAGAGTTGTACTTTTTAGTATCATTTTCCTCTTCTCTACTACATCTTGACATGCCACGACATCTACTTCATTCTGCGTATATCTTTCAATCTCGTTGTCGTCCACACTATTAATGTGCTTATCAGCACAATTTTTTTTTAGCAAAATTAATTAGTAAAACATTAGTATATTAGTAAAACATTAGTATAAAACAGTTAAGTGCTGAATAAGTATAACAAAAATTTTAGCTGAAAACACGATTTTAGCAAAAAATTTTGCTAAAAAATAGTATACCTGATTTACAAGACGTTTTACTAACTTTTCTACTAACTTATTTTTTTAAGTGTATATATGAACTTTTTTCGTCGAGTACTCTATTCTACATTTTTTTGTTTTAGATCAACAAATTAAAATTTCAAAAATGTTATTTGTTGATCTAAAAAGAAAGCGCCGCATGGAAAATATTTTTTTAAAAAAATCGCGAGATTTAAAACATAAATTTTTGGAATCTAAAATAACTTTATTTTACCTTTTTTGTTTATGCATTTTATGCCCCCCCCCCCCCCCTAAAGAATCTACAATTTACTTAAAAGTCTCTAGTTCTTTATTTTATTCTATTTTTGTAATTTCCCTTCATTTGAGCACCGTTTTATGTTAGGCGTTTCCGGTTTTTTTGGAACTCGTTTTTAGTTTCGGTTTTTTTTTATTTCGGTAGTGGTCATGTATTTTGTTTTTTTTAATTTCAGTAAGCCCGCGGGCTTACTGAAAGCAATTTTCTAAAGAAAAATCAGCTTACTGATTGTCAGCAAAACGCTTTTGCAGATGTTGGCAATTTTTCTGCAAGGATCCTCACAACAAAAATTTTTCTGGCTCAACTGACTTTTTTGCTAACTTTACGGACTTTTTTTGAGTGAATACGAAAGATCTCGATAGCAGGAATAGTAACCGGGTTCTTGCTTGCTTGCTTTGGTATGCCAACTTTTACACTATATGCGATAAGTTTTATTAACTCAATGAGAATTATTAGCATAAACAACACCATTGGGTATAGGTTGTTGTATGTATTAGGTATGTAAAAAAGTGTATTCTTAATAATCGGAAAGAACAATCGGAAGACTCCCTTTGTGTGACCATTTTGGTCCAGTTGATTGGTATGATCTGATCGATAAATATCACACTCGGAAAAATCGGTTTGAAAGTGTAGCTAATACTAATAAAGTAATCAAAATGGTCTTAAAAAGGTTGTCAGGTTATGTGTGCAAAATATTTAACTGATCTGCTGTGATCAGACCGTTTCCAAAAAAGTGTCAGTATTGGGAACTTGTTTTTGTAGCCTTCTGTACAATTAAGCATTTTTTTTTGTGAAAAATTGAAGAATTTTTTGTAAAAAATTAATTTTTTCTTTTTTGGAAATTTTTCAATCAAACTCCTTTATATTTTTTTTTATATAATTTAGGGGCATGATAAATATGATGTTTATCATACTTACTGATGTTTTAATTGATTATAGAACAAATATTTGAGTTTTTAATGGATACTTGAGATAGACAATATTTAACGCATATTTTCTCCAAAACAACGCCAAGTAGTACTCTGAAACCTTTTTGAAAATAATCTGATTTTTTTTAAATAAAAGAATACAAAATATTCAAAACTATTTAAACATTTTTTATTTTTTCAAATTACCCATAACGAATCTCAAAAAGGAAGCCAAAATACTATTCAATAGGGTCAAGGAAACAAGTGACTGGATCACGTCACTCACGGCGTACATTAGGGAACAACATAGATCCAAAAGGTCCAAGTGGCGCAGCTAATGTGAGAAGATCGCTGATCTTCCAGAGGCGGTGAGAATACAAATTGTCCTATCACAGGATCATACCAACGCTCTCAAGAGGCCGGATAGTTCCCATACTGAATATTCTGATGAAACCGGTAAAGTCTTGCTTGACACGCACTTACCAGGATGCGTTGGCAACTACGAGCCTGCTGTGATTCAGAGAATCCCAAACCTGCCAGGAAGAAACGTACGCCTATCGGGTGCCATCTTTTAGGAGAGCTGGGTAAAATGGATGATAAGTAGATTTTCGTCTTTTAAATCCTTTTGTCCGGATGGCCTAAATCCTTTAAAAGTAGTCCGAGCAGCTGTCTAAATCCTTTAGAACAAATAGCTTGTTTTCGGTTCTCTTTAAGAATATGGAAAAAGTCTTGGATCATGGTCTACAAGTAGCTCAATACTATTTTAAACATATGATTACCTATGATTCCCCCTCGTAGTGGCAAAATGTTGTGCAAGATACGGCAAGGAATGTTCTCAAGAGAATCTACCGTTTGACTTGTATTGGCATAAGGAGGGCCTACAGAAAGAGCGTGTATGTCCTTTTGGCGGATATGGCGCGATAGTATTACCATTTTAGAAAAAAACTAAAATTTGCGAATATCTCACCCTGAGCCAAAATAACTAAAAAACACTTAATTTATTAAAGATCAAGACAATCCAACTTAAATGAATGATGAGTTGAGAAACAGAAATTTCAAAATTTAATGCAAATTCTTCAAATTTTAAAAATTTTATGAAAATGAATTTCGATAAAATTTTTTTGTTTTTTTTTTTTAAATTATATCAAAAAATAATTGATAACTTATACAATGAGGATTATTTTGTCGTTTTATAGATTTTTCCTAGCTTTTCCTGTATTTTTTAATTCAAAATTAGTGTTGATATCAAAGGAGTTTCGTTCACTCTATTGTTTGTGGAATAGAAATCATTTGTGCAGTCTTAACCCGATTTACACTGAAAGTCTAGACGTCGACAAATAAAATAATGGTTTATTTTATTTGGTTTACACCCACGCGGAAAAAAAAATTGAAAAATATTCATAATCAGGAGTGTACCCGATTTTAATTTTGTACAATAGAAAAATTCATAAATAAATACTAGATTTGAAGTCTGTGCTACGAAATAATCATTATATATTGATAATATGATCCTAAATAATCACAAAAATGTAATATGATAATGTAATGTGCATAAATGTAATATGATAATAATATCATAGTTTTGATTATTATAAAATATTATGATGATTAGAAAAATTATTGTTAGGACGATATTATGATCATTTTAAATGTATTAGAATAATTCGAGAAATGTATTGAGAAAATCATTGTCGTAATCATTATATGATAATATTGGGATCATTTTGTTATTGCAACTATTTAATAATATGGTTGTCGCAATCATAACCCCAAAACTATACGATGCACTTCGAATATAATAATTCCAACCATATTTTTTTTTCGCGTGTAGCTTTGAATCTAAAAAGTAAATAACTGCTAAGAGTTTATGGTATGCCAAACTCTTTTCAATTTCAATTGTGCATTGAAGTTTCCAACACTCAAATAGTTTCGTTTTAAAATTCTAAAAAAATTCAAGGTTGTTTAGACACGCGCTTAACATTTAACAAAATATGGTTTCTTAGGAATCTTTTGAGATTTGACACTTTTTTCGAAATATTATGTTCAAGCAATTATCTACATAAGTATGTATGTTAATTTAGATTTATGACTTCTTAAAGTTCTCTGATGTTTAACCGCCCACTACAATTTTAACTTCAACGAGTGACAAAAAAAAAAAACATGGGTACCACAAAATTGAGTTCGTGGAAAATTATTTGACAGCTATTTTGATCACTGATCTAGTAAATATTAAATAAAATATAGTTATTTGTTATATAACAAGTGGAATTTTTTCTTTTTGTTCAATAATGAAACCACTTAAAAGATGAACACTACTAAGTAGCCTTTTTTATTTTGTAACAAAAAATTTGTTGTTCAACACATTTTAATAATTTTTCTTTTAAGTACTTGTGACTGAGGTCCTGTATGTGATCATCTTTTACAACAAGAAAAGTCAAAATGTCAATTTGAAAAAAAAATTACCAAAGATCTTTGTGTTTCGTTTTACAAACCGCCTTTTTTCCTAAGAAATCAAGATAGAATTTCATGTTCTTTTTTTTTTTTTTTGTGTCCTGCAAAAAAATATGGGAAAAAGGACATTTATATTAGATTAACAAAGTATTTATGTGTTTCTGGTCAGATAAGTAACCGTAACAAAAGTAAAGAACAAACGAACAAAAAAGATGATAATACTTTGTGATCATGACTTAACTAGAAAGTATGTCGCTTTCCAGTTGATATAACTTATGTTGCTAGACTTTGTAGTTTCTTTTCGATTTTTTCCTTTTTTTTTGTGGTGTTGTGGGCGTTTCTAACATCACTTGGTCATATTACTCTATTCGTATAATTTTTGTTTATAAGGGTTTGCTTGGTTGTTTTTCTTTTGTCAAAAAGATCCTTTTTTTATAAATTGGTCAATATATTTTATGTTTTTTGCATTATGATAGTTTATGACCAATTATTACAACATATGGTTTGTTGAAACAATAGAAAGACAATACTTATATTATAGAAATTTTGATTCTTACCTTTTGAGCAGGCGCGGATACAGGGGGAGGGAAAATAAGACATTTCTTCCCCCAAAATAAAAATAGTCAATACAAAAAAAATTAAAAAGAATAGAAAATTTAACAAAAATACTCTAACTTCCCTACCTAAAATCTTTTCCTTAATCCGCGCCTGCTTTTTAGTACATGAATTTTAACTTATCAAGGAAATAATGGCTTTTAAACTATATATCTTTTGAAGCTAAAAGTTGGAGATCAAAATTAACATAGTTCATACATTTTTATTCTAAATCCATGAATATCAAAAAAATAACATAGTTTGGGGTGAAGTAGAAAACTGGTGTAGCTGAAGAATATTTGTTAAGCCGCTTTCAACAGATCCACTCCACTAGAATTAATTTGACTTTTCTGACATGTTTAAAATAGTTCAGTTTTCTACTTTACCATGTTCCCGCGTACAGTATATTTTAGATGAGTTGAATCGACAATGATTATAATTTGCTGTATATCAGCTCATAGCATAAAAAGTCAGTAAAAATAACACACTTCAGGCATTTAATTTATGTTTCGATACTGATAATCTTTCTAATCATAAAAATTTTGTAGCACCTCAGTTTTCAAAATAGTTTAAGATTGAAGTGTCAAAAATCTGATTTTCGCAAACTCTACAATTAAATTAAAGAAACTGTTCAGAAAACTAATGTAACTTTTTATTTATAAAGTGAATGAAAAATGACTTAAAATTAAGGAACAGCATTTTTATGAAACTAGTTTTTTAATAGATTTTCTTTATTGGGTGAATGAAACTATAAATAAATGCAATGATATTTTCCATAAAATGTTATTTGCTCCTATGCAAAAGTTCATTAATATCATGGAGAGAATGCTCTCAGTGTAGTATCTGACCAATCAGTTTGGCCCAAAAAA
The DNA here is from genome assembly GCA_021234595.1 of Delia radicum. Lineage (NCBI taxonomy): Eukaryota > Metazoa > Arthropoda > Insecta > Diptera > Anthomyiidae > Delia > Delia radicum. Next base: position 197,643,347 of record CM037852.1, read on the forward strand.
CATATTTTATCGGTTTTTAGCATTTGGAGGCATTATAGACAAGTTTTGATATTTCACTGAGCGAATTATCTGCATGATATTAAAGAATGTTTGTATGTCATCAATGAAATTGCACAGAAATTCGTCTATTGAATTAGTTCATTGAGGGGTTTACTCTCTTTAGAAATCAATATAAACAGCAATATTAAAACAATTTTATAAAAATAAGATAATGGTTTATTATATATTATTCCAAAAATTGCAATTTCAAATTCGGACTCACATGGAAACCCTTGTGACCATTTTCTTTTAAACCCTTTTTTAAAGGCAAACTCGGTTTCCTTTAAAAAAACTCATGGGCACGCATTTGCGAATAAATTTCTTAATTTTTTTTACACACAAATAAATTCTCTACACCCAGAAAACAGATCTGGTGTTGACAACCGAGTTTTTTGCCAATAGAATGATTCGGTTGCGGTAACCGAATGTTTCAGTTGTGACCACAGAATTTTCGTTGATGCAACCGAAATTTGGTTTTCGCATTCAAATTACTAATGCATCGACAAATTTACGGTTCTCACAACTAAAATATTCGGTTACCAAAATTGAATCATTTGATTGGTGACAAATTCGGTTGTCAACACCGAATTAAATTTTTTTTTTCTGGGTGTAGATTTGCATTTAATTAGTACGAAGATAAACTCAAAAATTAAAACAATATTTTAAAAAAAATTGTTGTTTTTTATTTTCAAAAAAAGGTAGGCAATAATTTAAAAATGTCTCTAAGTTATTGACTTAATTTTTCAGTACTCTACAAAACAAAAAAAAAAAAAAACTGGTTGAAAATCGGTAAATCTGTTAAGGCTGCACAGTGACACCTTATTGTCAATATCTTGTTTTGAGAAAAAGGCGTTTAAAGTAAATATAGCTCATGTTAAATATAGGGCAAGGAGTTTATTTAACAAGCTGTAACTTTCTTATTTATGCGAATTTTTCGTAAAAATTTTCACAGTACATAGAAAAAAAGTTCCCAGTATATAGAAACAAGTTCACACTAACGAAATGTGAAATAAAAAAAATCGCAAAATAAAAAATAAATAAAGAGAGTAAACCCCTTAGGCTAAATGTAGTTTTTAGAAAAGTATATGAAGAAATATACACTTTTCTAAAACCTTTGTGTAATTTTCTCACCCTTAAAGAAGAAGCTTGATTTAAAAACTGGTTTAAAAAATATCTACAACTTTTTATTAATTTTTAGAAAATTATCGTTTATTTTGTAAAGTAAAGTTTCATTGATTTACAAAAAAAAATCTTTTTTTCTATCTGTGTAGAAAAATGTTTGCTGATCCGATTTATTGCGACAATGAATGTCAAATTAAAGGTAAAAGACGAAAGCTGTAAAGCAAACTTAATGCCAAAGTTTTTCCTATTTGGCAAAAATTTGGCCGCCAAAAAACGAATTCGTTGGACTTTAATTTAAATTTAAATCTGAAAATCACATCCATACATTGACTTACCGAACAGTTAGTATCACGAAGATGATAATAAAAAATTAATAAACATATCGTTCCGTTATTATCCGCGCGGCACTGTCAGTTGCATAGGCCTGAGAAACGCTACAATCGACGGGAAGCGCATGGAGATCAGAATATCCAGCTCGCCAGCGTAAACTTTCGACTCTGTCCCCATAGGCCGCATATTCGAACGGTTCGTGTAGACTGAGATTTTACCACTACTAATAGCAACGCCAGAGGTTCAGTAGCGTGTCCAAAAAATTTTGTGTTTTTCCATTTTCATGGGTGCTCAATAATTATGGGGTACTTCAATGCTTATGGGGTATTTGTGAGATTATTTTTTATTTATTCGGAAGAAGTTTATAGGTTGCGCAAATCGATTTTTTTCCAAAAATGGGGTTTTCGAACGTTTTGTGAATTGTATTTATAACTTGGTCAATAACCAAATTTTTCTCATTTTTCTCAATTTGATGCTTTTAAAGAGAAATATCCAAATTTTATTTTTATGTGCATAAACCATACGTTTCGGCAATAATTGTGTATATTTGCGTACCATTTATTTATTTTATGATTTATCTCCACACTCTGCTAATGTGTCCAAAAGATGGCTTCCGGTACACCCAGACAAGCTACGACTGGCTTATTTATGGTCTTAATAGGATGATTTCCATAGGCCAATATAGGTACAGGAATCGCCATGTACATACAGTGGATAATTTACAGCTGTAGACCCCACCTCCTTTCAAAAGTCGTTCTGCAGAAATAAAAACCATATAAGGCTATTTTCATCCTCTCTTCGGTATTCTACTTCAAAAAGAAGTTTTGAGTCGAAAATGACACGTAAGTACTTTGCCTTCTTTTAGTATAGCAAGATCAAAGTTTTCAAGAGTGTATTTCCTTGTGGACAAAATGTGTTCGGTTTTAGCCGAATCGACTTCCGGACCATTTTCTTTATGCATGTGGATAGCCTAACATGCGCATATTCTGTGAGATCACTGATCGTTTGAAGAAGTTTTTATCTGATCAGTAGCACAACTTGTCCAATGGAACCTTCCACAAATTTCAGGCTTATTCAGGGTATTTTTTATACAGGTATAGAACTGGCGGACATTTTGTCAGCTGTCAAGTGATTTATGTTTAGTTTGGATTTATCGACTGGCATGTATTGGTATCACTGGTGCCTCAAAATCATGTCCGACTGATGCCATTGGAGTCATGCTGGGTATTCCTCCTTTGCATATTTCTGTAAAGGAGAACGCGTGCATGGGATCCCTAAGGCTGCGGGAGATTGGCAGCATGAGGAGTGGGGATCTGAAGGGGCATCTTGAGATTGAGAAAATGTTCGCTGATGACCCGGTTATTAGGGTCAGTGACAAGATACTGCCTGTGCAAGTATTTGTTAGACACTTTGTTGTTGTGATTTTCGACAGGAGCACGTGGTTGAATGGATCTTGGGTACCGGAGGTTGGTGCACAGGTCTGGTTCACGGATGGCTAGAAACAGTCGAACATGGATACGGGGGCGGGTGTCGTCGGACCTGGATTTCAGCGTGCTCTGCCCATGGGCAAATATCCCTCCGTTTTTCAGGCTGAGGTCTTCGCTATCTGTATCTGTGTGGAAGAGTGTCTGCGGAGGAGGACACGGGGGGCCACGATCTACATTCTATCTGACAGCCAGGCGGCACTTGGTGCCTTGAGGGCTCAAGATGTGTCGTCTGGTCTGGTTAAGGAATGTATCGACTCTATAAATCGTCTAGGACTTAACAACTTCTTGACACTGGGCTGGGTTCCAGGCCATGAGGGGCATGAGGGCAACGAACGGGCTGACTGTTTAGCCAACTGCGGAGCTCGTCGACAATTCATTGGCCCGGAACCCTTCTGTGGCGTACCCAATGGGTATGTCAGAGAGAGGCTCAGAAGATGGAGGGAGTCGGAGTTTGGGGCCTATTGGGCCAGATCGCCTGGGCAGCGACAGGCGAGGCTGTTTATATCTCCCTCTGGGGAGAGATCGCGAAAACTCTTGTCTATGACGAGGGGCGAACTAAGGACCGTAACGGGTTACCTCACAGGACACTGTGGCCTTAGGTATCAATTGTACAAGATGGGATGATCCTCTACGGATACGTGCAGGTTTTGTGAATTGGAACCCGAGACCTCTAAGCATGTTCTCTGCAAATGTCCGAGGCTCTCCGACAGGAGGGTGCGTTATTTTGGTGGTCGAATAGTGACGCCATCGGACGTTTGGAACTGTTCACCTGGTAGGATAATTGGCTTCGTAGGGAGCCTGAACCTATAGGGTGTATTCACTGGCAGCACAAAATACCAATTTCTGGTCGCGGTGCATAGTGCCACTATAGTCTAATCTAATCTTAGTTTGGTTTGGCATTTCAACATGAATAGACTGACGCCTGAATTGGGCAAATTTATTTTGAAAATCATGGTTCAGTTAGAAATACGTATCGCGCAATTCATAAGCGAATTTTGTTTAGCGATGAAGCTCACTTTTGGTTAAATGGATACGTCAATAAACACAACTGCCGTATTTGGAGCGATGAAAATCCTCAAGTGTATGTTGAGAAACTGACTGTTGGTGTGCTTTATGGGCTGGTGGAATCATTGGTCCGTACTTCTTTAAAAACGATGCTGGTCACAACGTTACAGTCAATGGTGACCGCTATAGAGCCATGATTACTGACTTTTTCGTTCATCAATTGAACAACCATGATGTGCAGGAGCTGTGGTTTCAATAAGATGGCGCAACATATCACACAGCTCGTGCCACAACTGATTTATTGAATTAAATGTTTGGTAACCGCATAGTTTCACTTTTCGGACCCGTGAATTGGCCCCCAAAAACGTGCGATTTAACGCCGCTGGACTATTTTCTGTGGGGATATGTGAAGTCGCTAGTCTACGCCGATAAGCCCGAAACGATTGACCACTTGAAGGAGAACATTCGCCGCGTTATTGCCAATATACGGCCACAAATGTTGGAAAAAGTCACCGAAAATTGGACCTCCAGATTAGACTACGTCCGAGCCAGCCGTGGCGGTCATATGCCAGAAGTCATATTTAAATTATAATAGCAGAAGATTATCTTTCTAATAAAGTAAATTTCATGTCAATTTAAAAAATTCATCTTTGTTTTATTACATTTCAAAGTTATATACCTCTATAAAAAAACACCCTTTACTTATATATCCTAGATTGCAGAGGGCTCAAATAAGTTAAAGGAACATAGTTTAGAGAAAAGTGAAAAGTGAAAAGTGAAAAGAAAGGATATATATTAAGATAGAAAGCCACGGATGCCACTTGACAATTATTTTTATTAACAAAGTTACAGCCTAGCAACAGAATTATAAAAGAAAGTAGCGCGGACTAGCAGATATAAATAATGAGCCTAAGAGACAATGTGCAACTTTGTATATGTTCTAAAGGAAGAAAATAAGTGATTTTTTTTTTAACGGTCCAATTTCACGTTAAACGATTAAAAACTGGAGTCAAAAATTAAACCACTTTGGTATAAAAACATGTCTGAAGCTTACAAAAACTCGATTTTTTTATTCAAAACAAAACAAAAGTGTTTGCACCCATATTTACTTTAAAATAAACCGCGGGTTGCCACGTTTTTAAAATATTTGGAATCTAGGTGATAAAAGCTCTTCGGGAAGATTGATAACAATGGAAAAAACTTAGGCACCTTTTTGGTAAAACTTAATTAATATTCCTTTATAAAATTACAGTTTTATTGTCATTGCAATATACAATAATTTTTTCGTATAACAAAAATACATTTGGGTATATTTAACATTTCAGATATTGTATCTTTAAAATATATTTCAATGCATATTAAATTCATTTATAGTTTCTTTAAAATGGATTTATCTTCTTTACAATATATACAAAAATGTGGGGCCGCCTTAGAAAACCAACCTTGTAAGAAGATACAGTTTATAATGGATGCCACGTAAAGCCATTAAGTTTTTTAAGCAACATTATAGATCTCTTTTCTCTCTGTTGTGAAAAAAAACATTATAATAAAAATAAAAAAAATACGTTGGGCGCCATTTTTATAACGTCTGTTAATAAGGGTAATTTTGGTTCAACAGAGAGCTAAGACACAATGGAAGTCGATTAAACAGAAAAAAAATTGGAATTAAAGGCTTATTGTGGATTGGAAAGGTTGACGACTCGTGCATTTTAAGCCTACAGGATGGGTTTAATGAATATTACTGGTTGTAAATGCTGAATCATATCTCGACTAGTTGCATATTGTCACTTAGGCTCATTATAATGAAGAAAAACTTCAGAAATACTTGAATATTTGGCATTGCAATCCATTTATAATTTTTAAATCTGAAAGTTTTAATCAATTCTATATATTTCTGTTTAAAATCAAACTCTTATAACTTTTGTTAAAATTGTTTGCATTACGATTTTTTTCATTTTATTATGGTTTTTTAAATTATAATTTGTTTTAATATCTTAAAGACAATTATATATGAACATAACAAGAGTATTATAAGGTTTTTAAAGTAAATCTTTTAAATCTTTTTTATATACAATAAAACTTAAAACTATACAAACTATTCAATAGCTATATACAAAATTTTCATAAAAAAATTACAAGAAAAAAAAATTAAATTAAAAACAAAAGTTAATACAAATTAATTACAAAAAAAGAAAATAAGCAACAACAAAGTTATTAATTTAAGCGTTTTATAATGAAATTAAACAATTAAGCAACAACAATTTAATTAAACTATAAAGGAAAACGGAAATTAAACAGCAACATCCTTAATAATACGGTCAACCGTTTAAGTAATTGTTTTTTGTAGTTTCCTTTTAACTTTCCTTTAAGCGGTAGCATGATGAGGATGTTGATATGCCGCCGCTGCAGCCCAAGGATTATGAGGATGATGATGAAAAGCCGAAGAGGGTGTAGGATAAGAAGAGGATGTTGAAAAATCAGGATAAGAAGGATATTCTGACTTCATTTGCCCTATTAGATTGGAGTAAGTAGAAGAATGTTGCATGGCATGATGATGGGGATGATGGTGGGCATGAGGATGATGATGAGGATGATGGGTGTAATGATGAGCCGAAGGATGGGTATGACTTAAAGGAGAGGTATTGCCATTATTAGAATTTGGTGAAGACATTGTTATACCATATTCGGCAGCTAATTGGGATTCACTTTGCATAGCTAAAGCATTATAATGTTGAGATGTTTGTGAATGTTGCTGCTGTTGGGAAGGTGACGATTGTTGTTGTTGCTGTATAGTGTTCATATGTTGTGCATTATTTGAGGTAGCGACGGTTGTTGTATTATTATTTGTATTTGACTGTTGTTGTTGCTGCTGTTCTATGGCACTGCGTGTTTGTTGTTGATGAGTATTCCATAATTCAAATGTTGGTGGTGTATTGGCAACATTTTGTGTTGTCGAATTTACGGATCCATATGGCGATACTGTGGTATTGGCCGTTAAGTGAGGTTGAAATAATGAGGAAGTTTGATGATATAAATTACTGTAGGGTGTATAATTTGCTGGTACTTCAGGTTGTTCAGTTTTCAATTGTAGCTGGGGTTGGGATTGTTGTTGTTGTTGACTGGTTTGTTGTTGTTGACTGGTTTGTTGTTGTGGTTGTTGTTGGGAATTTGTGTTAAGCCTTTGAGTAAGAGTTAAAGGACTTTTGACTGTAGTAGCCGCTGAGGTAGTGGGAGTAGCTGGCATACCATTAGCCATTTGAGGAGACTTAGCAGGACTTGATTTTTCCGGTTGCAGATGCTGTTGTTCCAAAGGCTTTTCTTGTTTTATAGCAGCCGCCTGTTCTTTAGCTTCAGCTGCTATGGCTTTTTTACTTTTTTTATCCTTAAAATGTGTCTTCTTATGCTTACTCAAATGATCGCTTCTGGAGAATTTCTTGGAGCAAATCGGACAAGCATAAGGACGATAATTTGTATGAGTACGACCATGTCGTTGTAATTCATCGGAACGTGAAAAACGTTTCCCACAAGTTAAACATAAAAATGGACGTTCACCGGTGTGCCAACGCAAATGAGTCTTCAAATGGGAAGCTTTCCCATATAAACGCTCACAGCCGGGTATATGACAGATATGTTGTTTGCGTCCCCTCTCATCTGGTCCCACTATGGGTGGTAATCCGGACATTTCATTTGTACAATTGGGGCAAGTACAACGCACAGAACGTCTTTGTAATTGAGTTTGAAATGCTATATCATCGAAATTGAAACTGGGATATGATTGCCCCGACCAAGGTTGATATAAACGATCCTGATGAGAAAACCAGGCACCAGCAGCCGCTGAGGCGGCCGACATACCCACGGCATTGCCATAATAATCTGAAGCATATTGAGCATATGGAAATTGAGATCTAAAATAAAGAATTAAAAAGAAAACAATTAAATATTATGATATAAAATAAATGAAAGAAAAAGGAGAAGAATAATAATAGAAAAGGGAAAAGAATGTCTTACTGAATTTTTATTTATACCCTCCACAATTTCTCGCCAATCGAATATTCCGGTTAGAATAGAATTTCGATTGCCTCAACAAAAAGTTGGTGAACCAAACCATTCGATTCAGGGAAAACAGTTTCATCCTATTTATGAAACAGTTTCATTGGACGAAAAACTATGAAGCATTGTCATATTTATGAAGTTTTCATAAAGATGATAAAACTTTTCATGAATATTTAGGAAACTTGCTTCTTAATCATTTAATAGAAAAATTTCATCAATATTTTTGTTTTGAAAATGGGTCATATCTCAAAAAACGAAGTGGATAACAAAATTAAGCTAGATCCGGGTGGAACTCCAAAATACTTCACCTTAACAATATTTTTATAAACCAGTTTTATAAATGTTTATGAAACAATGAAGTTTTAATCATATTAATGAATGATTTTTTTAAATATGATGAGACTATTCCTTTGTGTGTACAAATACGGTTGCTGCTACAAAATCTGTTTTCTGGGTGTACAGGGTGCTTCAAGTTCGAGTTTCTTTTTCAATAGTGTTGTATTTCTATCGACGGTCTCTTTTTCGTTTTTGTTTTGACAGGTGTCAAGTGAAAAGTGTAACATTTACTAAAATGAGATCCATTTCCCTCGAGAGCAGTATAAAAATAATTAAAATCCACTACAAAAATGGTGGATCTGTTAAAACCACATCTCGCAAAATTGTGTATAATTTTGGTCGTAATAAACGTCCAACACAGACTGGAATAAGGAATTTAATCGAAATATTTGATTCGACTGGCTTGATACAAGACACAAAAACACGGGGCGCATTCGTCGCGGACGTTCAACAGAAAATCTCGCCGCTGTAAGGGAAAGCATTGAAGAAGGTACAAATTTGTCAGTTATCCGGTGTTCACAGCAATTGGGCCTACCTGCGACCACTACATGGCGAATTTTACTTAAGGATTTCCTTCTTACGCCTTAGTGCAAGAATTCAGGTTCAGTTAGTGCCAGAATTGGCACCAAACGACAATCAGCATCCTTGACAATTCGTTAAGTTAATTGAAGAACAATCTAATGGTTTTGCTGAAAAACTCATTTTCTCAGACGAAGCTCATATCCATTTGAAAGAAAACAAATTTGACGTATTTGAGCATTAGAAAATCCACTCCAATATCGTGTTACTGTTTGGTGCTAAAGTTGGTCTGGTGATTTTGGCCATTTTGCTTCGAAAATGCAGCTGAAAGGCGCTGACCATCAACAGATTACGATATCGTAACATGTTGACAACTTTTGTTTGCCTATTGGTCATATGAATGTTTACGATATGTGGTTTCAACAAGATGGTGCGCCATGCCACACAGCCAACGAAGATCTGACGCAATTTGGCCGCCAAGATCGCCAGATTTAACGTCATTGGAGTATTTTCTGTGGGGCATCTCAAAGAGAGAATTTATTCAAATAAACTACAAACAATTGAATCCTTGAAAGACTACATTCGACGTGGAATTGCCGAAATTCAACCGAAAATATAACCAAAAGAATCGACATGTGTAAGCGTACTCGCGCGAGACATTTGGAAGATATAAATTGTAGGCTCTCTACTGCATACATTAATAAACAGATAACAAATTTTTATTCATAATGTGTGTTTAACTTGCATTTTAAAAAGAAACTCAAACTTGAAAAACTCGTACAAAAAATTGTACACACCGAAAAAAATTTTGACATTTGCCAACTAAATTTCTTTTACTACGACTGAAATCGGTTGGTGCAATTGAATATTTAAAAGGAATTTGAAAGTGAACAACTTTTTTTTACGAGAAAACAATTTTTGTGGTAAAAAAAATTTTGATGTGAATTTGAAATATCATTCACGTCTAAACGTTTGATGGAAAATTATATCAAAATATTGTATACACTATTACCATTTTCACTCATAACTTTAACCGTATTTGACCGATTTGGCTCATTTTCAATACCAAACTCTTCGGCAGGATGCTGTTTAACATTGGTAAAAATTAGCAGGGTATGTTGTGCTTTGGCGCCGTAATAGCTATTTCAACAGAGAGACAGACCGACTTTGTTAAAATTTAGCGGTAACTATACATTTTAACTTTTAAATTTTTAGCCTGTAGACCGCTAATCGATATTTTCCAATAACAAACTGCTCGGGAGGATGTTCATTAATTTAGGTAAAAATAAGCAGTGCCGAATGCGCATTCGAGCAGTGATTGCTATTTCAACAGACAGACGAACATCGCTAAATTGATATAAAATTTCATTGGAATCAAGAATATATATACTCTTAGACCAATATTTTTACATGTTACAAACTGAATGACAACCGGATATATAATAGTATGCGAATGATATAAAAACTGCTTGGGAGGATGTTACTTAATCTAGATTAAAATAACAGTCCCTTTTGTGAGTGACACATAAAAATTTAGAGATACCTTCACATTTTTCCTCATTTTTTAACCGCTGGACCGATTTGGCTCATTTTTATTACCAAACTTTTAAGGAGGATGTACAATAATCTAGTTAAAAATGAGCATTCACAATTTCGCTTTAGTATCTTGATTGCTATTTGAACAGACAAACAGACGGACATCGGTTAAGAACTTCATTAGAATCAATAATATAAATACGTTATGGGGTCCTAGACCAATATTTCGACATGTTATAAACAGCCTAATATATCACATGAAGTGGAGGTTATAAAAAAGCTAACAATAAGAAAAACATCCTTTTTCCTTTAAAAGGAAAACTTAATTAACTGCAATTTTTCTTTTCCTTTTTTTATAGTTTTTTGTGCATTCAAAATTGTTTACACAAAATGTATACATACCTAGAAGGCAATGCAGCCGTATAAGCAGCCGTATTCCATGTATAAGCAGCCGAGGCAGCTGCAGCCGCACCCAATTCTGTATGTGAGCCGGATAAGGGAGATGCTGATGTTGCCGAAGCAGGCGGACTGGAGGAAATTGATGCAAATGATTGGGCGGGTGAGGGAAATATACTAGGTGACACTGAGGCCGAGGAGGCTGCCGATTGTATACTTGAATTAGGTGAAGCCGAACCAGTAGATGACGATTGTGGCGGATATTGCATTTCCATTTTCATAGGATGACATACGGATGATGCTACTGACGATGATGAGGATGTAATAGATTTATTATATAAACTAGAGGAGGATGTGGATGAGAAATCATTGGTATGTGTTAATAATCCTGTAGCAGCAGAGGATGCAGATTGTGTTGAGACAGCCAAGGAAGCCGTAGCAAAAGGATTTAAGTAATTACAGGCTGCATCAATCATTTTGTTAGATGTTTGTTTATTGTTACAAAGTTATGAAAGTTTTGTGTTGAGTTTAAAATAAAGTTTGAAGAGATTTAGATAATTTTGTAACAGTTAATTAACAGAAATTAAACATGTTTCCTTTTTGAAATATGGCACTTTTTTGCTTTATAAAATTACACTTTTTTTATTTAAAATTACAGATTTAAAGTTTAGTTTTAGTTTGTTTTGATTCTTTAAATTCTTTTTTTTTATAAAAGTTTTTGTTTTTATTTTCTTAACACTTGTTTTCAGTTTTGTATTCGAACTATAATTATTATAATTGATCAATTTTTTGTCTTAGGTTGCAAAAAAACTTTTTTCGTCTTTATCGTTTTTTTTGTACTTCTTCTTATTTTTTTGTTAAGCTCACTAAATTTAATTGCAGGAGTCAATTTAGTAAAACTACTGCACAAAACAATTTCATTGCCGTTAATAATGATAATAATAATTTCCAATAATGTGGCAACAGTGGCTGGCAGCAAGCTCTAAGTATATAGTTAAAAGTTTTTTTCTTAAGATCTTTTTTTTTTCTTCTTTTAAACACATTAACGACGTCCACGATACGTCCACCGGTAATTATCGATGCCGACTGAATGTTAAAATGCAGCGAGAGAGTTGTTTAACGTATGAAATGTGTTTAACAAAAATTTTTATGCTGTCATACAACTACAAATAAATAAAGTTTTTGAAAATTATAGTGATGGTGGTGAGGTGGTGTGTAGATGAAGAAGTCAAAGCAGAGAGTGTGGTGTTAAAAGCAAAGAGCTGCGCATTTTATAATAATATTGTACAGAGAGTATACAAAAACAATATGATAAGAATAGGAAGAAAAGAGATGGTATATAACAACTAGTATCCTTGTCTAACCTGGCCGCAGGATATAAGCACGCGTGTATGTTTAGTTAGGTAGATTTAAAAAAAAAAAATAAATAAAGAAAAAAACACAACAATAAAAAGAAAATTTATTTGAGTGTTTGAAATTCGTATTCAATATTTCTTTATTTCTTTTTATTTGTTTGATATATTTCTTTTCTCTTTCTAACATTTATCATAACTCCCTAAAAAATATGTCAATGTATTTTATTAAATATTTTTGTGTGTTTTCCTTTTTTTAAATAGGATGCTCACGCACTCTTTATACAATTTGAACAAAGGATTTTATTTTTTATATTCCCCTCTTTAGCCTTATTCCATTAAATACAGTAAGTACTTTACTGCTGGGTTACTCCCCATCATTAAATTTGTGAAGAATTTTTCTTAAATAGAAAAATAGTTATTAGAAAATCTAAAAAACCAAAAAAAAAAAAAATCTTCTGTTGAATTCCCTTTTGTCTAAAGCATGAAATTAACAATTTTAAATGGTTATTATTGAAAGCGGAAATACTAAAGTTTAAAATCCTCTTCTTGATCCTATTTTCTGAAAAATTATCCTAGTCATGGTTTTATTTTAATTTTCTTTAAATTAAAATCGTATTCTTCTTGGTATGTTTGGTATTAAAAGAAAATGAAAATATAATTCCGTTTTTTTTTTCGTGGTTGCGCCCAATGAAATAACTGTATTTAAAGGGGCGTTACCAAACACCATCGCTTTTACCATATAGTCACACTGTTGAGCATACACCACATTTTTGTTTTAATAACACGAACAACAACAACAAACATACCACCAAGTAAGCATTTGTTCGCTTATCATGGTCACCCCGCTTAATCTTTAAAGCAAGTCAAAAGTTGTTTTTCTCATTAAGCTTAAGAGTTTTTAAAATGGGGGTCTTGTGGAGTATTGCCAGAATGTTTTTGACTAAAAGTCCCACTTAAAAGCTTATAAACCCCGATATATTTGTAAAATATTGGGTGCTAATATAAAATTAAGGGGTCATGAGTTAGAGTGTTTGCTCCCAGAAATAATAATTTCATTGCAGGTTAAACTTTTTTGTTATCCTGGGACAAAAGTTACCAGGTATTTCCCTTGTCACTAAATACCAAATATGATGAGAAAAAGTTCAATTTGGACGGCCCTTGGAGAGATCCAAGACATCCTCACCAAATGTGCTACAAGCGAAACCACGCTGGCGGATCTCTCATGGAATGGCTCCATTTGGAGCGCAAGAAAAGTCCCGAATATGCTTCCTACCTACTGACTTGTTGGAGAACTATTTAATAGACCGTTGCCGAACTATATGGAGATAATTGAGCACAACATACCGGTATTGGATTGGCCAGCCATAAGTCAATAACTAAGACCCATTGAATACCCCTGGGGGATCCTTTGCGCCAATGTCTTTTCAAAGTCAAAACTATACACGACGCCTAAAGAATTTAAACTAGCAATATTGATAGAATGGCAAAAAATTGATATTGGCACCTTGAGAAACTGGGTGGGTTATTTGCTCCGTGAGCATCAATAAGTTTTAATATACAAGGGCAACGCAATATCTTATTATTTACTAATTTAGAGTGTTTATCAAATCAACTAATTATTATTGAATCAACTAATATTTTAACTGATTTTGCACCTATCACGACAATGATAATATTAATTAAAATTTTTATTGAAAATAAAAAAAAAAAAATAATAATTAAAATTCTGCAAAAAAATTATGATTATGAAAATTATGTATGTATATGGGGTAATGCTGTGTCTGGGTGTGTACTTTTGTGTGTGCTTGTTATGTTTGTAAACTGCAAATGTATTTGGTATTTTATACTGAAACTTTTCTAAAGGGTTCGCCAAATAACTTTTTTTTTCTGAACTCCTGAACCAATTGGACTTTGTATGGCGTCATACCAAGGTCTTTATGCAAAATTAGTCTCAATGATGTCTCCGAAATGTTCAATTGTTGAGAACGACGGTGAATTGATGGCGCTTCACGCACACTTTCTGCCACAGCAGAAATATTCTCGGTTGTACGCACTGTTTTTGGCTTTTCACGCTTTGGTTTATCGATGAGGATGCCAGTTTCTTTCACTTTTTTCACAAGATAACGAAAATACGGACCATATTCGTTCAGCGGAATGATAAAACTAATTATTTGTCAAATCAGACATGAGCTAAGTGTTACCATTCACGAAATAAGCACTAGTTGAAAAAAAAAACGTTAGATGGCGGACCCTTTATTTAACATACAGTGTTTGAAAAATTAATTTGAGAATTATGTCTAAAATAAAATATGAATTTATATATTTAAAAGTCAATTAAAATAATAATTGATTCAATTAAATATTTGTTTAGAAATGAATTTAATTAAAATCAAATCTTTTATTAGATGTTTTTGGTTGATAATTTTTTTTGTGCATGTACATATAATTATTTTCTATGAAGTATTAACGTTTTTATTATTTTCTGCATTAAAAAATTAAAAATCAAATCCCATAAAAACATAATAAAATAAAAAAAAATTGTTAAAAACAAGCGTTTTTCACTCTAAAGCTCTTGCAAAGCATTACAGGTAAATTTATTTATTTTTTTCGGTCGAACTCACGATGTATAGAATAAAGTTTTTTAAAAATATATTCCGTGTCATATGTATATGAAATTCAAGTCTAAGGATACAACTTCCCTTCATACTTCCTTATCTTTGTTCCTATTATCAATAGAGGGGCATCCCCAGAGTGTTTTGTTAAAGATTTTGGAGATGGGTGACTGAGACAAAACTCTTGGGACACAGTACCATATTGCCTTGTACGGTGGTACACTACTCGTTAGAAATAGGTACTATATTCCAAATATCACAAATTTCTCGAAGGCTTTCAGTTATTTAGAATAAAAACTTAGGCTCAAGGTTGAACATTAAAAACGGATAAGAAATACAAAAACTAAACTATGCAAAATTATGTCGGACAGTTTAACAAGGTCCGGTAAACAAATTATTGTCTCATTAAATACTGTGTGATATTAAGCAATTTTTGCATAAAAACAATAAAGTTGCACTATAATTCGTCCATTAAAACTTTTCATTAAGTTTATTCAAAAATATAATTTCATTTGTTAAAAGTTTCATACACTCATTAAAGAAGTTTAATTAAAAGCCTAGTCTCATAAAAACTATGAAGTTGTTCAATAATTTCTAATGAAAAGTGTCATGAGCTTAATGGACAAATTAATTATTTTTTGTCCAATTGAATTCTCTTTGTGTAAGATGTATTTCATAATTATACGATTCAATTCTTCTACACGACTATAACATCTTCTCAACACCTACCCCAAAATTTGGGGCCACACTCCAAACCTCTTCATCTGGCAACACTATCGACTTGTATGTGTAAAAAAGAGCATAAAGAAAATGTGTTTCGTTAAAGATTCTCATTAAGTTTCACTCTCTTTTAAAATCCTCAGGCTTAAAAAAATTATAATGTTTTTCTTTGCTTGTTATTTAAAGATAATGTATCTAATAGCTATGTGTGCAACATATAATGAAACGGAAGATACAATTATCTTTATAAAAAATAATAAAACATGCTTAATAAAATATCAATCCATTTCATACATTTAATGTCCGTCCGTACACTTTGTTCTTTAACAAAACACAATAAATTGTATGGCTTGTCTGTAGATGATAGGGCGTGATTCATTGTAGATCTTCTCACAATCTTTTTATAACCTTTGTTTAATAGAATAAGGGGGGGGTAAATAAATTTGTTGTATAGTTTGTAACACTTTTAAGTTCATTATTTGGATAATCCAAAGTAATTTCAGCAAAATAAGGAAGTAACAGTAACTCTCAAACTCTTTAAAATCGAAAAAAAATATCTCCAAAATTAGAGATGGAAAAAAAATCCTCATTATATTTAGAAATCATTTATCAAATATTGAAACATTTAACAAAAATGTATTTAGCTTTTTTAAAATTAATATACCCTAATTCACAGAATTAAAATTTTTGAAAATTCTTAAATGATTTTCGAACAAAAATTTAAAATATATATCCTTGTGAAGGGGATTACCCGACAAATCCATAACCATTTTAGGGACGAATTTTGAATTGTATCCGTTACAATGAAGTATATCATAAAAAATTGTACTACACACAGTGGAGTACCTGAAAAAATGGTAATACATATAGAACTTCTAAACTACTGATTCGATCGGTATGAATCAAACTGAAATTTGTAACCTTTCAAAATATTGTGATTGAGTCACCCTGTTTTAGTGCAGGTTGTACTGTCAGGTTATCAAAGTTGACTACCTCGTGTATACAAATTATTTGGGGCTTGTAAATTTGGAAATGTGGACTGATTTCTAAAGTAAAAATTGTGTTGATTTTTAACAAAGTTCTAAGAAAATTGTGAAGAAATACACATATTTTTTATTCCAAAACTAAACTGTCACAACTAAACTGTTAAAGCTAATTTAAAAAAGTTTACTTTCTCTCTTATTTCATAAATTATTTTTAATACCGAGAATTTTGTTGTTCGAAATATATTACATAATAAGTTTTTTGCGTAGATAGACCAAAAATAGTCACGGAAAAATAACAAAATTTTAATTTTTAAATAACTAGATGTGATATCCTATAAGCATCCCAGCAAAACAGAACAGATAGCCTTTGAACTTGTTCTAAAACAGCTTCTTTTACAACCGATTACATGGAATCGGTTCTAGAACAGGTTCCTGTGAGCCAAAATGTAAGGTTTCACTTTCCCAGAACCAGTTCTATAACGGGTTCTAGAACCGGTTCTAAAGCAATCTGCTCTAGAACCGGTGCAAAAGCAACATGTTCTAGTTTGGATGTACCTATTGCAAATTGGACAAACTCTTTATAAAAAGAATCGGTTCTAGAACAGAATTTAGAATCTGTTATATTAAGTATAAGTACACTCATAATAATCAATGCTAAAAATACGAAAAAATGTCAAAACTACGAAATATTTTGTAAAATATTATTCGCGTATTTTAGGAAAGTTGTTGTTATTGTGACATTTTTTCGTATTTTTATGCATGGATTAGTGTAGTTCTACAGCCTGTTATTTGGATTTTACTGGGATGTTTAGTCATTGTCTCACAACGTACATTATTTTACTGATCTGTCCACATTTACAAAAGTTACACTCCCAAAGGATTTTTACATTTATATAATTGAAGCTAGATATCATATAAAATAAAATCGCCTTTTCAGTCTTTCGCCATCACGTCAGAATTCCTTTTTAAAAGACTTTAAAATTAAAATTTTTAAAAAAAAATTTAAATATGTACTTTTGCTCATTATAAGCTTGTTTGATAACAACAAAACTTTTACAAATTTGTACAAGTTTCGTTTACACAAATACTCAGTAAGAAATAGTAAAAAGAGAGAGTAAAGTGATAGTTTGATGCCACAGAACTTAACTGGATACATTTTTGCCAGTAAAAATTTGTAAGCAGAAAAAAACATATGATTGAAAAAATATGCTTGTATTTTTAGTAAACAAAAACAAATATTAAATTAAATTACAATTGTTTATTTATTTAAAGTGAAAAATATTAAAGAATTAACTATTGAAGAAGTTAAAAAATTGTTTCGGGTCGATAATTTCAGTTAACTCTTATCTTTTCAATAATGACCAGTTGATTTTTTTTTTTAATATTTGGTATTTAAAATCAGCTGTTTTATCTATTTTACCTATTCTTACAAATTTTTCGTTCGTTTACTTTTTTATAAATTTGTCTTACTCTCTGTAATTTTGTTAATGAGTATTTTTTACTTTACGGGAAAAGTAATCGAGCAGACTTTATATGACACAATTATGGGTATCAAGTGGAAGCTAGAAATATATTCTTGCCGATTTCTAATAAAATCCATATTAATGCCTATTTTTAATAAATTCGTCGTAAATAAAATCTCTCTAAAGCCTAGGTACACATAATTTTGCGTGATCACTTGTGATTTCTAGTGAAACTTAATTTTACTCACTTGAGTGAGTGTGAGTAAAAAAAACCTGTTCGTAAGTCAAATTTTTCCTTGACACGGAGAGTCCCCCCGATGGGTTCTCTCCGATCACAACCCATTTTTTACCAACGTATCTTTAAAGATACACCAATTTTTAAGAGCCTATAAATTTTGATAGTTAGTTGTTAAATTTAGTTTGCAAATACCGATCCCAAAATCCCGGAATTTCAACAAATTTTTCGGAATTCTGGTATTTGTATACGTTAACAAAAAATTCGGTAACTCCAAAAAAGCCATTCAATAATTGAATTGGAAACAAATTCGATTATCAGCACGAATATACCTTTCGCAGAGGAATTTCTGTAATTGCTAAAAAAAACGCCTTGCTGGAAATACAAATGCTTTGTTTAGAATATATTTCCGTTTCCCGTGCTTCTAATATAATTACAGTTAAAACAGTTTACAGTTTAAATTAACTGAAAATATTGTTAAAAATAAATGTTCAAATTTTAACTACAGATCAGTTAAAACAAAAGTTATGTTCAGTTATTTGAAATTATTTCAGTTTTTTGTTTTTGTTTTTTTTTTACAAAATGTATATACACTAGGGTGCGCCAAAGTTGTATGGGTAAAAAAATCATTCTAGAGATCGGCACTCCCCCCACAAATATTCGTTTTTATATCAAAATACATTATGCAAAAAGTTATGGTGATCACTTAAGGGGAAAGGGTGCATCAAATGCCTTAAAAATAGGAAAATATGTCAAATTTGGCCATTAAATGAAAAAAAATTTTTTTTTGTTATTCAATTTTGCAAAACAAATTTTTTTTGTACTAAATTCGATGACAACTATTCACAAAAAAAAATATTAGCTTTCCAGGACATCGTTAACCTATTTTAACTTACGATACAAAAAAGGCCAGTTATTTGTAGGGTACCCAAAATCAACATTTTTACATATCTGAAAATTTTATTAAAGACAATTTTTAAATATTAAAATCGCTCTCCACTAGTTTTTTATATATATCTTAAAGATAAAAAATGTGAAATATTATAAATATCCGTTGGCTAGTTTTTTTTTATGGCGATTTGGATTTAGGGGATTTCAAGGAAATTTAATTTTTGACTGTATTTTCTTTAGTTTTGAACTTATAACGTTTTAACCAAAATTGAAGAAATAGGCTTTGCAAATAATTTAATTGGGTTATAAATTTTAGTAAGGAAATACTTTTTACAGTTCAGCTTAAACCCTTGTGAACCCGGGTCGAAGATGACCCACAGCGCAAAAATTCCCCTTTGTATGACGGCTTATATATTTTTTTAAATATAATAAAATTAATCTGTAAAAATAAATATTTTAGTCCAAGTTTATTTAAATTTACATGTGAAAAAACAATATTTCTAAATTACAGCGCATTTTTTATATACGGTGGGTTACAATACAATGGAAACTTTTCTATACTAGATGCAATTTGTTAAAGAAAAATTTAACAATACTAAACGTTATAATTATAAAACGAGTATTATTTTTAAAAATGCTTCAATTTAAGTTAAATAGCGTGCAGATTGAGCAAACATGATGTAATGTTACATTAATGCTTAATATTTTTTATGTGTTTAATACAATCAAAATATATTTCATCATATTTTTGAAAAGCTTCATTAAATATACAAAAACTTTATAAAAAGTCTTCAATTCTTTTAGTGCATACACGATGAATTGTTAAAACTCTTTTCATTTAATAATTTCATGATTTAAAAAATAAGAATAGCATAAAGGGTAATATTTCCAAAGTGGGACATAATTGACCCGGGTTCACATGGGTTAAAGCTGAACTGTAAAAAGTATTTACTTACTAAAATTTAAAATTCAATTAAAATATTTGCAAAGCCAATTTCGTCAAATTTCAGTAAGTAAATACTTTTTACAGTTCAGCTTTAACCCATGTGAACCCGGGTCAATTATGTCCCACTTTGGAAATATTACCCTTTAAGTTTTTTTTTTTTAAATCATGAAATTTTTAAATTGCAATGGTTTTAACAATTCATCGTAATTGCACTAAAAAAATTGAAGACTTTTTATGAAGTTTTTGTATATTTAATGAAGCTTTTCAAAAATATGATGAAATTTTGTTTTCTGTTCAAAAAATACAGCCAAAAATTAAATTTCCTTAAAATTCGATAAATTCAAATCGCTATAAAAGAAAAATTAACGAATATAATATTTCACATTTTTTATCTTTACGATATATATAAAAAACTAGCGGAGAGCGATTTTAAGTTTTAAATATTGTCTTTAATAAAATTTTCAAATATGTTAAAATGTTGCTTTTGGGTGCCCTACAAATAACTGGCCTTTTTTGTATCGTAAGTTAAAATAGGTTAACGATGTCCTGGAAAGCTAATATTTTTTTTGTGAACTTAGTACGAACTTTTTTTCATCTAATGGTCAAATTTGACATATTTCCCTATTTTCAAGGCGTTTGAGGCACCCTTTCCCCTTAAGCGATCTCCATAATTTTTTGCATAGAGTATTTTGATACTAAACCGAATACTGTATACGGGTGTGACGGTTTAAAATCGAAGTTGACATTTTTGGAGAACCACACACTATATGTATAAAATTTTTCAATTTCTTGTAATTTGATTTGAAATATTTTTGTAACAGATACGAATTTTTCATATATTTTTTTTGTAAAAAAAAATATTAATTTATAATAACCGCAACGGAAACAAATGAACGACAATATTCCGTTTTTGTGGTTGAATTCGTATGAAGTTTTAAATAAATGAAAATAATAAATTTAACTAAAAAAACTGTAAATGGAAGTGAATTATTTTGAAGAAAGTTGAAAAACATAATTATTTGAATAATAATGTGTGTTCCTTTGTTTTTAACTCAACTGAAAACATTTTTATTAAACTACAAACAGTGAACTACATAATATTCTGAGTGCATGTGAACAAAAATGCATATATGTTTGGAAAAAGTGAAAAATGTCCACCGCCAAACATATATATATATATATATATGTATATATCGTATGTTTACACAGAAAAAAAAAATTGCGCCAAGTACACATTTTGTTGAATAAAAAAAAATAATCAATTACTTTTTTAATTGATTCAATTAAAAAGTAATCAATATTTTTGTTTATTTAAAGTAATCAATATTATTTAAAATATTGATTACTTTTTAATTGAGTCAATTAAAAAAGTAATTGAGTCAATTAAAAAAGTAATTGATTATGTTTTTTTTATTCAACAAAATGTTTACTTGGCGCAATTTAAGAAATATTTTTTTGTGTGTTAGTACATGTATGTTTGCATGTTCCAAACATAATTTCTAAGAAATTTAAAACTGCAAATATATCTTTGTTTACGTTAGAAAGTTTCAATCATTGTAAACATGTAAATAATTGCCTGCAAACATATTCAAAAGTGTTTTTTTTTTTGACATGTAGTTCTGATCGGTAATCTAACATGTAAAATTTGTTTTCATCAATTTTTTAATAACTATTTCTTTGTGTTAAAAGTTCACATTTTTGAACTTCTGATACAATTCGAGTGCCACCGAAAATCCTCTGGCGTAATATACGAGTATTTTTGCCTAATCTAAACCGGAAATTACTTGTGATACGAAAACGATATTTTTTTTGTAAACTCCCAAAGATATTGTTTCTTCATAAAACTATGATATCGTTTTCGATATCGCCTTAGTCCAGTCTTGTATCGAAAACGATATTGCTAATTATATCATAATTTATGACAATAGTAATATCGGATTTTAAATTAAAAAAAATATCGAAAAATAACGAAACAGTAAATATTTCACTATATCGTGTTTATTCAAAACTTCATATAAAAAACTCAAAATTGTAACAATTAAAGGGCTTATTATTATTAAAATATGATAAGCCACATTTTATTCTTAGTTTGTTTTCGCCTTTTAAATTATAAAACTGGAAAAAATATGAATTTAGCAGGACGTTTATACACCAAGTACTTGTACCTGGTGTATAAGTAAGTTTTTAAGCAAGACTTCTTTTAAATATTAATCAATGGAAGTCTAGAAAACATCGAAAACCGTAAACAATAAAAATGGCTTATCAAGTTTCTACAATAAGTCCTTCAATTTTACAAACGAACACATTAGGATTATTACGTGTGTAATCGTAAAAAATATAGGTGTTGTTCAGAGTCGTAAAGAAACTTCGAGAGAAAACGTATTTTATCTTAAATTTAAGCTCAAAAAATAAATCCCGAAAAGACCGGAAAAGTTCAGAAAAAAACAGTGCATTTAAAAAAAAATATGCCGCAATTCGGTATTTACTAAATCCCGAAAATACCTGGATTTCAAGACTCGGGATTTCCCGTTTTGCATCCCTACTATAACAACGCAGTGAATAGCATATTAATATTTGAAGTCTTGTCTACTAACATGGATTAATAAATTTTTAAATTTTCAATTTCATGCCATTTAATCCCAATAAAAAAATTATATCTCAAATATAAAATAACGAGCTTAAAAGCCCGATAATTCGTTACCGGTAGTTTTATATATCAGAATATATTAAAATGGAAAATGAATTATATTTTAAGGAATTTGTGTCAATAAATTCGTTTATCCTTTTTAAGTGGATGCTATTGTGATTTCAAGTTTTAGATTTCTACATTAATGAAATTGCAAAGGTCATAAAGGGTGGTATTTCTCTCATTCATACCAGGATTTTATAAAAACCCAAAAGGTATATTCAATTAATTAACCCATACCTTAAAAACAATATATATTTCAAATTTCAGACTTTTTGCCTAAATTGTTTGTACATAACGTTGTAACTCACTGTAAACATTTTTTTACTACCCAGTTTTACCGGATGAATTCACCAAATTATAAGTTCCTAGATTCAACGGTTTATGCTGTGTGCATTGACAAACCAAATTTTAAGATCAGTATTTTAAAAAATTTCTTTAAATAAACACGCAGGTTTCTTACTGAAAGGGTTTATACATTCCGTCAGTCACGATACTTTTCATCCCTCCTAGCAGGAATTTCCTAAAATCCCGTCTAAGAGGAATGGAAGAACAAACTTATCAAATTTTATTTTTGCACCAAAATTTTTATTACGTTCCTCGTAAAAATTCTAAAAGAAATTCAGGAGTAATTTAGGACATATTCCAAGAAACATATGATACAATTTTAAACCTTTTAGCCATTAAAGACCCACACACCAAATTTCAAATACGTCGCTTAAGCGGTTTTTGCCAGGCCGTCAAGGGTCAGACTATACCCCTTTGTAGCCCTCCCCGTAGGAATTCCCAAAAATCTCTTCTAAAGAGATGTCTTCGCGGGATCGGAAACCCACATACCTTTTTTCTAGATACTTAAGCGTTTAAAGATAGAATAGATTTAAATACTTTAACCCTTATTTTTAACACGATCTTGGACATAAATTTTAAATTCCAAATTTATGAACAAAGATGCCAAGAGGGGAACTTTTATCATTTTTGCCCCTCCCCGTAAAAATTTCCAAAAATACGTTCCAAAAATCCGTACTACACATATGTCTACTCCTGATATGTCCCCATTTGGGACATATGAACATGAACTTTGATCAAAAAGTATTAGCGAAAAACTAAATTAAAAAACCCTTGCTAAAAATTAATAAAATTTTTGCTGAATATTAGTAGACTAAAAAAAACTCAAAAAATTAGTAGAAAAATTATACTTAACTGAAATCATAAAACATATTTTTGTGATTCTTTTTAAAATAATTTACAATGCGTTACAAAATATAAAAATGTTCATACTCCCAAATTGACGATATGAATTAATGTAATATCTAAAAACAATATAAACAATTATATATATCATAAACGAAATTATTTTTGAACTACTTACATTAATTATTGTCTAAATAATGATATCTTTTAAAGGAACGCAATTACCGCAGAGAATTATAGAAACGAAACGAAAAAATAACAAAATATAACATATACAACCCTTTTTTGCAATAAGAAAAGGGAAACAGAAAAATCTACCTAAGATGCATGTCTTTGTCTTTCGCTTTAGTCTGGCTACCTATTGCACATTTGTTTGCCACACAAGATTATTACTATATATAAACATTTAGTTTACAAATACACATTTAATCTTTATTAAATTTAAATATTTCATTTTGTTTTTTATTTAATTAATAGACAATTACTTTCACAAGCCAGTGACGACGCAAAATTTAAGTTGTTTTAATCCACAATTTTGTTTTATGTATAAAAAACAGATACAAAAATCTCCCATGGTTGATTTTTTTATATTATGTCTTACTAGAGTTCTACTTTTTAGTATAATTTTCCTCGTGACTACTACATCGTGACATGCTGCTACATCTAATTCATTCTGAGTATATCTTTCAGTCAGGTTGTCGTTCACACTATTGATGTGCTAATCAACACAATTTTTTTAACAAAATAAATTAGTAAAACATTAGTAAAATATTAGTAAAGCATTAGTTCAAAACAGTTAACTGCTGAATAAGTACAACTAAAATTTTAGTTGATTTACAAGATGTCTTACTAACTTTTCTACAAACTTATTTTTTTGAGTGTAATCTTCATAAACAAGTTGGAAAAACTCGAATACCATAAAAGCTATTTAAGTTCTAAATGTTAACGAATTTAGCTGAAACTTGGCTTTTAGACATTAAGGCAACATTGTGGAGATCGAAAAATCCAACTTTCATCTATCTTTGACCGCTCTAATGTTCACTATTCTAGGTAAAACTTAGCAACCCGCTTGCGTCTTCGCGCAAAAGTTAGTATCATCAACGATATTAAAGGAATACATTTTTAAAAGTACATTTGTAAAATTTTTTTTCGTAAAAAATTCTTACCAATATTTTAAAAGAAAAAGCAGAGACCTTTAATTTTAATTTGGTATCCGTATTAGCATCATATAACGAGTACAAGTATTTAAAAAAAAAATTTAACTTTAAAATCCTTTTAAAACTAATATAGACGTGAAACACAGTGATACATACGAAAAAAATTTCATCATAACCAAAACTTTAGTAAAATAAAAGAAAATTTGTTAATTTTACGAAGGTTTTGTTGTTTTGACAATATTTTCGTTTTTAAATGCATGGATAATTATGAGTGAGGTATCTAGTTTCTCTTATACAGAGCCCCTCGCTTTACGCAATCCTTGATAAATGCAACTCCTCGATTATTGTAACTCGTAAATTGTTTGCGTTGTTGACTCAGTTAACGCAACTTTTCAAAAAAAAAACTCAGTTATCGCAACTTTCCTCCCAAAATTATCAGTTTGTCTTTTTTGTTTACATATTATTTTATTGAAATTGCTTTTAAATGTTACTGCTGCCTAAAACTATTGGATTTGAAATTAGTTTTGGGTTTACCGCTATTCCAAGAATACTGAAATATGCGTATTGCACTTGTTTTTTAGATATGCACTCCGTTGAAAGAATCTCTTTTCGCGAAAAGTTGTGCTATTTGTATTGAATAAAACGCCGGTGAGTACAAAATTTGTAAAACTTTCAATAAAACAAAAAGTGATAAACTTGATTGGGGCATATCTGTGTTTTTTATGTTATCTTTAATAAAATTAATGATTAAATGATTTAAATGTGCAATAAAATTTGTTTTTTCAATTTAAACCATTAAAGAGAAGTACGCCCTAAAAAATTGTAACTCGGTTATCCCAAAAGACTCAGTTTTCGCAACGGACAAAATTTCTATTAGTTGCGTTAAGCGAGGTTGCAGTGTATATGGATTTTTCACTATGTAAGAAAAAAAAATGGAATTTGTTGCAGGGTGGTATGAGTTCTAAATGTAGGGCTAACAAAATTCAACTTATACTCAAATACAATTCTTACATGTTTCCATTTACATTAATACTGTTGCTTAAGTACGTTATTTTTTGTTTTTGCTTTTTTGTATATAGGGCTTAAAGATTTATTGTGCTTTTATAGCCTTTTATAAACCATCAACTTTAAGTGATTTTTTTTGTTTCTTTACTTACTAACTTTTGTCTGTTTTTAATTTCTAGATTGATTGTCATCAATTAAATGAAAATATGTTTTATAAATGGCGTTGCACATACAAACGTATTATTTGTGATGGTGGTCTGTCTTACTCTCCGTTTATGTTTTTTGTGTGTGGGTCATGGTTATAAAATTACTTTATTCGTATACTTTTTGTTCATTTTTAACTTACAGCTATGGCTTTTTTAAATGGGTTTTTATATTTACACTATGGGTTGCATGTCAGAGTTGTGCAGTTTTATCTATGGTTTATCGTAGCTATGGTCATTGTGTGTGTAGGCGTGTGTGTGTTTGTGTATGAACTGTGTTACCACCTGCACTATAAAATGTTGTGGGTGGTTTTCAACATTTATTGAACTGTCATATAGAGTAGGTTTTAATAATATGATATTTTGGGTTAAATGTCAAAACAATGTTGAGAATTTGTCAATGAATTTCAAAGTTGAATCGCATTTCATACATTTGAATTATATGTATAGGTTCTAATAATTTCTTGATAGCTCCTTAACAGTTTTAAGTTTTAGATATTTTATATTTTTCAGACATGGGCGGCGTCAATTACATTTCAAAATCATTCACTTTCGAAATTTGTCATATAATTAATAATTTTAGACCTACGCTCACACTTGTTGGCTTAAACGCTTGATTGGAAAATTTTAAATTTTGTTAGTTCCAGACATGGGACATAATACCCATATTTGTGTATTTAATTACAGGCCAATTATATTTGTACGTCTAATTACACGTAATTGGGTGTAATTGAGGAATTTCCATGTAATTAAATGCCCAGATGTTGTTACTAATCCTCATATTTGGTATAAAAAATTTTACAAATTTTCTAAGGAAGCGTTTAAGCCTACAAGTGTGAGCGTAGGTCTGAAATTATTAATGATATTTCAAATGTTCAATAGTGAATGATTGTGAAATGTAATTGACGCCACCCATGTCTGATATTTTTAATATTTTACCACTTAAGATAGTATGTAGGTAAAGACGACAGCAATTGAAGTCAAAAACAAATGAAATTTCACTTGAAGGAAGGACGTCTTCCATTCCATTAAATTCAACTAACATTGTCATTTGTTTTTTAATGTTCAAAAAATGACTAACAATTGAGGCGCTCAGCGCCAAAACGGCCTAACCCACATTGTAAAAAAAATCAAACTGGCTGTGCTGGTCTGGCCGGAACCTTTTGAAATAAATTCTAAAAAAACTCCCTATTGCATAATATAACACTAGGTTATACTACCTGCTGAAAACTGTTTTTCGAATTTTTTTTGGTATTTGTTTCAGGGGGTTCCGGTTGGATTGACATGGTCGGTTTGATTTTTTTGACAATGTGGGTTAGGCCGTTTTGGCGCTGAGCGCCTCAATTGTAGTAAAAATGAACCACATGGTAGTAAAAAATAAACAAACATTTATTTCTCTTATTTTTTTTAAATAACAAAAAACTACTGTAAAAATGAATGTAAAATCATAAAACAGTCATTTGATGTGGTTTGTTTTTTAAATGAACTACAAGGTTAGTAAAAAATTTAATTTGTTCTACAAATGACTTACATTTACATTAAAAATAAAGAATCTGTATTACAACCCAAACAACTACATATTTTTAAAGCAGAAGTTCCCTGAGTGTAATTATAATTATACAACTACATAAGTTTCAAGTTAGTTTTACAAAGTTCTAGTAAACTATTTACAAAATTTTGTAAAATATATACAAAAAGTAGTAAAAAATTTCTAAAAAAATTCATATATTTTACAAGAAATTTTTAAAACTAACTTGAAACTTATGTAGCTTATTACTAAGCACTTCGATAATATCCCCCCAGTTTTTTGTCTGTGTGTAATTACAAAATCCCTTCGAATTCAGTGTTTGTAAGACCAAGTGTTAAGTGCTTAAAACGACGTTTTACCCCTGCCTCTTCTATTTTCCAAAATTTATTTTCCAGTGCTCCTTAACGTGAGTCAGGTTTAAAATTTGCAGGAATTTTGCTTAAAGCAGTTGTGCCTTGTTTTTCGTAATCGTAATTGATTTTCAACCAGTTTTTTTTACATGAAAATCTCAAATATCCACCAAAGTAAAACAATAATTTTTCTGAATCGAAATTTTGATATCCACAACTATTGCTTTATTTTCTCTTATTTAGTTATAAGAAAATACAAAAATTTCGTTCTGTTAAAATTTGATGTCTTCGCAGTGAAGTGTTAGGCAAAAAAGTAAATTTTAACTACATTGAATGATTTTTATCCTTAACTTTTCTGTAGAGACCGCAATATGTTGTCCGATCAAAATTTCTGTTTTGCTTGTTAAAAAAATAATAAAATTATATTTTTGAGTGATTTTTAACATTACCTTTGCTGTAGAGACCGCAAAATGTTGTCCGGTCAAAAGTTCTGTTTTGCTTGTTAAAAAAAATTATTAAATTTTTTTTTTCGTGAAAAAGTTTTGTTATAAGAAAAAAAATTTCCCTTTGTTAGAAAATTGGGCCAAAATGTTTATTCGGAATGGTGCACACAGAGAATTTTTAGTCAAAAATAATATGGAAATCTTTAAAATCTTGAAAAAAATTTAGCTGAGGACTAAAAAAAATCGACTTAAGTTGAACAATTCTAGATAATTATAAGAGTTCGTTTGAAAAATTCAACTTTGGGATATCATATTTTTTAAAAAGTGAAAGTGTTTCAAAATTTTTTGATTTATTACGAACGGCTTAACGCATTATTGATACAGTGTTCCTTTTTCAACTCAGTACTTTTAAACGGCTATATTTTTTACTCGATAAAGAAAATTAAGTGATAAAATAATTCAAAATCTTGAAAACAATCGTGAATCAAAAAATTGTGGAAAGTTATTATTTGGATTTTTTTGATGGAACTTTTTTCAAAAATTATTTAAAAATATAAAAAAATGTATTTCTCTGCTAGAAATTAGTTATCTGACCGATCGGACGATGAATTTTTCAAATACACAAAGTCTAAAATATTCCAAAATGTATTCTGTTTTCACTCAAAACATATACTGTCTTACAAAAAAAAATTTTTGAGAGATGTAAGATATGCTTATATATCCATATGTACCATATCTATAATACAACTTAAGACATAATTATATAAAATAAAATTTTTGATTATCAATAAAGTTTGAGATGTGATTATATATGGCCCAAATCATTAATATTTTCCATGCGGAAGATTTAATTATGTTTTGTTATATATATAAACCCATACATAATTATATATGCGCCTAATGGCTGTTTTTTTTTTTTTTTTGTTACTGAAAATTATTAATTATTAATTAATTCATGTGATCCAAATATATCTAAATAGATCCCATGGGATAGTTTAGGATTTATCTGGATCTTAAATTACATATTATAGGAATCTTAAATTATAAGACAAATGTTGACCTAATTTTATCCAGTAATATGTTTGAGGGATTTTGAGATTAACTTGGATAAGACTAAATATCGATCTATATAAAATGGGATATGATTTAATATTTGCGATATAATTTTTTTTGATTGGGCGGTGCATTTTAAACGCGTTAAAAATGATAACTTTATTATTTTATATTTAAAAATTTAATGGTAAAGCAAGACTTCACGTATATTCAGCTGTTTGCTTTCTACATTAAATTCACTCTATATCAGCGTTTTTATCCATCCACGGAATCAGGAATTTTTTATAATGAAAAAATTACTCACCTAAACAAGCTCTCTTGGTTTGAATGCCGATATGTGGTTTATATAGTATTTGAGACTCTCCTTATTAGAGTTGTAAATCTTTCGCTATTAATAATTATTCAAGACTTAAAGCCGGACTAAAAAAAAATTTAAATGGATATGAATTTCAAGAACTTTGTTATTTATAAAAAATTCGAAATTCTGTAAACCTTTTTCTAATTTAGTTTAAAAAATTACAGCCTTCTTCCATATGACTACGACCCTGATTCCATATTTCAAGTACCTGGGACCAAAGATTTGTACTGATCTTAAAGGGGATGTCCTATCCCTTTTATTTCCTTTTTCTTAATTTATTCTTGATGGAAGAAGAAATCGAAGATGAAGAAGAAATCGACAAAAAAAAGAAATCGATATATCAAGTTTCAGATTTCTAGCTTTAAAGGTTTGAAAACCTAGTGAACCTCCATTTAGAACACGTTCTTACAAGGAGTGTCTTCGGACGGGTTCTCTCCGATCTAATTGAAATTCAGATATGCGATAGAGTAAAAACTTAAGGTAAACATATGTTTTTTAGTGTCCCAATCTCACTTTTATATATAGCCAGTCTGGTGTCTTAACTTTCAGCCCCAGTACCAGTCTAGGATGCTTAAGACCGCTCTTCTACTCATCAGAAGTCTAAATGATTACTAAAACCAGCTGGCCATGTGTTCCACTGGAAATAAGATTACTAAATATATATGCCCGAATTCCAATGAATGGCTAGCTTAGAAGAATTATAATTCGGAAGAATATATCTATTTACAGCGATTATTTTTTTCTGATCTAGTCACTTCACTGAGCCCCTAGCAGAAATATTTAAAACTTAAGAAAAAAACTTTGACATATGAACATAATAACATACACTCTAAAAAATGATTGTAAATTTACTACTATAAAACGAGTAAAGTTTCATGTATTATTACGCAAATTCGGTAAATTTATACATAAAAATGCGTAAAACTATTTTGCGCACACTTTTATATACAATAATACCCACTAACAGTATTTTTACCAATTATGTGTTTACAATTAAACACATTATGCCTAAAAGTAGTATTATTTTGTTAAAAATGACATTTTTAAATTGAAAAAAAAAATTAAACAAATCAAAAAAAGTCAAAAAAAAATCTGAAAATTTTAATTTATTGAGAATTTTAATGAAAAAAAAAAAAAAATAATAGCTGTAGTATTTGTGATAGTGTTTAGTTTATAGTTTATTTCCAAGTGCTTTCAGCCTAATTGTGGAAAAATATTTTCAAAATATAATATATGTACAGAGCTTTAAAGCATAAAATTCTTCATTCGACTTATTCAGTCAGTTTTTACTCAATCGATTTAAAAATATCGCCAATATTGAAAAAAATTGCCAAAATTTAAAAAATCGCCAAAAATCGCTAAA
The DNA here is from genome assembly GCA_021234595.1 of Delia radicum. Classification (NCBI taxonomy): domain Eukaryota; kingdom Metazoa; phylum Arthropoda; class Insecta; order Diptera; family Anthomyiidae; genus Delia; species Delia radicum. The sequence goes on from CM037852.1 coordinate 197,674,715, forward strand.
ATTGAAAAAAATCTTTAAAAAAAGTTAAAATTAATAAAAAAAAATCCCTAAAATTAAAAACAATCTCCAAATTTAAAAAAAAACGCTAATCTTTAAAGAAAATCGCCAAACATTAAAAAAATCGCTGATATTTAAAAAAATCGCAAAAAGTTAGTAAAATCCCTAAAAAATCTGCAAAAATTAAAAAAAAAAATCGTTAAAATTAGAAAAACGCGATCTAAGAAATTTAGAACCGGAATTGGTATTGAGTTTTGAACACCGGTGCAAAAAATTTTCCAGTAGCTCTTTTATTTTTTGAGTTATGGACGGTTTTTATTTAGTCAATTTTTAAAAGGTACATAATTCGAAAACTAATGGAGCTGGAGGAAAAATGGTTGCACCATTGTTGAAAACTTAACCCCACTTGCATAGTACATTTACACGATTTTTGTTGACAAACTTACACGTAATGTGTGTATTTTTTTCATTTACACACATAGAGTAAATTTACCCAACTTATAGTCGGAGTATAGTTTCCTACTATAAGTTGGATAAATTTCAACAGAAATTAATTAGAGTGTAACAATAAACATATTTAGATTTTTTCAGTATGTAGATTTGTATTATTACGTTTCTAAACTCTGAATCACACATGGGACTAATTTATAAAAATAAATGTTTTTTTTTGTACAATTACGCAAGAATTTGGCTGCCGCACACTCACTCACGAATATGTAAAATAAGTTTTCACTCATACTCACGTGTGATTCACATGAATCACGCAAAATTCTGCTCACTTGCCTTTCTCTAATATGTAATATCATATAAACTGTTAAAAAATATATGTAACCCTGTGAAAATAAAAATTAAAATTAAAAATTAATTCTTACATTCATAGAAATAAACGTATAAATATAGCAGAAAGGGCTAAATACTAGTTAAAAATGAAGTTGCAGAAGAAACTTCTAACTTTAGCAGATTTCTGTTCACTTTACAAAATTTTAGTTATATTCGATGTGAATTTTAGTTAATTGCAAATATCGCAAAAAATTTTACTAAATAATAATATTAACAATATTTTTGCTATATTTACCTTAAGCTTAGTAAAATGTAAATAAAAGTTTATTTTGCTAAAACAAAACTAAAAAAACATAAAAAATTTCACATTTTTAATGATTTTCTTCTTTGTCTACTATAATTTAGTAAATGTTTTTGCTGATTTTAGAAAATTATTTTGTTACTTTTAATTACCTAAAATTTAGATCATATATAGCTTAATATTTGTAAATTCAACAGATTTATTTTTGCTATTTTTATATTACTAATATTTAGTAAAAATATTTTTCTGCAAGCTCATTTTTAACTAATTTGTAGAAGCTTTTTTTGCTATTTTTACATGTTTATTTCAATGAGTGTAGGATCCCTCACGAACCTATCTCATTTGTATTATCGGAGTGGTTTGCATGCATCAAGTTTTGCAAAAATTTCGTCCGTTTTGGGATATCTCTCTTAATTTTCGAGATACTGGCCATTTTACAAAATAGCCATTGCCCAATGGCCAGTATCTCCAAAACTAAGCGAAATAGGGCAAAACAGACAAAAATGTTGTTCAACAGGAGTATTAGTACATTCTGATAATATAAATAGACTAGATTCGGGAGAGATGCTGAGTGACCAATTTTTATAAAACAGCCACAGGGTGGTGTATTTTTTTAAGAAGCAGCCTTATGTCTACACTATAGAAGGAAAATACATGCAACATTTTAAGCGGTTTGATCAGAGCTATGTTCACAAAGTCAGTAAGTTAATTAGTGCACCAAACGGATAATAATTCACTCATTAAACAAATCTTTTAAATGAAATTATTAATCCCTTCTCGATTAATCTTGCGACAACTACAATTTACTTCCATTTTATGACTCCTGATTAATACTATCCTTCAGTTTTATTCCAATCTCCTTTCAACAAGATCTAAATAAAAACCATTTTAATCGCATAACTTAACTAATTCAAAATTTCCTTTTCCCTCTAAACATTTAAATCAAAACGCCCATTAACCACAATTTAATTCCTACATTCTATCTAAAAAATTATATCGTTGACATAATCATATAGATTCAATATATAATCAACACAACAAACATAATGTAGTCTGAAAGATTCTCCAAACAATCTCCCAAGATGAACCCAGTATTTAGTAGTAAAGCCTGTACAGAAACTGGTAAGCTTAAGCTTCAACGAAGATCGCAAAACTAATCGTTGCACATTTTGCAGCTTGAGCACTGGATTATACGCTGGTAAGCTTGGGACTTGGAGAAAATGTGTACGCATGTTTCAAATAATCATCAAAACATTTACACTCGCAGAAAATATAGCTACTAAGCGTTACGCTTGATCATCAATTTGTAAGGATCAATGTGAAAAGTTAAGCCTACATTTTCTAGGATTTTAAAAAGGCTTGATCTTTATCTCGGAAAAAAGGTTTTATTTTTGAGAGCAATTAAAACAAGAGAGTGTGTGGGTTTGTTACAAGAAGAGAGTAATTCAACGTCACAGACAATTTGTGTTCGGTGTAAAGAGTATATCAACAAAATATTTAATCCTTTCATGTCCTAGCAAGGAATAGAATGTGGTGGTGGTCTCGGATTAAACCACAGGTCATAATCACCCTCTCATGGTGGTAACTAGACACACTCAAACATACACAATTAGCCCAACTAACACACAGGTAGTTAAAGAATGTATGAAATTGTACAAATCATTGATAAGCTTGTCATAAAATGTGTGCTTAACAGGAAAAGTCAAAGGATATTGTTGCGGTAATCCACAAAGATTACACACAAATACAGGCGCACATAGTATATATCGATACCCTTTTCTTTGCTTCCTCTATATATCAGGTCATTTACACTCAAGAAAATATATATATTCACACTAACCACACATGTTGTAAAACAAATACAATTATTGGAATGGCCAACGATTTGAACCAAAACTGAAAAAAGGATCACTTATTACTGACAAAGAAATCATTTAATTTGCATTTTGTTCAGAAAATAAAGAAAATATTAAGCCTTTCACTTTGTTCCCACTACCCTTGCACAGTATGCAGGCCTACTCACATTCGTTTCGTATGTAGTACACAAATTGTATGCAAAAATGCAAAATTTGACACAGTTTCAGCAACTTTGTTGTCTTTGTCGTTATGGAGATTTGTTAATTGGATTAATATTTTAAATCGCGTTGTAATCCTTTGCTTTGTAAGCAAATATTTTGTTAGTTTTGTATGTTCGTTGGCATGTTGGCGATTTGTCATCTTAATCGTATTCTAATCTGGGGGTTTTTGGCAATTGACTCGCAGAAGTCATGCTGTTGAACTATGTATAGTATAATTTAAACTTTTGCTTTATTTTGGTATTTCTTTTGTAAAGAGTTAACTTTAGTATGGCATGCAAATATGGTTATAAATTCAAATGAATTTGACTTTTTCTTGGATTTCTTTTGTTGTCTGCTTTTGTAAAGAAAAGATCAAAAAATCGTTTTATATGTGAATTGAGCTCCTTATTTACAACTGAAAACACAATGAAAATTACGCATTAAAAAAATAAATAGAAAATATATGGTTGAATTGACAAAAAAAATATGGACTACCACGATTTGGGTTGGGTTCCGATAGTCTAAGGATCGTTTATTTTAACTATTTTATTATTACTAAAAAATCTGTTCGATCAGTTCATGGAAAAATATGTAATACAATATAAAATCGAAAAATTATGGAATTGTGGTATTCGAGGGGTGTTCTGACAAACGAACCCACATTTTGCACAAAAAACGAATAGTCTGGTTTGGATTTGTTTTTCAGAACACCCGCGATGAAAAGAATTTGGAATGCCGGTTAAAAAAGTGCATATATGATCATATTTATTTGTTATATGCTCATATATGGTCTTCCATATTCGTACATACTAAAAAAATTAATCTACATTTCCATATATGTACAAATATGGTCATATATGTTAATACATACATACATTTTAGATCTTTTGCCATTTTTTTAAAGGAAATTTTGTATTTTAAAAATTGTTTTAATAAAAAAACAATATAATAAAGGGCCTAATTGCGTCAAAAATCAAAGTTATTTCAAATGGCAAAACTTAAATATTATGTATTTACACACAGAGAAAAATTTAGCTATTTGCCAACTGAAATTTCGATACTGAGATTCAAATTCGGTTAATACGAATTTCAGTCGATTGGTAAAACTGAACATTTGTTTTCACAACAAAATTCGCTTAATTTATCGGAATTTTAGTTCAAACACGCAAAATATTCAGAAATCTAATGTTAATATCGTTGTACTAACTGAATTTATAAGTTGTTAACATTAATATACACTTTTTAATTCGGTTGGCACTTTATTTCTCTGTGTGTATGAAAGCACAAACATTCTGTTTATTGTCGCATCACAACGAAAAATTTACCGATAATACGACATTTTAAACCTCTTTAAAAATTATAAAACGACCATATTAATCTAAAACGTTGTGAGTCACGAATTACTCAAAAATTTTAATTTTTTCACCTACATTAAAAAAAACTTAATATTTTATTTAATAGTACACCCAGGGAACTTCTGCTTTATGTAGTTGTTTGGGTTTGTAATACAGTTTCTTTATTTTTAATGTAAATATCAGTCATTTGTAGAACAAATTAAATTTTTTACTAATTTCGTAATTCATTTAAAAAAACAAACCACATCAAATGACTGTTTTATGATTTTACATTCATTTTTTACAGTTGTTTTTTTGTCATTTAAAAAAATAAAAAAATAAGTGTTTGTTTATTTTTTACTAACATGTGGTTCATTTTCACTACAATTGTTAGTCATTTTGTGAACATTAAAAAACAAATGACAATGTTAGTTGAATTTAATGAAATGTAAGTCGTCCTTTCTTTAAGTGAAATTTCATTTGTTTTTAACTACATTTGCAGAGGTCTTTAGCTACATAGTATTCTAAGTGTAAGATTTAATTATGATCTTGTACCTTAGAAATTTTAAATGTAAACTAACAGTTCAACAATGCATACTAATTGAACGTTTTGAGTATTTCGTACTATTATCTATGAGTTCCTGTTTAAAAAAAAATCTATAATCTTAAATTTTTCCACAACTTTTTAATTTAAGTAACGGTTATACTTTTATTTATACCGTATAAGATTAACAATAATTACGGAAACACATTTTTTACTATTGTATGGGATTATTTGTCAAAAACAGCAATTTTAAAAAATTTGTAAAAAACATTTCTGAACTATATGCTTTGTTTTTTTCCTATACATATTACGAAACCCCATACAAAATTTGACATTGGGCATGTTAGGTGTTAACTCTTTTAATTTTTTTCAACGTCGCACTGTGGCGCCTTTTCCCTAAAAGCGTTGCAAAAATCAAAAATTTGACAGAAGAATTTGATAAAATGAATAATTACATCTGATAGAGAACTTCTCACTGATCGGATAAAAATTATGAATTCTAGAGTCAATCAAAGTTGACAATTTTTCGGACTTACAAAAAATGTTTAAATAAAAAAAAAAAATATCATCTTTTTAATTGAATTTCAGCCAAACTATGCAACCGATCATTAATTTTTTGGTGTCGGATGAAAGGTATGTTAATTCCATTGAGACGATGTAAAAAAAGGGTTATTTGGTCCAATACTTTTTTTCCAGGCGCAAAAAGACCCAAACACATGATATTTGGGTCTTTCTTCACACTTAATAGAATAGAACAAAAAAAGTGACGGTTTGTGACGGGAACTATTAAACAGAGGTTGTTAAGTATTTAATACTCTAACTTATTTTCTTGAAATTGGGTGTCCGTACTTGCCCGTGTACATGAAAAAACAATAAAACTGTAACAACTTTTACTACAAAAAGATATATTTTCAAAATATTCAAACAGATTTTGGGCAGCACTGAGATCCACTCTAATTGTATACCAAACTTAGTAGATGTATTGGTCTTTAATTTGTTATTTAGTTTTTTTATGCTTTTTCATTCGCTTACAACGCCCCCTAGCGGAAAAAAATTTCGGAAAAGTTACCACTTTGATGAGCTCTATCTCCTGAACGAATTAAGATATTTTAGAAGTTTAAATTTGGGATTTTAAATAAAAAAAATGTAAAATATATGAATTGCAAAAAAAATACTTAAGTACAAGTATATGTGTCATGTTGGGATTTTTAAGAATTTTTTAAACGGTTTTTGTACAAAAAAAAAATTATCTAAATTTATTTTTAGTAAGTTTTTAATTTAAAAAGTATTAACTTTTTGAACCATAGTGAATGAGCTGTTAAAATTGAACCTACAGCTAATTATAAAGAAATGAAATTAAAGCAATGAGTATTTCATCTTACACTTAACTGAACATTGCAAAAAAAAAACAAAAATAAAAAATATTGTAGTAGGCATCGGCAAGAACACACATTTTTTAAAGCTTTATTTCCAAATATTCTGTGCTAATAATGTTATCTAGTCTCAATATCTAGCCAGTGACAATCAAAGTGAAAAAAGTGTGTGGAAAAAAACATTAAAAAATTTTAAGCAAAAAACTAGTGATAAAATTAAAATCAAATAAAAAAAATTCATGTAAAAGGAAATAAATTAAAATAAAATACATTTAATAAAGAGAACAAAGCAAAAACAATATATTAACATTATTAATATATAAATTCTAAATTATTTATCCATAAATAAGCACAATGTCTTTACAAAATTTAAAATTGTTTGAGTTATTTAGAAGCTCGGAAGATGAAAGTGCATTTAATTTGGCTGTTATAAAAGAATTAAAAGTTTTATCAGAATATGAAGAAGGCGATGGTATTAAATCCAAACTTCACAGCACTTATATGTTTCTTAAAGCAAAATGGAAAGCCTTCAGCCGTACAACGGTGCCGCAGTGGGCGTTTTACAATGCGGGTGCGGTTTTCTTGAAGCTAAACGAGATAAAATTCAAGTGCGTTTTAAACATTAAATATGTCCTGATAATTTCAACAGTTATGATTTTTGCAACGAAAAAAGTCAAAACGATGCACTGTGCCGGCCATGCCGGTTAATTATTCTTAAGCTAAAGAAATTATCTTTCAAATACTTTATAAATTTTAATAATATCTTTATTACTTTAAAAGTTATAATGATTACAACGAAAAACGTCAAAAGACAACACTGTGCACAGTGCCGCGGATGGCCTATCACCTTGCGGGTCATGTATTTTGAAGCTAGGGGAGTCTTCTTTCAAATGCTTTTAAAATTTTTAAAATATCTTTATTACTTTAAAAGTTATGATTTTTGCAACGAAAAAGGTCAAAAGGCGCTACTGTGCGTCGATAAGTTGTCAGTTTGTATACAAATATATTGTTACCAAGTTAAGTGTGAGAAACAAAACAAGGCTGTTATCGTAATGAAGACGAAAGTAAAAAAAAATCTACTTATCTAACTGACAAGGAGAGTACCGTAAATAGTGCGGATATTTGTCGGTATTGGCAACCATATACATATGTCAATATATGAACATATTTGTACATATGTGAACTTTTTTAACCGGTCCATGTAAAAATTATCCTATATTATCATATATGAAGTGTCATATATGTTCAGATCCGAAAATTGTAGGTTTATGGCCATATATGGCTCATTCATGAATACATATTTTAGTTCATATCCAGTAAAAAATTTTCGAGTTTTTCGAAGCAGGACAAAGCAAGTACGCTGATGTAATTGCTTACTATGATATTGAGAAGCAGCAAAAAGAAACGAATAATTTTCGTACAAAAAAAAATAAACAAAAATGTTTAGTTTACTGTTTTCCCTAACAATGATGCAGGTTGTAAGCAGCTTACCCTAATCCCTTATAAGGATGCAGGTTGTAATGCAGAAAGTTTCATATCGCGGATTACAAACGATCTGTAAAAATTTTCCAGAGTGATTCCCGATTGTGTTTAGTGTTTTCGAGTATGAAATAAAAAATAATTAGTCATTTAACGGTTTCTGAAGGAAGAGATAGCACGTGGAGCGGAAAAAATAAAATAATTATATTATATGTCAAAAATATTTTACTTTTAAGTTTTAATAAATTAAAACCAAAAGTTTATTTTTCCATCTTTTATCATAAATTATGATGTGAGCAAGATTATTCAAGTTCAAGATCATTTGTTTTTTGTTAAACAAAAAACCGTGCAACGATATTTATTAATCAAAAAATCTTCATCCGCAACTTAATGCAGATTTTAATCCACTGTCAGGTCCTTACATGTTTCATGTAGCGTCACCTACAATCATCAGAGAACCAATGTGGACGGGGTAGAAGATTTACCCAAAGTTATAATTTTCTGATGGCAAAAGATGAACACTTTACCCGTAGTGTTTTTTAAACTTCATGAGAAGTTTAAAAAACAAAGCACGAAAGCATCCAACTAATTCAAAAAATTTAAAACCTTTTTTTTCTTTAACCTTGCACGGTTTTTTGTTTAACAAAAAACAAATGATCTTGAACTTGAATAATCTTGCTCACATCATAAAATATGTCAAAAATGTTAACAACAAAAGACTAATATCTGTAGAATTTTATGTAAAATAAATTATGTACATTATTATTATTATTACTTTTAATCGTAATACTGTAGACATGATATATGATTTTACTGAAACCCATGAAATCACTGCTTCTTATAAGCGCTGAAATCCGCGCTTATTCTGGCCAAAAGTAATGCTTCCAGGTGGAAATTCGCCATATAAAAATCATAGCATATGTAAGCAGGTTTGTAAGGGATTCTTTTCGCATTACTCCCTTACAAACCTGCTTGCATGTAAGCAGCGTTTTTTACTGGGTATATTTATTTTTTATATTTTTTTTATTTTGTTGTTTCCCTCTGAGGTTGTTGTTTGCCTCTGAGCTGCAGGAGAAACAGCCATTAGTTTTTGCAAGGAATGGTTTTTGAATTTTTTTATTTGGCTCTGAGGTCCGATTTAAATATTTTACATTTACATTAACATTACATTTTACATTTATAAAATATTTTACATTTTATTTTTGCCTTACAAAATGAAACCCCCTAATGCACTCCCCTGTTTATCCCCTGTTAAATATTCGCAGTAAATCACTTAAAAGTCAATAATATACCTTTTACCAAATAAAACAAGTGTTTTCATACCCAGTTAAGAAGAGCACAGATGGATTGTATAGGGCGGCATTTTTTAAAAGATATGCTTGGTTATTTTAACAGTCCTAATCTGTGTGTGTTGTGTTGCAACAAGTGGAAACAATAACAACAATTATTTACAACAAAATTATGTCATTTCTTTTTATATTGTTCCCTGAAGATTGTCAGATTTCTTTTGTTTTATATGATGGGGGTTGCACATGCTCATGAGACACAAGTGCGGCACAAGTGACATAATAAGGATGGGTCACATAATAGAAGAAAATTCACAAGAAGCGGCATTTTCTGAAAGTAAAAAAAGAGTACATTTATGCTCTAGATGTAGTTATGTAATTCCTAGTAATTTGTAAAATTTTGATACTCACTTATGAAAGCCGCAAAAAATCGTAGAAAATAAGAACAAATTGTGTTGTGGACAACATTTAAAGTCAATTTTATGATACATTTATGCTATTAAGAAGATGCTGATGTAATCTCTAATAAAAAAAATAATATTCTTCGTTTTTTTTGTCATGGTATATGATCATAAATTAGGAGGGTTAGTTTCAATTCTTTTTTGTTTAAACAATTGATTGTTATTTTTTGAATTTCTTGTACGCCTCTTTACTCTCACAGTGTATGATCATGATGGTACATAGATATTTTTAACTGATTTCTAGACTTTGGATTATAATTCTTTTTTCATCTTATTGAGGTGACCTCATGTGTGGTAAAATTGTGTAGCCTATTGGTTTGATCACAAAAAAAGGAGTTATTAGCATTAATTGCTTTTAATTGTTTGTATTAAGAAAAATACCCTGACATATGGCTACTGTTTTGATGGTAAAAATTTATGAATTTATGATGTAACACATGTCTTCTTAAATATCACAGGCAGCGCTTTCAACTTTGACGATTTGTCTCCATTTTGACGATTTTTGAAGTGAAATATGATAAAATGACGATTGAAGATTTCACAAAATTTATTGTATGCAAAATGACCATTTATAAAAATTTGCAATTTTTATAGAATTTTTTAATTTATTTCTCTAAAATTTACTGACAACATTTGATCAAGTTCCTTTTTATTTAAAACATCTAAGGAAAATATGATAAAATAATCTTAAATAGAATAAAATTTCTACATTTACCCATTTAATCATCAACTAAATATAAACTCTATTATTTTGAAAGTTTTATTTTAATTTTATTTAAAAAATAACGAAATTCGAATATATATTTTTTTTATATATTTTACAAAGGCTAAACCAAAATCTTTATTTTATAATAATTTAAAACATTTAGCTTCAAAGTTGATAAAAGAGTGATTTTCTACATATCTCATTCTTGGTACATAAATATTTTTCTTTATTTCCCTCTTTATTGTATGCCCGAATTTTATGAAAATAAATATCGGGAAAAAATTTTAAAACTAAAGGAATTTTGCAGATTTTAAAATAGGTCAGTGATTTTAAAATTCCATTCCCCGAAATGAGTATTGGGAGTTGTGTTTTTAAGACTCAGAGTCGTATAACATTAAAATTGTGATATAATTACAAATAACGTGATTAAAACGAAGTTGCGAGTAAAATTTCTATTTTTTTTTATTGAAATATAAGAAGTTTCGGCATGACGATTTTTTGACGATTTCTCATTCTCAAAAGGACGATTTTGAAGATTTTTCAACAAAATTTGACGATTTTTGAACAAATTGGGTTGGCAGCACTGATCACAGGATAAACTGTACTGTATTAATGTAAGATTCAACGGGCACATAAATACATTTTATATGATGAACTTTAAAATCGTTATCCGTGGATTTTCCAAAATACTTCCTTTGTAGAACGTATTAATCAAAGTATACAGGTCAAAGAACCTTGCTTAATGTGTCAAACAACAAAAAAACGCAACAAAAATAGAGACCGTTGGAACATACTCCTTAATAAAAACTAGTTTGTATAATTTTTTAAAAATCGTTAGTACAAAGTTGAATAAAAATGCAAAAATGCACTCTGCATACTTTTTGAGTCTAAGGATAAAATAAATACTTTAGCATGCAGTAAATACAGTCTGTCATTCAATGAAATATGCAAGGGTAACAAAACATTTTCCTTGTTTACAAAAACAATCCTTAAGGATAAAATATTTCGAAGCATTTAAAATTTAACTGTAAAAAATAAGAATTTCGTTCATCAAAATTAAGTGTCTTTATGTTGTATATAAATATTAAAGACCTGGAGCTTACAATGATTTCAATATATTTTGCCATCAAAAATTATTACATTTAGCACATTAAAAAGTAATTTTAATATAACATCTTAACATATATATATACACTTAGAATAATATGTAGGTAAAGACCACTGCAGATGTAGTTAAAAACAAATAAAATTTCATTTAAAGAAAAGACGGCTCTTACATTTCAGTAAATTTAACTAAAAGTGTCGTTTGTTTTTTAATGATCAAAAAATGAACCACAATTGTAGTAAAAATGAACAACATGTTAGTAAAAAATAAACAAGCATTTATTTTTTTTTTTATTTTTTTTAAATAAAAAAATTATTAATTGAAATAAGAACTTCATTTGTTTTTATTTTATTATTATTTATTATTTTAATTTTTAATATAAGACCTCAAGCCAGACAAATGAAACAACAACAAAAAACTACTGTAAAAAATTAATGTAAATTCATAAAACAGTCCACATCCACCACATCCAAGGTTTGTTTTTTTAAATGAGGTTAGTAAAACATTTAGTTTGTTCTACAAATGACTGACATTTACATTAAAAACAAAGAAACTGTATTACAACCCAAACAACTACATATTTTTAAAGCAGAAGTTCCCAGAGTGTATGAAAGGTTGGCATTATCCATTTTTTATTTAAAACTGGATAAAACTATTAATTGAAAAGTCTTTACAATATAATGAGTCATTTTGACAACAAGGGCGTCTAAGGTTTAATTTAGTTCAGAATATTTGTTAATGGTTTAAATTAATAGCTTTGGCCAGGTATGTAAAATAAAAAAAAAGAGTTAAAATTTTCTGTTCAAATATATATAAAATTCCGCAGTATCTCCTTTGATCTTATTCCGGCATGGCACGAGTTAGCTTGGTTAAAAATTTTAGCACATCAGCTTCACACAATATTTCAAATCATATTACTTAAACGTCAATTGTAGTAAGCATGTGTTTTAGTGGAAAAAAAAATGTATGGAAACAAAACAGGTTTTTTTTCAAATTATATTTGCAAATTTTGAAATACTACGAACTAGGAAAATAAGTCATTTTCAGTTTGTATGCTTGGGTTCTTTCGTGCACTGTATTTTGTTGTTTTCATAATTAATTTGAAGTTTTTATTAAGGGTGTAAAAAGAAAATTGGAATTCACAACCCTTCAAATATGCTATTACGTAAATAAATAGGGTCTGCCAAAAAAATCTTAAAAAAAGTTTTGTTTAGAGATCGCAGCTTGAAATTGAAGTTTTAAAGTTAAAGTTTAAAGTTTTATTTGAAATGATCGTGACACATCAAATCTAATATATTTTTAGATGTACGTTACACTCAATAAAAAGTTAGCTTAAAATTTTGTTATACATAAAAATACGATATAAAAAGTAAGATGTCGCAGCTTGTATAGACGCAGTAGAGAAAAAAGGAAAGATAAACAACAAGAAATGTAACCGCTGTTGATTTCATTCATTTCATACAATAAATAAATTAAATAAACTAAGTTTGATATAATTTTTATTAAAAATAAAAATTATGTTTATTCGACCATTAATTGTGCAATTAAAATAAAAATTATTCAAGTTCGAGGCCATACTCTATATTTCTTTATTAGGATATTGTCCTAACAAATAATCTTTAGAGTTTTTGTTTCCAAATTTATTAATTGACCACATTCAGGAATGTGTTGATAGATCTATTTCGAAAATTTTCCAGGTTCCCATCTTCAGAACACGTTATGAAAGACCTGGCAACCTCATGCTAACCTCAAACATTCATATAACCTAGTTATCCCACTAAATGAGAACTAATATACGAGCTTGAAGTTAAAGATTACCACCAGTGATCAAAAATAAATTGAAACTAACCTAATAAAGAAATATAGAGTCGAATAATTTTCATTTTCATTAAATAAACTAATTTAAAAACTAATAATTGTGTTACAATAAACAATACTTTGATGAATTTGATAATTGAAGTATCCTTTGTGAAGACTACAGATTCAGGCAGAAAGAAAATAAACTACGCTGTGTTGCAGACAACAATAAATGCATCACAGGTTGTTTTTTTTTTTAATTGCAAACTATATACATATTCCCTTTTGCTATTTACATATAAAGGGATTTTATGGTATTTAGTCATATTTATCATCATTTGAAAAATGTAGAATTACGTCATACATATATAACATTATAATGCGTCAAAAAAGTGTGTGATGAAAATAACTATAAACATGGTTTATTATGATTCCTAAAATATTTCGGCTCTAGCGATAACATCCCGTGAGCTAAACCATGCGTGAGCTAAATAGTTTTTCTCCAAAACCTCAAAAAAACACAATTTTTTATTCATTAAAAATTAGTTACTGCAACTTACACAGAAAAAACTAAAAACGGGTTTCAATTAAAAAATTTATTGAATCAATTAATATTTTAATTGATTTTGCACCTATCACGGCAATGATACTATCAATTAAATCTTTTATTAAAATTAAGAAGGAAAAAAAAGTTATAAATAACTTCTACAAAAAAAAATATGATACTCACAAAGAAAGTGTGTGATCTATACGTTGGTATGTGTGTTTTTTGCAATGCTGAGTCTGTTTGCTTGTTTTGTTTGTTCACTTCAAATGTATTTGGTATTTTATAGTGAAAATTTTCTATTTATGCATACAGTGTATGAAAAAATAATATGATAATTGCGTCTAAAATAAAATATGTATTTATATATTTAAAAGTCAATTAAAATATTAATTGATTCAATTAAATATTTATTTAGAAACAAATTAAATTCAAATCAAATCTTTAATTAGATATTTAGGTTGATAATTTTTTCTGTGTATGTACAAAATTTGGTAAAATATAAAAAGCCTCAAAATGAGGCACACTGATATAAAATAAATGCGTGTAAAAATTTTGCTCATCCAACTAACTTTTTTGTGGAGCAGGCTATTGCGACTTCAGGTCCGCCCGTTGCTGATGACTCCACCATCCCAACGGACGATGAGGATGCACTATTAAACTCGCAGCCTCATGAAGCCGTAACTGCTGAAAGTGCTGTGTCGAAGCAATCGACAAACAATCGAGCCAAACTAACTGGTGCGGCTCGAAAACGCATGAAGCAATACTTGGAAGATGGTATTGACATCGAGACGGCTCGCATACTATGCCAATATCTGCCGATGTACTCAAACAAAAGAACTATCGGGTGAAATTCGAGTTTGGAACGGCGCTGGTAATACCCACCCGTCAACCTAATGTGGTCGAGCGCAAGAAACTCGAAACGACCAATGCATCTGCTTCAGCAACTTCGGCTAAGTCTGATAAGAGTGCTTCAAAGCCAATTACCTCAGACGATAAACCAAGCTGCTCGAAGCATGTGCCAAGGTCAATTTCTAGCGGGCAAAATAGCCAGAGGGCCAAAAACAAGGCTTCCACGGCCCATACAAGCAACAGGCCTAGAAAGTGGGAGAGGCACTCAGCAGAAGAAGCAGCTCTGCTGAACAGCAATCGAGGAAGTAAAGTGGCGAAGCGCGCCAAAAAACAAGCTCGGAAATAATAGCTTCAAAAAGTAAGGCAAAACAGCACATTAAGTGCTTACAGGTGAACCTTCACCATGCCAAAGCGGCTTCAGATGTGACAATTAGAAGGTTCACCTCAGACGACCTGGACGTCATTTTTATCCAGGAACCATGGGTGCATGCCGGAGCAATAAAAGGGCTCAACTCAAAACAAGGTAGGCTCATATATAACAATCAACATGAGAGGCCTCGAACGGCCATGTTTGTTAGAAACAATTTAACCATTCTTCCCATCTCAGAGTTTATCTTAGGGGATTTGGTTGCCATACGGGCTAGGGTGCCCTCCCTATCTGGTGAGCATGAGGTGGTACTTGCATCCGCGTACCTGCCGGGAGATGTAGATGAGGCGCCAACATCTGAAGTGAGAGCTCTTGTGGAATTCTGCAACTCCAGAAATCTTGGATGGATCATCTGCTGTGATGCCAATGCTCATCATATTACTTGGGGAAGTACAGGTAACAACAAGCGAGGTGAGTACTTGCTAGAGTTTATTAGTAGTAATAACATAAATATAGCGAATAGGGGTGACGAACCCACTTTCAGGAACGTAGTTAGATCGGAGGTTTTAGACCTCACACTTACTAGCTCTAATCTTTCCTTCGCCATCTCTGACTGGCACGTATCTTCGGAAGTTTCAATGTCGGACCACCAACACCTGGTCTTCAACATTGAAGGTTCTTTGGGTACTATCCAGTCCTTCCGTAATCCCAGGAGGACGGATTGGGATCTCTTTCGGTATTATGTTGAAGACTCCGCTAACTGCTCGAGGGGGCTTATCTTGAGCACGACACAAATCGATCAGGAGGCGGCTGATATTCAGTGTAATCTAATTTCCGCCTATGAGTTGAGCTGCCCAATGGGGGCAAGGAAAACCAAGCGTGATGTTCCATGGTGGAACGACAAACTTGGGAAACTCAGAACCGAGGCGAGAAGACTATTCAATAGGGCCAAGGAGACAGGCAACTGGGTGGCCTACAAGGCGGCTCTAACTGGGTACAATAAGGAACTCCGTAGATCTAAGAGGGCAACGTGGCGTAGCTACTGCGAGAAGATCTCAGATCTCCCCGAAGCGGTTAGGCTTCAGAAGGCTCTTTCACAAGATCATACGAACGGACTTAGTACCCTGAAGAGACCGGACGGGTCCTATACTGAATCGCCCGAGGAGACCTGTGAACTCTTACTGAATACACACTTTCCGGATTGTGTGTCACCTGAGAGGCTACCTAGGATTCCTAGGACTCCTAGCCAATCTGGGAGGGACATACGACTTGCGAACAGGGTGTTTCAGGAGGGAAGGGTCTCATGGGCAGTGAGAAAATTTTCGTCGTTTAAATCTCCTGGTCCAGATGGGGTGTATCCGTGTCTGCTGCAGAGGAGCATGGATCTTATACTCCCGCAACTGACCAGGATTTTTAAGTCGAGTTTGTTATTTGGTCACGTTCCATTGGCTTGGAACGAAGTTAAGGTAGTATTCATACCGAAGGCTGGGCGCAAAGCGGAACATTTGCCCAAATCTTATAGACCAATAAGTCTTAGTTCTTTTCTCCTTAAGACCATGGAGAAAGTCTTGGACCACTATATCAGGGATGTGTACCTGCTGCGCAAACCCATTCATAGGCACCAATTTGCGTATCAGCAGGGAAAATCCACTGAGACGGCTGTCCATCAAGTTGTCACTATGATCGAAAAGGCACTGGAGGCGAAGCAAATAGCCTTGTGTGCTTTCGTTGATATTCAGGGCGCTTTTGACAACACGTCCTACGATGCGATTAGGACTGCGATGTTGAGGAAAGACATCCCCAGTGTTATCGTTAGTTGGACTCTGGAGATGTTGACCTCTAGAGTCATTACATTCGGCATCGGGAACACTTCTAGGACCATAGGGGCGACTAGGGGCTGTCCTCAGGGTGGTGTGCTATCGCCTCTGCTGTGGACTCTGGTCATTGATGAGCTGCTTGAGCAGCTTAATGACCTGGGTTTCAGAACCTACGGATATGCTGACGATCTTGTTATTTCTGTCACAGGCTGAACTTTACCTTAAAGTGGTGCCAGGAGAAGGGATTGACTATAAATCCCTCGAAAACCATCCTGGTGCCCTTTACTAGGAGACGTAAGTTATGTCTCACTGAGCCATCGCTTCAGGGGACGAGGATTTGCTTCTCTGATAGCGTTAAGTACTTGGGGGTTATATTGGATAGGTCTCTGAATTGGAATGAGCACCTTGATATGATCTCTAAAAGGGCCACTAGGGCAATGTTTGCCTGCCAGAGGCTCTTTGGCAAGACCTGGGGCCTTAGACCTCAAATGGTCTACTGGTCTTTTAACACCATTGTGAAACCGATGGTCACATACGCCTCTTTGGCGTGGTGGACAAAGGTTGAACAACTCGGGGCTCAGATGACTCTTAAGAGGATTTATCGACTGGCATGTATTGGTATCACTGGTGCCTCAAAATCATGTCCGACTGATGCCATTGGAGTCATGCTGGGTATTCCTCCTTTGCATATTTCTGTAAAGGAGAACGCGTGCATGGGATCCCTAAGGCTGCGGGAGATTGGCAGCATGAGGAGTGGGGATCTGAAGGGGCATCTTGAGATTGCGAAAATGTTCGCTGATGACCCGGTTATTAGGGTCAGTGACAAGATACTGCCTGTGCAAGTATTTGTTAGGCACTTTGTTGTTGTGATTTTCGACAGGAGCATGTGGTTGAATGGATCTTGGGTACCGGAGGTTGGTGCACAGGTCTGGTTCACGGATGGCTCGAAACAGTCGAATATGGATACGGGGGCGGGTGTCGTCGGACCCGGATATTAGCGTGCTCTGCCCATGGGCAAATATCCCTCCGTTTTTCAGGCTGAGGTCTTCGCTATCTGTATCTGTGTGGAAGAGTGTATGCGGAGGAGGACACGGGGGGCCACGATCTACATTCTATCTGACAGCCAAGCGGCACTTGGTGCCTTGAGGGCTCAAGATGTGTCGTCTGGTCTGGTTAAGGAATGTATCGACTCTCTAAATCGTCTAGGACTTAACAACTCCTTGACACGTGGCTGGTTTCCAGGCCATGAGGGGCATGAGGGCAACGAACGGGCTGACTGTTTAGCCAACTGCGGAGCTCGTCGACAATTCATTGGCCCGGAACCCTTCTGCGGCGTACCCAATGGGGCCTATTGGGCCAGATCGCCTGGGCAGCGACAGGCGAGGCTGTTTATATCTCCCTCTGGGGAGAGGTCGCGGAAACTCTTGTCTATGACGAGGGGCGAACTAAGGACCGTAACGGGTTACCTCACAGGACACTGTGGCCTTAGGTATCAATTGTACAAGATGGGACGATCCTCTACGGATACGTGCAGGTTTTGTGAATTGGAACCCGAGACCTCTGAGCATGTTCTCTGCAAATGTCCGAGGCTCTCCGACAGGAGGGTGCGTTATTTTGGTGATCGAATAGTGACGCCATCGGACGTTTGGAACTGTTCACCTGGTAGGATAATTGGCTTCGTAGGGAGCCTGAACCTATAGGGTGTATTCGCTGGCAGCACAAAATACCAATTTCTGGTCGCGGTGCATAGTGCCACTATAATCTAATCTAATCTAACTTTTTTGCTAAATTTACTGAGTTTTTTTTTTTGAGTGTACAAATATAAAATCCAAATAAAGTCAGAGTAGCAGAATTTACGATATAGGAAAATTTCTCATGACTATATTTAAGTTGAATTTCCTTTAATGAGAGATAGGATTTTTGTTAAGAAATAAATTTTAATAAACTAAATATTAAAAAAAAAAACAAAAAAAATTTTGATTTTTAAAATTAAAAACAAAATTATATCTTTGAAAAACGAGAATAATTTAAAATTCACTTTTTTTTTAATTTCGGTTGCTGATTCCTAGTCTTCACTAAAAGTTAGTTCAGATTTGAGAAAGTTTTTCATATAGGAAGTAAGTGAGATGAATTTTCTTACATCTTTTCAAAAAATTTGATAGTTTTAGGAAATATTTTTACGTATCATTTTTGAAAAATCCGACTATAACACAAAGCTATTAAATTGTTTTTGAATTCTGATTTTGTTGTTCCTTTTCTGCATATAAATTTAGACTACACCATTTACACTTGTTATTCAGAAAATCAATCAGAACATCAATTTCATTAAATACCAATTGTTATTTTAAAATTGATTTAGATTTTCAGAAAATACCAAATATAATTCAAAAACACCAATTACAAACACAAAATAGCATTTGTTACAGTAAGCGAAATTTAAATAGTCGCATATAAACTTTTATATACTATGGTGGTAAAGTTTTGATTTTGTTTTAACTTTTTAACCAAAACTAAGAAATTTATTAAGTAAAATGTATTTTAATGTTTTCTCTAGACTAAAAGTATAATGATTATGCAAAATTATTCTATTGAAGATTTACAGTAAAAATTCTGCGAAAGAAAAACTATTTTTTCATACTTAAAATACCGAAATTTCGATCTTTGCAAGATATATCGTAATAAGTGTAATACAGCGATCAGCGAACAGATGAAAACATAGATTTTGAGCAAAATGACGCTTACGAAATTTTTATTGCTGTTATGTACTTATTACGTGATATCTTGCAAAAGTCAAAAATTTTGGATTTGGCCATAATACTGCAACGGTAAAAATTATCCTTTTCCAATTTTTTTCTGGAAAAGTGTTTTATCGAACTTTTTTGTACATATCTGTGTAGTAAAGGAACCAAATTATTTATTTTGTATGACATTCATCAGTTTAACTATCCTTTAGTAACATGTGTGGTGTAAACTTTGGTTTTCAGCTTGCAATTCAACATTTATGGTTAAATTTCGAAAAACATATTTTTTTCTTGTGCGCCCCAGTAGGCTAGTTGGTAGCGTGCTGGCTTATCAGTGCGGGGGTCGTGGGTTCGATTCCCACCAGAGGCACTAGTTTGTTTTCGCTACAACGCGCCGAAGGCCATAGTAGCTAGTGCTCGGTTATATACCCATATTGCATATATAGTGGACACAGAGTTGCCACCTTTTTTAATTATTAAAAATATAAGGGAAAAAGGCTCTTCTTAAAAAGTCACACAAAAATCAAACAATTTCGAATATCGGAAAAAGCTCAGACACCATCTCGATTAAATTAAATAGGCATTGTTATGCATTATTTTTAGCTTTATACAACTAATATTCCTTAATAAAACGCCAGATTTTATGTTATTCAAACACACATTTTATTGAATAACAAAGATACTTAAGAGTCTTTGGGCATAATTTGTACACCAATGATCGTGTCTTCAAAAAACCTTTAATGTTATACCAAATTTGTCTATAGCTATTTTTAATAGAACGAAATAAACCGAAAAAACGTAAAATGGGGTAATTTATGACCCCACTTAGTAAGGCCTAAACATGAGATTGGGCAGCTAAAAAAACATGGGTCCTTTAAATTTGTATTCTCTACAACATAACCGTGTAAGATGTGTGTCCTTGTCTTTCGTCTGTCTACCTGAACTTATAATTGTTTGCAATTTCAAATTGCCAATTTGACCACACTACATTAATAATCATTAAAAACATTTAGTGTACAAATACACATTTAATCTTTATTAAATTTAAATACTTATTTTGTCTTTAATTTCATTAATAGACAATTACTTTGACAAGCCGGTGACATTACAAAATTAAAGTTGTTTTAATCCACAATTTTGTTTTATGTATGAAAAACACATTCAAAAATCTTAAATGGTTGATTTTTATACGTCTTACAAGAGTTGTATCATTTTCATCTTCTCTACTACATCTCTACATGTCGCGACATCTACTTCATTCTGCGAATATTTTTTAATCTGGTTGTCGTCCACACTATTAATGTTCTTATCAGCACAATTTATTTAGCAAAATAAATTAGTAAAACATTAGTAACATATTAGTAAAACATTAGTTCAAAACATTAGTTAGTAAACATTAGTTAAGTATAACCAAAATTTTAGCTGAAAACATAATTGCAGCAAAAATGTTGCAGAAAAATAGTATACTTGATTTACAAGACGTTTTACTAACTTTATTCTTTGAGTGTAGCCGGAAATTTGATTTTTATTTTATAGAATTTTAAATTTTTAGCTTTTCGTTAGAAGTATAATGCCTTTTATGAGCTCTCGTCTAACGGCCTGGGTTCGTATCCCGGCAAGACCAGAAAATTAAAAGTTCAAATTTTTTATATTTTTATTGTAGCTTCATTAATTTTGGAGTTTAAAGCAAAATAAAGTCTAATAATATAATCTCCCATATATTTGGAATTGAATTTTAATTCTATATCAGAGACTTTTAAATAAAACAAGTCATAAATCGTGCTCCTGCATCGTTAACATTGATATTAATTACATTTTAAGACACATTTTGAAATACGAGTAGTTGTAACATCAAATAAATAGTCCTTTACAACCAAAGAACCATAACCAAATATTTTCTAAGAATTTTGTCAACAATTGTGCATCTTTACTGACTTAAATTTCATACTTTGCAAAGTAGAGAAGACAATTTTGTTCCCTGCCTTTTCCATTCTTTGACACTGTCAGCAGTAGTTGAAACAGTGATGATTTGTGTTTGCACTTGATACTTTGGGATGGGGTGTTGAAATCTACTTACATTGGCTACCCTGCTGAGTCGGCTTTTGGTTATTGTTTCCTTTTGATTTTGATTTTGAGTTTTTTTTTTTTTGTTCTTATTGCTGATGTTGGTTTTTTAATGCACTGTCTGTCCATTCTCAGTTGGAGGCTGGGAAAAAATTATCATCAATATTTTTGTAAAACAAATACGCATTGAAAGTTGCACAATAGTGCTGAAACCTTTCCGCTAATTGTCTGTGTTTTGTTGATAAAAGCAAACATATTCGCACAGTTCCATTTTATCATCAGTTCACACCTTTTAACAATAATACATCCTTTTTGTGATTTTTCAGATGTCCTTTATTTGGGATTGTTTTTTTTTTTTTTGCGTGAAATTGTAATTCCGGTTTTCATTGATGTAATAATTTAAAAAAATAATTGTAATGCAAAAAAACTAAACATTTTAAATAGAAAACCTTAAAATTTTAGTTAAGTAGGCGAGGGCGTTAAAATTAAAGACAGAAAAGTACCCACTGCGGCAGGCAGCCCTTTTTACATTTTCAATAATCTCAGAAATTTTATAAATCCAAAAGATTAGTATTTGAAAATGTGTTGCGATATATCTGTATAACTAACATACATGGGACTAATTAATTGAATGAACTAATTAATTGATAATTTCATTACAATTTCATTGATAGTAATTGTAATTTTCATTAGCATTTGTTTAATTAATGAATTAATTGCGACTGTATATATGACGTTAAAATAACACTGTACTAAAATATATTATAAAATTGTCTCAACTTAAAACGCAAAAGTTCTCAACACTGAACGTAAAAACCATACGTCAATATGGTAACGTTGTGAAATAGAGACGGAGAAGATTAGAAAAATAAACAAAAAAATCTAAAAATAGAATATTTATGTTTGTTAGTGTTAGTGTTAGTGTTGTCATTTCTAAGTATAATATACAATAACAGAAAAGCTAATAGGAAAAAACTGCAATTTAGCTGTACATGGTTGTGATCGCTAAACGGTCATGACTTACACTCAAAAAAAAAGTTTGTAAAGTCAGTAAAAAATTTTGTCAACAAATTTTAGAAACAAAATTAGTAGATTCAGCAAAAGTTTTGCTAACACTTAGTGGATTAGAAATAAAAAAGCCTTGCTAAAAATTAATAAATTTTTGTTAAATTTTAGTAGACTGAAAAAAATTCAAAAAATTTGTAGAAAAATTGTTAATTAATTTATTTGCTGAAAATCATAAAACATATTTTTGTGATTGTTTTAAAAATAATTTAAAATATTTTACAAAATATAAAAATTTTAATTTTCCCACATTGACGACATGAATTAATTTAATATCTGAAAATATATAGAAATAATTATAAATAAAAAAAATAAAAAAAATTTCTTTCAACTACTTACATCAATGGTTGTCTAAATGATGCTATCTTTTTAAGGACGCAACTGCCGAAGATAATTATAGAAACGAAACAAAAAATAAACAAAAACAAACGAAGCGAAAAAAAACAACCCTTTTTTGCAATACGAAAAAGGAACCATAAAAATCTACCTAAGATGTGTGTCTTTGTCTTTCGCTTTACTCTGTCTACATGTCTGTATATGTTTGTTTGCAATTTGACCACACTAGATTATTAATCTATAAACATTTAGTTTAGAAATACATATTAAATTTAAATATTTTATTTTGTCTTTTATTTAATTAATAGACAATTATTTTCACAAGCCGGTGACAACGCAAAATTTAAGTTGTTTTAATCCTCAATTTTGTTTTATGTATGAAAAACAGATGCAAAAATCTTCCGTGGTTGATTTTTTTATATGTCTTATTAGAGTTGTACTTTTTAGTATCAATTTCCTCTTCTCTACTACATCTTGACATGCCGCGACATCTGCTTCATTCTGCGTATATCTTTCAATCTGGTTGTCGTCCACACTATTAATGTGCTTATCAGCACAAATTTTTTTAGCAAAATTAATTAGTAAAACATTGGTATAATATTAGTAAAGCATTAGTATAAAACAGTTAAGTGCTGAATAAGTATAACAAAAATTTTAGCTGAAAACACGATTTTAGCAAAAGAAATTTGCTAAAAAATAGTATACCTGATTTACAAGACGTTTTACTAACTTTTCTACTAACTTATTTTTTTTAGTGTAGTATTGTTACGTTTGTAATGTACGAAGAGAGCAGGTTTGATTACAGCCGCAGGTTGTTGAAAAATGTATCATATAGAGACAATCTGACAATTATAATACTCAGATAATAACACAGTTTAAATGGAAAATCACTGATGACGCCTGTCCATAAAAAAGGCAGAAACTAGTTTAGTTTATAATTTTTAGAGAAAAATGTTTATTATTCTTCTTAACCTCAACATTTCTATGGCAATAATTTTAAATTTCAATACCATTAGTAAACACACAAAAAATAAAAACCCATTTCAATCACGAAAACCACCGATTCAATAACTTAAATTGCTGAAATTCCGCCAACAACGAAAATTGCTAATTCAATTAGAAATTTATAGCTCTTTAATTGAATTATTTTTCAATTAAATAATAACTCATTTGATTAAAAAGAGATCAATATTGTATAACTTCTCTAAAAGTAAAAAACAGTTAGATAAAGTGTTGTTGCCATACCAAATGTTTTTTCTAGCTTGAATTTTATAACATTGAATTTAAGCAGGCATGTGTGTACTTCTCATTTAGTTAGGAGATTTATTTATACACTCAAAAAAATAAGTTAGTACAAAAGTTACTAAAACGTCTGTAAATCAGGTATACTATTTTTTAGCAAATATTTTGCTAAAATCGTGTTTTCAGCTAAAATTTTTGTTATACTTATTCAGCACTTAACTGTTTTATACTAATGCTTTACTAATATTATACGAATGTTTTACTAATCAATTTTGCTAAAAAAAATTGTGCTGATAAGCACATTAATAGTGTGGACGACAACCAGATTGAATGATATACGCAGAATGAAGCAGATGTCGCCGCATGTCAAGATGTAGTAGAGAATAGGAAAATGATACTAAAAAGTACAACTCTAGTAAGACATATAAAAAAATCAAACATGGAACCCTGGTGTATCTGTTTTTCATACATAAAACAAAATTGAGGATTAAAACAACTTAAATTTTGCGTTGTCACCGGCTTGTGAAAATAATTGTCTTTTATTAAATAAAAGACAAAATAAAATATTTAAATTTAATATGTATTTCTAAACTAAATGTTTATAGATTAATAATCTAGTGTCGTCAAATTGAAAACAAACATTTACAGACATGTAGACAGAGTAAAGCGAAAGACAAAGACACACATCTTAGGTAGATTTTTATGGTTCCTTTTTCTTATTGCAAAAAGGGTTGTTTTTTCATTTCGTTTGTTTTTGTTTATTTTTTCGTTTCGTTTCTATAATTATCTTCGGCAGTTGTGTCCTTTAATAGAAGCATCATTTAGACAACCATTGATGTAAGTAATTGAAAGACAATTTTTGTTATGTTATATATATTTATTTCTATATATTTTCAGATATTAAATTAATTCATGTCGTCAATGTGGGAAAATGAAAATTTTTATATTTCGTAATTATTGAAAACTATTTTTAAAAGAATCACAAAAATATGCTTTATGATTTTCAGCAAATAAATTAACTAAATTACAATTTTTCCACAAATTTTTTGCGTTTTTTTCAGTCTACTAAAATTCAGCAAAAAATTTATTAATTATTAGCAAGGCTTTTTTATTTCTAATCTACTAAGTGTTAGCAAAACTTTTGCTTTGTTGATAAAAATCAGCTCGCTGACATTAGCAATTTTTTTGCAAGCATCCTCCTGACTAAAATTTTGCTGACTCAGCAAAATTTTTTGCTGACTTTACAAACTTTTTTTTTGAGTGTACCTAAAGCGAAAGACAAAGACATACATCTTAGGTAGGTTTTTATATTTCCTTTTTCTTATTGCAAAAAAATGGTTGTATATGTTATTTTTAGTTTGGTTTCTATAATTCTCTACGGCATTTGCGTTCTTTTAAAAGATAGCATCATTTAGACAACCATTGATGTAAGTAGTTGAAAGATAATTTTGTTTATATTATGTATAATTATTTCTATTGTTTTTAGATATTACATTAATTCATGTCGTCAATTTGGGAGTGTGAACATTTTTATGTTTTGTAATGTATTGCAAATTATTTTAAAAAGAATCACAAAAATAATGTTTATGATTTTCAGCAAATTTTTTGAGTTTTTTTCAGTTTACTAATATTCAGCAAAATTGTTATTAGTTTTTAGCAAGGGTTTTTTAATTTCTAATCCACTAAATGTTGGCAAAATTTTTGCTCAATCTACTAATTTTGTTGCTAAAAAGCAGCTCGCTGATTTTCAGCAAAAGATTTTGCTGACATTAGCAATTTTTTTGCAAGCACCCTCCTGACTTAAATTTTGCTGACTCAGCAAAATTTTTTGCTGACTTTACTAACTTTTTTATTTGAGTGTAATACATAAACATTTACAAAAAAAAAACAACGACATACATATATAAATATTACAAAAAACAACAACAATATATTTTGATCGATAGTATAAAAAATGTCAAGCAAGTTCTGAATTTGAGCAAATATTTAATTGATTCAATTAATTTTTAATTTAAAAAGTGTGGAAATATTTTTTTGTGTAAGTTCGTAAAGAAAACATTCAATGAGGTATATTAAAATTATGATTTTTTTCATAATTACAACGATGGCAAACTTTCACGTTTTTCATCAATTCGACCAGGTCGAGTAAAGAACGATTCTGCGGTATCTCATATAAGATCACTTTTATATCTTCCAGATGACAGCATTAAATATAAAGTAAATTTTGATATTGAACACATTGATCTACCTCTTCGTTTTAAACCATATAAAGTTGATAATGAACCAAAGCCCTTAGTATATTCTGGACCACTTCCAATACGATGAAATAAATGGTAGAATTTACAATATTTTAAGAATGTAATTCCGCCTTAATACCATTTATTCTACCATAACCTATCAAAGACCAACTCCAAAAAAGTTAAAGCACAATGTTATTTTTTATAATTTTCCAGTTATTTTGTTTTTATATACTATTTTTTATTATTTTTACACCTCCTTATGTTGTATTATAGCTGTTAACTTTAACTTTCCGGGTCGAAATACTATCCAGTGACCCAATATCCACATTGGGGGATCTTAGGGGCATAGGATGGAAGAAGTTGAGGAATTTCGTCAGTGCGACGGAGTTCCTGGGATAGTAAGGTGACATAGGACATAGGACATAGAACCGATTGTTTAGAGCGCACAACAAGCCGACATTCTGGCTTAAGTGTAAGTCCTCAGGGACTTGAGTCGGTTTAGGGAAGTATTTCCCTTCTCCGAATCCTCTTTTCGACCTAACCTAACCTAATAAAAAATTAAAAAAAATGTAGGGAAGTCATAAACTAATTCATATTTTTTTATTATTTTACAAAACTCTCTATCTAATAAACTTTCGTTTACACATAAATTTTTATGACAAATGCAAAATCCTCTATATACTACAAAATTGGCAATAATGCAAAATTTTTAAAATAAATTATGCGTGAGATTCAGATTTGGGGAACAAATAATTTTAAAAGTTAAGATTGTGGATATTGCATATAAGTCCTCGTAATGGTGAATATCGATGAAATCAGGGCATCATATGAACTTTAAGTAACCCTCATTATACAAATGTCCGGGAAAGATCCCGAGAGGTTAATTTTTTAATAAAATAGTCACAGGGTGTCCGATAATATAATGAAACATTGGTCCAAAATGGAAAGATATGGAATGAAACGGGGAACGAGTGGAATCGGAACACTTAATACATTTGTATTATCGGAACTTGTTACGGAGATTAAGTTTTGCAGAAATTTTGTCCGTTTTGTGATATCGCTTAGTTTTTGAAATACTAGCCATTTCATAAAATGGCGATTTTTTAAAATAGCTAGTATCTCCGAAACTAAGACGGACAAAATTGTTGCTCTTGTGGAGTATAAATCAGGAGTATTAATATTAATTTGGAGTATTAATTTGGGAAAGATTCCGCGAGATTAATTTTTTATGAAACAGCCACACTGTGTCCTAATTATTTGTTTACCTAAATACATGCGTTACAATACAAATTTAATCACTCTGATAATATAATGGAACATTGGTCTAAAATGGAACGATATGGAATGAACCATGTAACGAGTGGAAACGGAACACTTAACACATTTGTATTATCGGAACGTGTTACGGAGATAAAGTTTTGCAGAAATTTTGTCGGTTTTGCAATATTTCTCTTAGTTTTCGAGATACTTGCCATTTTATAAAATGGCGATTTTTGTTAAAATGGCCAAAACGGACACAATTTTGGATACTTAGAATTATTAAGTAACCCTCATAGCATATTAATGCTAGGTTCGGGTGAGATCCCGTTTGGTTAATTTTTATAAAACAGCCACAGGGTGATTTATTTATTTTTACTTATTTACGTGATAATACAAATAAACATACTCGAATAACAGAAAGTTAGTTCCTCTTTCCATTTCGTTTCCCGTATTCAGTGCTACAATTCCTATCGATCTCCCTTTTATCCTTATGTAAAGCTATTTACATTTTTGTAAACAAATGCTTTTTTTGCTCAATTGTAATTAGTTTTTTATGCATTAGTGCAATTTCATTAACATTAGTAGGACAAATGCTAATGCCAAAAAAATTCATTACAATTAAATGATAATTAATTTGTTTTGGCATTAGCATTAATTCAATGCCTAAAATTGTATCATACTTTACACCAGGCGTTCATTGCATCGAAATTTTGAACAGTTGTTACTGACTACTAGCGTTCTATAAATCGACTTTCGACTAATCGACTTTTTGCAAGTTGACTTTTTTCTGATGAAAAAGTCGAAAAGTCGACTTTTGCTTTTGACTTTTCGACTTTATTATTTGTCATATATTTATGGCTTAAAAGTAAATTAAATTTAAGTCCATAACAAAATAGAGAAACATAAAGCTATTGATGTGAGCAAGATTTTTCAAATTCAAGAACATTTGTTTTTTGTTAAACAAAAAACCGTGAATGTTTATTTATTATTAAAAAAAATTTCTTCATCTGCTAATTTAAAGTAGACATTATCTACTGACAGTTCCTGACATGTTTCATTTCGCGTCACCGAAAATCTTCAGAGAACTAATGTAGAAGGGGTAGATTTATTTACCCAAATTTTCAAGGAAAAAGATCAACGTAGTATTAAGTAAGTAAAATTGGAAGAATTGACGTGAAATGAAACATGTAAAGACCTGTCAGTAGATAAAGTCTGCTTTAAATTAGCGGATGAATAAATTTTTTAATTAATTTTTTTTTATTGTTTCCAACAAAATCATTAAATATGACATAAAACCCAAAAGTGAGTGAAAAAGCGCAAAATGAGGACAAATCCATTTTTAATAGTGAAATGTGACAAAATGCCATAAATTACTTATTTTGAACTTTGTTTTCTTAAAAATTGGGAAGTTTCAGAAGTTGTTTTTAAAATATTATTTTAACGTTAATAAAATTCGAGTTCGTTATCATTACCCATAAAGCATAAATTCTGCGCTAA
Organism: Delia radicum; assembly: GCA_021234595.1. Classification (NCBI taxonomy): domain Eukaryota; kingdom Metazoa; phylum Arthropoda; class Insecta; order Diptera; family Anthomyiidae; genus Delia; species Delia radicum. The sequence goes on from CM037852.1 coordinate 197,703,960, forward strand.
GATGCCAATTAATTTAACCCCAATACAATCTAAAAAATAAGTTTTTTCGCGAATTAGAAATTTTATACTAAAGGTTGATTAATCGACTTTTACTTGGAAAAAAAGTCGAAATGTCGACTTCTGAAAAAACGACAGTCTAATAGTCGAAAAGTCAACTCTTAAAATTTTCACAAACGTCGAAAATTCTAATACGGCATTCAGGCTAGATAGAAAAACACGTGTTTTGACAGAACTAGTGGAAAAGAATAAAGAGGATAAATACGTGTTTTGGCAAACACGTGTATTGCTATCTAGTGTTAATGTTGCTTAAAAGATGTTATATTGTTGCAACTATATGACCCTACTGACTAGTTCAGTGTTTCTCAAACTTTTTTTTGGCCGTGTCCCACTTTTGGGTTAAAAAATTGTCCATGGCCCCCCTCATATTTTTCTGGACAATAGAGAGTACTTTAAATAAAAAACACACCTAACAATTTGTTTAATTCAATGGATGTATGTACATATATGTACATATATAGTTTTGTTATAAAGATAGAATTAATAATAAATACTCTAAAAATTAATGAGATCCTTGAGCTTAGTGCAGGCTGCAAAGGGTTTTTAAATTAGGTTCTAATTTTGTTAATTTTAATCGTAAGTTTCCGTGATTTGTGATTTCCAGACGATTTTTTTTTTTTAACAACATATCACTAATGACATTAAATCCGGTTTCTACTAAATATGACGATGGAAATGGTATATACATAAGTATATGAAAATACATATTTTTTATTCTGCAGAATTTTATTTTTATATATTAAAAAAAACATGAAAAGTTAAACAACTTACAACCCATTGCCCCCCTAAAATGTTGAAATTGCCCCCCAGTGAGGCGAGCGCCCCATGTTGAGAAACACTTTACTAGTTAGTACCCAAATAATGAATACTTTCATAACTTTTGTACTATTACTATATTGTACTATTACTGTCACAAACAACAATTTGCTTTTTTTAATGTGGCAATAATTTATGACAATTCATACATATGGCAATGATTTTAATTTCTTTATGTGGGAATAATTCATAGATATGGCAATGATTTAGTTGTCTTGTTCAGTGTTGCCATTTGAACATTTGCGTTTGGTTGTGCTATGAACTAACATCGACCTTAAAGTGATGCCAAGTATACAATAAATAACATAGAAGTGCACCGGAAACAGTTTCGTTCAGAGTTGCATTCCGAATGTTTAACATAGACACAACCCGCAATAAGTTTGGATTGTTGTCTCGACTTCAAAGCAATTGCAGAATAGAGTTGGAATAGTATTTAGTACTTGAGTATTGAGTACGTCGCATAGATCGCCTTTTTGTGTACTCATTAGTTAAAAATAATTTGCCATAAAAAACCAACCCTGTATGCATAGAAAAAGTAGGATGAGTAGCAGAGCAACAAGCTGACCCAAAATATTCTGCGGCGGCGTCGCAAGTAGAATAACGAACAAAAACAAGAAGTTGTTATTATCTTAAGCGGATGACTACGTGGTATAAGTATCCCACACACCAAATTTCATGTTCCGATCTTTAGCGGTTACTGCAGGGGGAGAATTTCCCCCTTCTTGCTCCCAAATAATTCCCCTCTACAAAAATTCTGCCTAATCGGATGTCTACATGAAATTAAAAACAAACATTAAAAATTTCAAGTTCCTAGGTCCCTTTTTTAAAGCCTATATGACGCCTGCTTTTTTGTAATAAATTTACCAATGTTTTTCTATCAGACATTTTTGACATTCCGTTTTGTTTTTTAAACCATTTTATAGAAAACCGCTGGTAGCTGCAAAAAATCAGGTGTCATATAGGTATATATAGGTATGTATATATCGAAGAAAATTAATTTTAAAGTTATATTTAAAAGTAATTTATATAATGTTGCTGAGTCACTGTTTGTTGAAATATTTTGTAATGGGAAACAAGTTTAAGTTGAGGTCGTTTATCTACCCCGCTGCGTTTTTCGTGAATTTGAGAAGTCGGTTGGTGATTTACTTGTTAAATGCGACAATGTTATTATTCATAATGGCTCATATGAATGTTTACATGTTTTATATGAATAAGGTAATTTTTGCTCGTGATATATGTAGTAGACTAAACGTCTCTTGTTTTCACAATTCTATTACAACCCACTTTGATGTTAAGTATATGACTACGTTTTTATTTCATTACTTTTTAGTGTCTAATCCTAGAATCGGGTCAGGTTCAATGACCAGGAGTGTCGCATCACTCCCTTATGTACATCTCATTAGATTTTCCGATAAATACACGTGATGAAATTGTTCAATACTATGATTATAATGCTGTTAATTCTTCCCTGTTGGAAGAAGTAGCATTGTATACTGATTTTTCTGAATTGTATGTTACAACTAGCGTGGATGAACAACTTTTAATCTTGGAAAATAACCTTGACATTGCACATGCAGTTGCACCTTGTTTAACTCGTACTGCGATATCGAATACTTGGTTTGAATGTCGTGAGATTAAAGATTCAATATTGAAGAGAAATTTGGGGTATAAAGACTTAAGAGATAATATAACTGATGGGAACTGTTGCTTATTGCAGAATACGCAATAAAACTAAATCGCTAATTAGAAAGAAAGACGTATAACTCATGCTAAATTATTCAATTACTTAGACAGCAGTCTAATATGGAGTGTGTTAAGAAACGGTGGTGTGGTGGAGAATAACTCGTATACAGACTTTGTAGATGCCAACAGTTTAAATGAAACTTTTGTGGCCAACCAAAATGATGATGTATTTTTGGATTTTTCTCAGACTTTCTTTCAAGTAAAAGGTTTTTCTTTTAGATGTGTGGATTTAAATGAGGTGTTTGAGCATTTGTCCGACATTAAATACAATGTTACAGTAGGCGATGGGTATTGCTTAAAATTCTTAAAACTTGTTATGCCATATTATGGTGGTCATTTTTTGCATTTCCTTACGTATTCGGGCACATGTATCTCAATATGTAGAACGGTTTTTAAAAACATCTTTTTTTAATTTTATTAAAATTCGTTTAGTACTACATTTTTTTACAACTTTTCGTACTGGTTACCTCACATTTTAAACTAGATTTTTTACATTTACCAAGTCCTCGAGATCTTATCAAGTGATTTTACCTTGTAATTCATCAGAGCAATCATATCAAATACGTGTTATACGTTCATTTAATTGTTTGACCATTCGTCAAAAGGGACAGAAAGAATTAGTTTATTAAATTTTCTATACATTTCTGATGTCTAGCAAATTTTTATATTTGTACAAATTTGTTTATATTTATTTTATTATATTGGATTATAAAATTGTGTAGATTATATTAGTGTGTGATATATTGTAATTTATTATTAGGCTTACAAATTACAGAATGAATTTTAAAATAAATTAAATTAACAGACGCGACACCAATGACATGTGTAAAAAAGCTTTTAAAACAAAAATATGTTTCAATGACTAATGTCGTTAAGGTACCCTTACACTAGATATATTATATCTTTAATCTATTACCGCATATGGTAATAGAATAAAGAAAATAAACGAGAAAAGGTGCAATAATATTGCAAGTGTATGGGTACATTCAGGAAACTGGTAAGAATGTTGGATTACCCATTAATGATATTTACATGAACGAGATAACCGATTCTCCTCGTTTTTGTTCTTTATTATATTAACATACAAAGTCACAAAATGATGCTATACAGTATTCACAATTGAATGCAAAACACATGTTTTGCCAAAACAATTGGAAATTAATAAAGAACTGTTGGAATACAATAAAGAGCTGAAATATGTGTTGATAAATCACGTGTTTTTCATTTCGGTGTAAAGCCACATTCACACTAGATAGCAAAACACATATTTTGACAAAGCACGTATTTAAGCCCTTTATTATATTCCAACAGTTTTTTATACTTCTCCACACGTTTAAGCAAAACACGTGTTTTGCTATATAGTCTGAATGCCGTAACACGAGTGAAAAAGAATGAAGACCTTCAGTAATAGAATAAAGAGCTTAAATGCATATTTTGGAAAACAAGTGTGAACGTGGCTTTTCACTCATTTGGCAAAACACATGTGAAGCACTAAGGTGTGAGCTCCATTAATGTTTTTCCTCGTTCGCAATATTACAAAAAAAGTAATTGAAAGCCTTTGTTTTTAGGCTTCAGGCATTCGTGTCGTGTCTGTTTAGTCTGTGACGACATTGTGCGCCCCAAAGGGAAATTTTCATATGTACTTAAAACGACAACTCTGAATTTTCTTAAATAATCATTCACAATAGTCTAAAACAAATAACGAGTGACCCGATTTTACTAATTTTTCAGCGAGAAACTAGCCAATTTTAATAAAACACATACAACGAGTTTTGTCGAGTTTCTTTTTTGGTTTTTATATTCAGCGTCATTTTCATTTTCGGTGTTGAAAGTTGATGAAATTTTTTTTGTAATTTTTTTAAAAAAATTTTTGCGGTAAATACTGAAAAATAAACGCATAAAAGATCTTAGAGCAAAATAAATGAACACAGCTCCGAAAAAATAATAACTTTATTAATAAATTCGCGGTTTCCGTCGGTTTTAAGTGGCCAAAAATAAAAATAGAAAAGTAAAGACTATGCTGCACCAGTGAAAAAATTTTCTTCATAATTTTTGATTTTGTTAGAGCATAATAAAAAAAGTGAATATTAAATAAAATCAATACAATGAAAACAGAATATTTTTATCAAATAACAATAAATGTAATTAAATTTTAGTGGAAATAAAATAATATGCATAATCTTATTTGTAAATAAATATTTTTCATAATTTTTTTTTGCCTGCTTGGCTGAATTTTGATAGAAATATATAATTCTTTTTGAAAATTTTCTCCTGTCTTTATGGCTGAAAATTTTTCTATGTTGTATCGTTCGTTCGTATCTTATAATTTTTTATGATGCTCACAGACAAATCGGACGAGTAGAGTGATATACAAGTGTGTGTGTTGTTTTTTCTTCATACAATGGGTTGTGTGTTCGTTCTTTTGTCGTATATACGTACATGAGAGTGAATGAGATGCCTACAACAATAAATATCATGTCGATTTTTAGAGATGGTAAAACAAAACGTTTATAATAATTTATTTTATATATATTTTCATTATTGAAAGACATAAAATTATATTAAATTCGAAAACAATTTAATATTTTTTATATTATTAGTATAATTTTACGCTTTATTTGGATATTTAGTGAAAACATTTCTTATTTAGCACAAAAAACGCTGCTGTACTCGTTACATCTTGTGCTCCCACTCGCTACATTTCATTGTTGTGTGTGATAGCCCGAAAACACCCGAAGTTATTTTTTCTACACTTGCTTAAATGTTGTTAGTGTTGCCATTGTCGTATTTTTTCACGCCCAATTCTCGGTTGTTCCAAAAACTAGGTACTATATTTATATAAACTATGCAAATTAGTACCTAAATAATAAAATAATTTAAATATTGAGACAATTCGAATTCTAAAAATTTTCGATTGATTCCGAATTTTTATCACTGATCTCCTCATCTAGTTAGAAGTTATTTTCAGAAAATTTAAAAATAGGAACGATTCCAATGTTATGTGATAATTTAAAATTTTATCGCAATATCTTCTAAAATCAGATATTTAACAGATAATTGATTTTAATTACAGATGTTGCGAATTTATTCCAGGGCAAAAAATAAAAGTTATTTTCAAATTTTGAAACAAAAAGCATACAGAGAACTGATTCAAGTATACCATTATTGATCCTTGCGAAGAAGTCTTCCATAAAATGCTCTGCTTTTTAAAATTTGGGTATTTATTTTTTTTGACAAATATAAAAGTTATTTTTTACCTTTATTTTTTTGAGCAAAAATAAAATTTCCTTTCTTGCCTTTTATGTTTTTAAAAAAAAATAAGTTTTTTTTACATTTTTTTTTTTTTTTTTGAGCACAAATTTAACTTTTATTTTATCGTATTAAACACCTTCAACTGTGAGGGATCGCTATAAAAATTATCTTACTGGATTTTTTAATTCCTCTTAATTAAAGAAAGAAGAGGAAAATGTTGTTAAAAACAGAAAAACCAAAAAAAATTACTTTTAAAAAAATACAAATTTTATGTTTCCAGTCAAATTTAATTTTTGGTAATAAAAGTCAAAACTTAACTTTTATTGTTTGTCAAAGAAATAAAAGTCAAAAAATTACCTAGTTTTGATAGAAAAAAAGTCAAAAAACTTTTTAATTTAAAATTGAGAACATTAAAAAAAATAATATTTTTTATTTTATGTTGCGAAAATTTAAATTGAGATTTTCCATTTTAAATTTAGAAAATAACATGAAAATTTCAATTATTCTATTTTAATTTAAGAAATTTTCAAATAAAATTTGTTTTTTTTCCATTTAAAATTATATTTATTGTTAATAAAATTTATCAATTTTATGTGATATTGAGAAAATTTCTATTGAAATCGGAATTTTTCATTTGAAACTGCAAAGTTTTTAAACGAAATTGGCATTTTTAATTTAAAATTGTGAAAATTCCATATAAATTGAGATTTCAATGTTAAAATTCGAAAATTAATTTTGAAGTTGAAATTTTTTAATTGAAATTCCGAAAATTGAAATTGAGATCATTACAAATGAAGTTGACAAAAATAAAAAAATAATTTGAGAATTTTACAATTTTCAATTAGTTTCTGGAAATTATCGAAGATGTCCCTAATCGCGATTACGATTAAATAATATGCTGTTAAAAGCTATTATCGATATGTAATTAAACAAAAATGATATACATTCATAATGCCATAAAAATTATATACATACATATTAATGACTCAACATTTTTCTGAATATTTGTATCCAAAATTTATATAGTTCTTTATGAGAAATTTAATAAACATTTAAATGTGTTATCCAAAAATCTTATTTTAAAGCGCTTTGAAATTTTGTTATTAATTTTTCAAATATAATTAATTTAAAATAAATTTTTTTAAGAATATTTAGCATTAAAAATTCGCACATCCTTCTCCCTTAAATATCCCGAGTAAAAAGAGTTATATAAAATTTAAGTTATTCAATACAAATAAATACTTTGTATGGCACAATATATAAAAACATATATTTTTTGTTTTTGGAAAAAATTTTATATTGCCATATATCTAAATGTATTTTTTTACTTATGTTACCATATTTAACCTGATCTTGCACCAGGAATTTTATTTGTAAGATCTAATTTAATCCAGTATCATATACAATTTTTAATTACATTTTTATTCGAAATCAATAACATTTCAATTTAATTTTAAAATGTTATATGAAAATATCTTAGGGGAAACTAGTAAAAAAACTTGTGTGGAATGTTGCGGTATTTCTTTGGTTTTTGTTAGAAAAACAATTTTCATACAAAGTCGGCTTAATTTTTTTTTTTAAGAAAGCTGAAATATCCAGTTTCATAATATCTATCGCATATTCTTACTGCGATAAACATTTTATAATATTTTATATGAATTCAAATAGAAAATTCTTGTTTTGTTTTAAATAACTGAAAATCCCGACTTTTTGCATACGACACCTGTGCTACGACGAACTATTTCTGGCAGTACCACAAACAACATTTTATATAAATTTACATTTTTTGTACGAACTTTCCAAAATTTTGCATTTTTTTACCATACATTTTTGTAACTTTGAATAATTTTAAACCGAATACACCATACATTTTTGATTAAATGAGTCGCAAAATTGTTCTTAAGAAATCAAATGAAGGGCTTATTGTAAAAATTTTATAAGCCACATTTATTGTTTTTCGCTGTTTTCTAGACTTCCATTGAATAATATTTGATAGAAGTATTGCTTAAACACTTGTTACAAGTACCTGTAGTATAAGTATTTGAACTTTTCTCACTTATATAATGCAAATCCCACCTTCAATGAAAAATTCAATAATGTTTTATGAAAAATTATTTAAAATTGAAATTTATTCACAATTTTTTAAATTTACATACTATATTTAATTAAAGTACAAATTGAACGAAATTGGACATAATTGTATTAAATTTTATGTTTTATGATATTATTTAGTACAATAATAAATTAATAAATTAAATCCAGCATGATCCACGTAGATACAATTGGACCCATAATTTTTATGAAATATTCAAATAGCACTAGAGAGTGTTCACAATAAAAGCTAAAACTAACGACGAAAATATTGTAAAATAAAACATTTTACTGCAAATAGTTATTAGTTGAAATGCTCCTACTATACTTGGTAACATTATACCCTTTTTTTGATAAACGTTCCGCTAGATTTTTTTGTGTGCAAATTCGCTGAAGCTTTAAGTTTATAACGACATTTTAAATGCTAAATTTGAATTACTATTTTCATAATATCAGTTGATGTTTTCTAAATTTTAAAAGGAACATTGTAAATAAACATTAAAATTTTCTAAATACATTTTATGTTTTTGAATTTAATATATTTTTATAGTTTTTAATGGAAATCCTTAATTTCAATTAATATCTTTCGAATTTAAAATGAATATTTTAAACATAAAGTAATTTTTCTGAATTTAAATAAAATTCGGAATATTAATTGACATTGTCTGAATTTAAAATTAAAATTCTGAATATTAATTGATATATGGTGAATTCTAATTCTAAAGTCTGCTATATTTATTAAAATTTAAAATGTATGTTTTTGTTTAAGTAGGCATTATTGTAAAGTAAAGGTTTTACTTTATTCGTACCATAAAAATTTTTAAAATAAAGCTTATGATATACACACATTCAAAACTATTTTTTACAATTTTATCCGAAAAATGGTGGATCGTATTGTATATAAATGGGTTATATTACATTGAGTTTGATACAATTTGATACGATTTAATACAGTGAAAATAAGATTATTAAATTGAATACAGGAAACTAGATATTATAGTCCAATTATTAATAGAGTTGGGTATTCTAGTTCATAGTCCATTTCGTTCATTTGCGGTTATTGAAATAGTTGATTCTTTTAGCTCATAACTTTGTTCGACAATTTTTGTTCAATTATTCATATTGTTATATTGGTCAGTGGTTTCTTTAAGAAATCTGCATAAGAAGAGAGAACATCCCAAATGAACGGTTAAAAATGAACTACATACAGAAAAATAAAGTGCCTACCGAATTTAAAAGTGTATTTTAATAGTAATAACTTATAAATTCAGTTAGTAAAACGATATTTACATTAGATTTCTCAATATTTTGGGTTTTGCAACTAATCTTCAGTTGAATTAACCGAATTTTGTTGTGAAAAATAATGTTTAGTTGCATCAACCGACTGAAATTCATAATACCTGAATTTGAGTCTAAGTAACCGAATTTCAGTTGGAAAATAGCTAAATTTTTTCCTGTGTGTAGTGAAATTGTAACCGCTCATTTCGGATTTTATCTTTTACTGTTCAGATTTGTTAAACAATCAATTGACCAATGTAACACTGTGAATAATTAAAAGAAATGTCGAACAAAGATATGAACTAAAAGGAAGAAAAAGTTCAATAAATGCAAATCAACGAAATGAACTATGATCTAGAATACCAAACTCTAATTATTAAGAGCCCAATTTAAATTTAACATATGCTTTACAACCAAAAATCTTGTTCTTAACCTCAACCTTTCTAAATTAAATTCGCAAATGCATATTAATTAAGAATTAATTGCGACTGTCTATATGACGTTAAAACAACACTACAAACATTTTTATTTTCAATGGAAATTTTCGAATTGATATTAACATTTTGAGAAGGATGTTATGGATTAAACAAAAGTCACTTTTCCACAACTTAAAATTTTTTTTTATGGGGAAATACATTATTTTGTTTAATCCATACTTGGGACTAGTTCAACACTTAGAATACTATGTAGGTAAAGACCACTGCAAATGTAGTTGAAAACAAATGAAATTTCATTTAAAGAAAGGACGACTTACATTTCATTAAATTCAACTGACATTGTCATTTGTTTTTAAATGTTCAATAAATGACTAACAATTGTAGTAAAAATGAACCACATGGTGGTAAAAAATAAACAAACATTTATTTTTTTAAATAACAAAAAACGAATGTTCAAAATGAAAGTGAAATCATAAAACAGTCATTTAATGTGGTTTGATTTTTTAAATGAACTACAAGGTTAGTAAAAAATTTAATTTGTTCTACAAATGATGACATTTACATTAAAAATAAAGAAACTGTATTACAACCTGAACAACTATATATTTTTAAAGCAGAAGTTCCCTGAGTGAATGAATGCACCAATTAATTGACGAGTTAATTGGCATTGTTTGATATCAATGGTAATTAATTTTTTTGTCATTACTATTGCTTAAAAAAATGCCAATGAAATTTTGTTTTAATTGGCATTGATCAATGCTAATGCCTTTAACAGACAATTGTAATTGATTGTTATAATTGTTTATTTGCAAATTTTGATAAAATTCCTATTTTTGCGTACTTATTTTATAAATATTAAACATTTAATCAAGTATATATTATAAAAAGTTGATCCATCATGGCTAGTCAGTTATAAAACAAGACTGAATATTGTATACGTGATACACTACATTTGGTATTTTTTGAACAACATTTGTTATTTTCTGAACAACATTTAGTATTTTTTGAACAACATTTGGTATTTTTTAAATTTCAATTGGTATTTTTTTGAATTTCGTTTGTGTTTTTGCATTGTTTTTTTTTCATTAAATTTTGTAATTTTTGAATAACATTTTTCTGAATTAAATTTGGTATTTTATTAATTATATTTGAAATTTTTTTAATTTTAAACGTTGGTTTTGTTTACAATGTTTTTATGTTTTTAATAACAAATGCGATTTTATGAACTACAAAGGTTTTTTTTTTTTTTAATTACAAATTAGCTTTTTGTTTTTCAATTGCAATTTTTTGAGTTTCAAATAGAATTGTCTGAATTTGATTTGCAAATTTGAAATTACCTGTGTGATTTTTTGAAAATCAAATGCAATTTTGAAATTACATTTGTCATTTTCTGAATAACTAGTGTTAATGGTGTAGAATTTTTCCGTTAAGCATTCGTCAACTCGAAACTTTTACCCATTTTGCCCAAAGTTCAAAATTTGCGTTTTCAAAAAGCAATGACGAACTAAATTATTCCATCAACATTTTTAAATACGTCTTTTATACGAAGCTCGTCATTACTCAACTTTTGGTACCACTTTGGCAAAAAAAAAGAGACAATAGAATCTATTGAAAATAACAGTTAAAACAACTACACCAAAACTACCTAAACTTAAAATAACTAAAACTTTAGTAATTTTTAACTGTTGAAAAACAACTAACAAACGCAGTAAAAATAACTGCTTATTTTTTACTACAAACATTTTTAAACAAATGTTATTTATTCGGTATTTTTAAAATATTTTTTCTGACAATTTTGTATGTGTTGTTGTTCTTTTAAAATTGCATTTCATTTTGAATCAGGTTTGAGATCATAATTAAATGTTACTATTACAAATAGAAAACACTAATTATTAATAAATGTAAGAGAAGATGAAAAAAACCTTGTGGGGACCAGTGCTAGAGGGAGTGCCGCATTTTTTTTTCTTTCAATTATAATACAAATTAGAATTTCCTGCGTCCTACTTAACCCTCAAACCGGCCTAAGCTTTTTTGCAATGAAACTTATACCACTTGTTCGGCACGAAAAATAAACAATATGTTCTTCTACCAAATGTTTTTTCGTTCTACCAAATGTTTTACCATGAAAATGAATAAGTTTAGGCATAAATTATTTCTGTTACCAAGATATAAGTACAGTCTAAAAATTAACCCTTTTATGGGTTTACTTAAAAAGATATGGTGTATGCTTGAAACGTACCTATACTTCAGCATATAATTAAAATACGTATATTCGTTTTCAGTATTATTCTTTAGTTGTTTTTTAATAACTGTCGTAATAGTTGTTTTGTATTACTCCATAGGAAACCAACTGTAATTGCAGTTAAAAACAACAACTACTGATTACTACATGAACAACTGTCATGTAGTAACTGTCAAACTTTTTCAAGTTTTTACATTTTTGTACAATAATTTTACAAACACAGAATGATAATTTTTTATATTGTTTTAATGTAATCGTTTTTCACATCATTATTGACGTAACATAGAAATCATGAGTTATAGGTGGTTATAGTCTATTAGTGTAATCGCATTATTTTTTTTCAAGTCTTTGATTACTTATTATTAAGAAGGTATTCTGTCAGGTTCACTCCGATTTCGATAAAATTTTAAACTATAGTAATACATTCTAATTAAAAATAAAAAATTTCTGTTTTTCAAAATCTAAAATTTTAAAAATAAAAAATATATTTTGTGTAGTAGTATCAATATTGTGTTTTCTTTTCACAATAGAAATACACATATTAAAATCATTTCTAAGTAATTGGGAACAAATCAACAAATAATGTTTTTTCGCATAAATTATGCATACATCTCAAAAATAAAGCGGACATTTTAATTAGAAAATATTTTTTTTTACGTATTAAGCATATAAATAGTACCAAATTTTATCCCCTTTTCCAATAGGTATTTACAATTACAACCCATTTTTACCCCCTTTTTAGTAGTATAATACAATGGTAACACTGGCTGCTTTGAATGTATAGTCGCATTCGGCTTCAGTCTTCTTCCTAGTTCTGTTGCTGCTCGTTTGCAAAATCAGTTGACTTTTTCGCTACTGCAACACAAACGGACAGAAAATTTGTGTTTTATTGTTGCAAAAAACTTTAAATAAATTATTAAAAATCAACAAAAAATCCTAAAAATGTAACAATAAAAATTGAAATTCAAGAAAAATCTAAAGAAAAATACAAAATTAAAACATCCCAAAAAAGTGTGAATAATAAAAAAATATTTAAAAAAATTTCACCAATAAAAAAATTTTAATATATTTTTTAATTTTTTCTATAATTTTGGTTTTTAAAGAAATAATTTTAAATATTTTTAATAATACATTAAAAATTAAAACAAATTATTTTTTTAATTTGTGTGGTGTATGTGCATTAGAAATTTTATGATACGACGTGAAGAAAAACGAACAACCAAAAAAATTTTACAGTCGCCAGTCTGTGTTTTTCTTTCTTTTTTCATTACTGCTCGCACTCGTTATGTTTAAATGGTGGACTTTTTGTGAAAAAGAAGACCAAGAGCTGTGTATGAACATATTGTGTTAAAGTGTTAGTGCATTAAATTAGATAGTGTGTGTGAATAAAATACAGAAGAGAACATTTTGTAACGAATTAAACACAATTAACGAGTAGCGAGTAAAAAATGAAAAAATAAAGAAAAATAAAAAGAGATTTGTTTTCATCGAATTTGTTATAAACTCAAAATGCAATAATCAACGAGCGGCTCAATACTTTTTCTTAACAAAAATATATATATTTTTTGTTGTAAATTTATATGTAGAAGATTTTTTTTTCAATTCGTGTATTTAAAACAACGAAACGAAGTAATAAAAACAAGATAGAAAAAAAGCGCGCAACACTTTTTTTAAAACACCAGACAATTGGAAATTTCATTTATTTTTTAATCAATGTTTTTGTTTTTTGTTTGCATTTTGCATCCCACAGTGGGGTTATTGGAAAAAAAAATTGTAACTAATATACAACTTCTATCTAGTGGTATAATAATACTCATATTTTAATTAAAATCGAAGTTTTAAATAAAATTTCTATATACAAAATAGTTAAATACTAAAATTTTAATCCTTAAACAATTTTTTCAAACATTGAAGTTCGAAATATACATAATTAAAAAAAAAATTAACATTAAAAAAATGTTTTATGATCTTTTCAAAATTTGTACTTTTTCACATAAAATTCTGTCCTGAATTTAATTACAAGACGTATGTCATACCAAATACTAAGAACATTTTGTTTCATAATCTGAAATCAAAAAAAGGTTTTAAAATAAGCAAAAGAATTTAATTTTAAAAATCACACAGTAGATGTTTTATGATCTTTTCAAAATTTGTATTTTTTCACATAAAATTCTGTCCTGAATTTAATTACAAGACGTATGTCATACCAAATACTAAGAACATTTTGTTTCATAATCTGAAATCAAAAAAAGGTTTTAAAATAAGCAAAAGAATTTAATTTTAAAAATCACACAGTAGATGTTTTATGATCTTTTCAAAATTTGTATTTTTTCACATAAAATTCTGTCCTGAATTTAATTACAAGACGTATGTCATACCAAATACTAAGAACATTTTGTTTCATAATCTGAAATCAAAAAAAGGTTTTAAAATAAGCAAAAGAATTTAATTTTAAAAATCACACAGTAGATTAATTTTTTGTTTTTAAACAAAACATTAATAAATCGTATGGCTAAAGTGATCTTTAGCTAGCAAAAGGAAATTTCCTCTCGATTTCGAAATCCAATTTTCAGATCCAATAAACAGGTCACGATCTAGAGCCATTTTAGTAAATTTAAGACACTTAGGGGAGGGCGAAAAATTTAAAAAATTTATATGTAAAAACGGTGCTCAAATGAAGGGAAATTACAAAAATAATATAAAATAAAGAACTGGTGCCATTTAAGTAAATTTTAAATCGAAAAATTGAAAAAAAAAAATAAATTTTTTTAACAAACAAAAGTTATATGGAAAACAACAACAAATGTGTCAGTTAAAGTCACAGTAAGTAGCTACCGCAACATTGTGAAAATGAGGCATAATCCAACAATTTTTTAAAAGATAACTTGAAAGAAAAGCTTTAGTATCGTTCCTATACAAAAGCAGTTTTAAGTGAAAATGTATGTCAGGTTTTTTCTCGATCTCGCTCCTTTTATAAAAAAGCACACACAAATTGAGTAATTTTTGCACAATTGTTAAAAATTCCATAAAATGTTTGCATTTAAATTTATTTTATGCTCCTCTGATTTTATTTTGTAATATAACAAACACTTATTTCACGCAGCAAACTGTCCCAAACAAATCTAGAAAGAGAATGTTTGTATGACACAAACTGTTTTGTTTTTTTAACAAAATTCACTCATGTTTTTCAACTTGTGTTACGGAAGTACTCTTTATCTGTTAAGAAAACATCAATGAAACATACCTCCAACTATGCATAAATACAACATTACGAACCATTGTTTTCAAATTTTTGTTCCATAAAGGAGCGTTAGTGCCTGGTTCAAAAAACACCATCAATTTGAAAATAAAAAAAAAATTTGGTTTCAATTTTCGACAGACAAAAAAAAAAAAAAAAAATGTTTAACTTTGCTTAACGATAAAAATTAGAATTTAGATCTAAGGCCCTAAAATTTTTCAAGTGTTGTTAATCCAAACATAAAGCCACCCACTTTTCTAAAATATTAAAATTGTGAGTTATTAAAAAATAAGGATCAAAGGATTTAACAAAATTTAATAGTCCATAACTTTTTATGATAAAAATCACAATTTTTTATATTTGTTTTTAAATTTGAAACTAAGAATTTTTCACGACTAAACTAGTAAAGCTCGGAAGCTTGTTCTATAAATTATTAGCAATACGAAAATTTGTTTTAAATCCAAAAAAAAAAATTTAATTTAAATAAATTTTAAATTAGAGTATATTAAGTATCACTGTTAGCATATTTTGTCTTAATCTTACAATGTCAATTAGTCTAGGCCAAAAGCTTTAGAAATCGGTCCACATTTATAAAAATTACATGCACCAACTTTATATACGAGGTAACTTTTACAACCTGTAATTACATCACTAAAACAGGGTGTTCCAATCACAATATTTCAAAACATTAATACTTACAGTTTCAAATTTGATTCATACCGATTGGATCAGTAGTCTAGAAGTTCTATAATTGCTCGATAACTGATATAGACTAAATATTTATCCGAATCATCAAATTAAGAACAAAATGGCATCGGTTTGTAGTTGCATATTTTGGCAAAAATTCATGTTTTTGAATATTTTAACTTTTAATGCACATTTTGTGTTTTTAATGTATATTTTGTCTTTTTTAGTGCATATTTGTGCATAGTTTTCATACAAAAAATTGGATAATTTTTTATATTTTGCCGGCAGATTTCCTAAGAAATAAGTTTTGTTCGTGTTCGTTCACTTTTGTGTTATATTTATATGATGGAAAATTATGTTTGCGCCGTTATCAAATTTTTGACGGAAACTTAAAGCACTCTACTGGTTAAATTGCATATTTTTATAACATTTTTCTTAGTTTGTCGACACTTAACTTAATTTTATTTTTTTTTAAAGCGATTTTAACAATATAGGTATGCAGAAAATATCTTGAACAATGCAAATAAAATTTAATATTTAAAACATAAGAAATAATAAATTATTTAAAGTGCCTCTCTTTTCAAGGGTTTCGTTAATTTTCTTCGAATCTAACAAAATCCCAGTTACGACTTTTAGAAGAAAATTTCAAAGAAAATTAACACAAAATAAATAATAAGTGCATATTTTTATAGTTTTAAGTTCTTATTTCAAGATTTTTAATGCAAATTATAGGCACAGTTTCTTAGTGCATTGAAGTTTCCGTCCCTGGTAATTACAATTAAGAACGTTTTGTTTCATAATCCAAAACTAAAAAGGTTTTAAAATCAGCGTGCTATTTTTTACTCAAAATTATTTTTTTTTTCAATAGTTTTTATAATTTTCGACCAATGACTGAGGTAGGGTGTATGTCCCAAAAAATAATGTAATGACATTTAAAATTTTTTAAAAGCTTTATCTTTTTTTTATACCGTTTTTGTCCATAAGTTCAGCTCAATTTTTGCTTTATTTATAATTTCATTCTCATCACAGAGCGATGATTTGGCGGCACAAAGCCTAAAAATTCTTCCGACATTCTTGTCACAATTAGAAATATTTTTTTTCAAGATTTTTTTAATACAAAACTCAAAATTTTATAAAAAAAATTAAGTTTTCGTTAAAACTTTTTTACAGTTCTGGAATTAGTTTAAGATTATTTGAAGCGTTCTAGAAGTAATATTCAACCAGTTCTCGAGCACTCCAAAGATGTTGAAATGTTCAATAAAATTTTCTTGCATGAGTTCTAGAACTTGTTGTACCATCCACTAGTTCTATGAATGATAGTAAAGAACCTGATGTAACAACTTGAAGTTGTTCTGGAACTAGCAATTTTAGAAGGGATTCCAAAAACTTTCTTGGGCGATGAACTGGAAAATACGAAAAAATGTGTTCCTATTGAAAAGATTGATGCCAAATTCAAAATGTTTTTTTTTTTTTTTTTTTTTTAATTTTTTATGTTTTAAAGCTTTGATTTTTATAAAAAGTGTTCTTTTAAGTGCCTATTTTTCGTTTTTAGCTGCATGAAATTATTTTGCCCTATTTATTACCATTATTTTTTTTTTACAAATACCCCACTGTGCATCGTTCTTATAGATTTTGTGCAATTTTTTATGAAGAAAGTTTATTATAATTTTAAAGTTTTATTATAAAACGAAAGACAAAACAATTAAAAGAGACGTTACAAAAACTTATTTTAAAATAAAACATCTCATTAATATAAATATAAAAACAAAAAGTTAAATTTTAACTAAAAAAAAAAAATGTTTATTAAATATAAAACATCAACAAAAACAATAATTTTAAAAAATGTTTTATTAAATGAGGTGGTGGTTCATTGTCAGTTTTAAAACTGACTCTTCAAAAACACCACCCATCATCATCAGCTACAACTTTAACATTAACTTCAAAATAGTGGCCGTAAATGAAAAATAAAAACAAAAATCAAAATTTAAATACGGCTGTATAAAAAAATAAAGTGATTTTATTTAAACACAAAATGCACTCAAGCGTATTCTTTAAAAACGCTTTGGATTATTTGTTGGATATACAATTAAGTTTGGTCACTGTTATAAAACATATAATAATTCAAGAACTTCAACAACAACAACAATATTTTCATCAACAACTACAACAAAAAAATCAACAGCAACAACTACAGAAAGAAAGATTTCTTTTTAATAAACAACGACGTCGACGTTTACAACCTTGGCAAATTTCAATTCCTGCTCCCACTGATATTAAGCATAACAACTTTAATAGTAGCAGCAACACGTAAAAACTCCTATTTTACAAAAAATTAAAAAGTTTAACAAAAATCCCATTAGAAAAACAGAAACAGTTCCTGGCTTCTCTACTTTTTACTAAAATCTGTTTTAAGCGTCTACGTCGTTAAATTATAAAAAACATTTTGTAATAAAAAAACATTAAAAAAGTGAACAATTTTCTTTAAAATAAAAAACTAAACAAAAAAAACAGACTAAAAAGCGTTTAAGCAAAAACTCTTAAAGCACAACCGCAAAAATTCTTCTTATTTGCAACAAAATCTACAAAAATTCAGAATTTGAATGATGGCTGATCATATGGAAGAACCCCCGCAAAAGCGGGTTAAAATGGATGATTTATTTTTATTGGAAGAAAATTTACCCGATGAATTGGTATCGACTTGGGGTGATCCCGGTACTGGTGGTGGTCCACCAAATCATGGTTTAGGTGTAAATGTTGTTGGTGGACCAAATAAACCTCCTGCCCAAGGACCGGGACCCGGTGGTCCGGGTCCCCAACTTAATGGTTCTGTAGACGATGGTGGTGTTAATTCTCAAGGCGCTGGCGGCGGTAATCCTTTACGACAAATGCAACATCATCAACATTTACAGCATCTGCTACAGCAACAGGTATTTACTGATTTTTATTTCCAAATATTGTAAATTATTATCTTATTCTATATTTTGCTTCTTTTTAGGGTAATAAAAATCCTGGCATGGTTGGTAATCCTATGGGTCCCGGTGGCATGAATCAATTGGGTAGTAAATCTCCAAATTTACAATCACCCAATACTGGTGGCATGCAAGTTAATGTTGGTCAAATGTGCGGTATGGTCAATTCAATGCCAATGTCTATTTCAAACAATGGTTCACAAATGAATTCAATGCCAGGTAAGAATAACATTTTTGTTTAAGGTAGGAGTTACAATTTTGTTTTAATATACAGTGCGGTGAATTGAAATAGGGACACTTGCAAATTTAAAGTAAAAATTAACACATAAATCTTGATGGAAAACTATCGATTATTGTGCAACAACAACTTTTATTTTAAGTTACAACATTAAAATAATTTAAAATCTCTTATTCGAGTGTGAACAGAAATAGGGACAATAAGCCAATAAATTAAAACTTTTTTGTTGAAAATATAATATTGGTCATTCAAAGCTCAAGTTTTATAGCTTGTAGTTAAAAATTTCTGGGATACAGAAAATCGCTCCAAAATGCGAAATAAAAATAATTTTTAGTATTTTTTTGTGCCAAGCTATTTTGTTGGAATTGTTTATCAATTCTTTAAAATCCATAGAAAGCTGTCTAACTCTCGATAACTGTTAAATATTTAAACATTTTAAAAAAGTAGCCCAAGTTTAATTTCTTTTATTCGTGGTTTTCTAATAAATATCTCAATTAGTTATACATATACTCAAAAGCGGACATGTTATATTTAATAATGGCATTAATAGCTTTATTCCACGTCTTTTAGTGTTTATTTGTATAGACAGGGCTAACTGGTTTAATGACAGGGAAATTTCTTATCAGGTTTCGGTAAGGGATTTGGCGTATAGTCATTACCTTCAAAATAGGACCCCATGGAACTGGGCCATTTAGTGTTCAAACAGGAACAAAGTTAAAAGAGTTATAAGAAAGTTGAGGATGCGTGCTCACACGAGTCATTTTCAGAATTGTAATTCGAAACAAATGTGGGGTTTTCTTAGAAATAATGGGTGTCTTAAATCAGTGGAGCATTTAACCTCTTCTGATCCAGATGAGGTCAATGATTATTTTGTTAGTTGTCAGATACGTGACTTAAATGACTATAACGGAGATATGGATAGTTCTATAGTTAGAGGTTTCACCTTCACATGTGTTGACACTGGCACATTACATCAGGCATTGCTTAAGATTAAGTCTAATGCTGTTGGTCATGATTACTTGTCGTTGAAGTTTTTGAAAATTGTTTTTCCATTCATTTCCTCTCACTTGCTTCATCTTGTAAACAATATTATTATTTCGTCGTGTTTCCCTAGTAATTGGAAAATTGCTCGAGTTGTCCCTATTAAAAAGGAGGGCCAATCTAGTGAATTTGAAAATTTGCGTCCTATTTCGAGTGTTCCTATTCTCTCTAAAGTAGTGGAACATATCTTGAAGGACCAAATGATTGAGTACCTAGATCTCATTCATTCATCGTAATCTGGATTTAGGCGAGGATACAGTACGACCTCTCTATTGCTTGGTTTGACTGATTCTATTAGGCAGTTTTTGGATGACCGCAAAAACGTAGTACTGCTTTCGATTGATTTATCTAAAGCCTTTTATAGGTTAATACATTTAAATTGTATTAACCTATTTAAATTGTTTAATGGGTTTGAGTTTTCTTATAAGGCTTGTGAATTAATTAGGTCCTACCTCCATGGGAGGTATCAATATGTCTCTGTTGGTACATCTATGTCCCGAACTCGTAGGATTACTAGTGGTGTCCCCCAGGGGTCTGTTATTGGCCCACTTTTATTTATGATTTATTTGAATAACCTTTTAGAAACAGTTAATGGTGTTTCTTGTGTACCTTACGTATACGCTGATGATGTCCAGTTTGTTTGTTATTCAGATGCTGAGTTTGTTGATGTGTTAGAGATCGGGGTTAATTATGTGCTGCGTGAAGTAGTGTCTTGGGCGTCAGATAATGGATTTCGTGTACATCCGGTGAAGACAAAGTTAATGGGGTTTGGATTTAATACTGATGACATAAATATTAAGATTGGTGGTATTCCTGTTGAATTTGTGAATAAAATGAAATGCTTGGGTCTTGTTTTGGACGATCAGTTAAATTTTTCACCACACGTCAATTATTTGTCTTCCCGTGTATCCTTCTTATTAAAAAGGTTATATTCGTTAAATATTTATTTACCGTGTTCGGTAAAAAGACAGGTAGCTACTTCTATCTTAATGCCACATATGTTGTACCGCGTGGACATTTTTTCTAGTACTCCGGGGTACGTATTACATAAGTATCATCTCGTTTTTAATAGGATTATTCGCTACGTTTTCAATTTAAAAAGGAGAGATCATGTATCTCAACATACATTTAATTTTCTTGGACCGTCTTTTGAGAACTTTATTAGTATCAGGCTTTTGATATTTTTTTATAAGTCCATTGTTAATGGTTACCCTGCTTATATAGTTGATAAATTTCATTTTACTCGGTCGA
Source organism: Delia radicum (assembly GCA_021234595.1). Taxonomy (NCBI): domain Eukaryota; kingdom Metazoa; phylum Arthropoda; class Insecta; order Diptera; family Anthomyiidae; genus Delia; species Delia radicum. Next base: position 197,725,300 of record CM037852.1, read on the forward strand.
TAAGAAATCCCCAGTTAATTCCGCCTATAAGGCATTTGGATATTTTTGCAAAATCATTTCAGTTTCGGATACCTAGAATTTGGAATGCTTTGCCAAGGGAATTAAGAAAATTTTCTTATACATTGCCTGTATACAAGTCCAAATTATAAAAAAAAAATAAAAACGTTGAAAGTTATAATACATATGTTTTTATTGTTTATGCAATTTGGAACAAATTTTTTTAAATTTTTTTTTTTTTTTGTCAATAATTTTTTTCTCGGCATTTATTATGATTCCGTTTTTAATAATTTAAATATTTTAAGTGATCTCATATATTTATATTATATTATATCTTATTATTTATTTTCTATGCTTTAATTTAGTAGAGAAGTTTTATTGTTTAGTAGCTTTAATTAGCCATATAAGGGCCCTAAGGGCTCGGTTATGTAAATGAAGATTTAATAAAAAAAAAAAAAAAAAAAAATTGCATAACCTGATTATATTTGAAGTTTTTGATACAATATTCGTAGGTCGAAGCAATTGGATAATAAACGATTAAATAACTCAAGTTTAATATAATTTATAGGCACATCAATCGGACATTTCAAATATTCAATGCATTTAAATCGAATTTTTACATCCCTACCATTTTTTGTTTGTTTCAGACATTTTTAAGAATTTAGTACATATCCCAGTAACATGGAAGTGCCACTGTTTTTATTAAGTTAACGGTTGTAAATTTTGTAAATAAGTACTGGCAATGCACTTTTTGGCAATGTTGGGAAAGTGTTCTAAGTCAGTACTGTGCCAGTTCTTTTTTGTTTTTACGGTTGTAAATTTAGTAAATCAAGTACTGGCAAAGCACTTTTTACGAACGTTGGCAGAGCGTTCTAAGCCAGAGCTGTGCCAGTGCTTTTATTATTTTTACTGTTGTAAATTTTGTTAATTAAGCACAGGCAAAGCACTTTTTACTAACGTTGGCAGAGCGTTGTAAATCAGTGCTTTGCCAGCACTTTATTTGTTGGACCATTGGCAAACAGTGCTCTGCCAGTGCTTCATTTTTCAGACCATTGGCAATTTCTGGCTGGGTAGCATTCTACAATCGAATTTTTACTTTTAAAATTTAAAAAAAATTCTCTTTTCATAAGTGATATTTGAATTAAAAGTTAGAACATCAAAAAAGTTATATATCCAAAATAAAAACAACTTTAAAAATATATTACATATTACAACTTCTGGGCAATATACTTGACTGTGATCCTCAAAATGTTAAAAGAGACTTATGAGTAAAGCGTCATTTCATCGCATTCAATTTATTTGTTAAAACTACATTACTGACTGATAATATATCGCTTATTTACTTCAATAACGTCATAACTCAAAAATGTTTATTTTGTATAAAACGAGTTTAAAGTTTTCAATTTACTCCCACCTTGAAGAAAAAAATAACGACAAAATTTCTCTCAAGAGGTGAGTATAAAAGATATAAATACGAATTTTTACACAATATGATACGTGATATAACGAATAATTCTGCGTCATTAACTCAAAAATCATGAGCGATATGTTATCCTTCCATTTCTTCAAAAAGTTTCCTTGATGTCCTTGAAACTTTTCTAACTTATAAATAAAAAAATAAAAATAAATGCCGTCCAAATCATAATTTTTCCAACATGCTCTCAAAAATAAAATGGTTTGGTATGGTTTTTCCATATTTTGCTAATTTTCAAGTTTAAACTTTTGCAAGTTCTACTTAGTTTTTCTATACAAAATTTTGCATAATGATAATCGTATTCTAGATCTATAGATATGATAAAAAAAAATTTAAAAATATAAAGTTTTGACCTTTTCTTAAGTTTTTCTAATCTTCTTAACAATTTACTTTATGATTTGTATATACTTATTTATAGCCTCCTCTTTTACTAACCTATTTCATACAAAATAATACAGTTATAACGAACATACATAGTTTATAGCGATCTTTTTATATAAGGGACTAACTTGGATCCTTTTACGAATTTCAATATAAAATGCATTTGTTAATGCATATTTTTCTATAAATACATATTTTTGCATATGCATTTTTTAATGCATATTCTGCCTTTTGTTGTTGCATATTTTGCTATAAATGCATATTTTAGCATTAAATTTAAATTAAAATGCAGGTTTTAAATTTTGTTTGTGTTATTTGACTAAAACAATGTTTTTGAACAATTTATAGTTTTATAAAAAAATATTTTTAAAATATTTTTTACCACGAGGAGAAAAATAACTGACTAATACTATTATTATTCTTTATTTAATCAAAAAAATTCCAAATGTTGGATACATTGATAGGATAAGATTTCAAGTTTGTAAATTTTAAGATAATACAAATTAAATACAAAATCTTATATAAAAAAACTTGCAAAATTAAAACATTAAAAATTAAATCAATAACAGACCATACACTCTCTTGTTCAGATACGAATAAATTAAAATACTGGTGATAAAACACAATTGCGTAAGATTAAGAAAAAAAAAATTATACATGATCGACGGTGTTGAAATACTCAGCTAGAAATTTTATAGATTTGTAGATAAAGCAATGGGTTCGAATTTTTATTTCGTTCGAAAACGAAAGTTATGTGAATACTGGGAATTATGATCCATATATTCCAAGTTATAGACAAATCTAATAATTCTATTATAGCATATAATAGATATTTGGATATTTATTTTTGCATGCTTTTTTCAATGAAACACATGCAAGAGGACTGTTCACTTAAAATGTGCTAAAATAACGATCAGCTTTTATACCTTCATTCATTATAGCACAGAATATTCAGACGAATATTAAGAACTTATCTCTCTCTATCTTTATCATATTTAAATATATTTTGTAGTTTTATTTATTTCTGTTTCTTTTTTTTCTATTTCATTTATCTTATTAATTATCATCTAATAAACAAGTCCCAAATAACCCCACAACTTCCCAAATTTCCACGCCTTTTCTTCATTGAAAAAATCGCTAAAAATCCAACTAACGAATAACTTAATTTTGTTCTTTTGTTGTAAAAAGCGACACCACTAACTAATCTTTGGGAAGGGTCTATGAAAAGACTAAACAAAAATAGGGGTGGGTGCTTTTTTCTAGTCCCAAATTACTTCACCTTCCCCTACATATTTTACAATTTTTAATACATATTTGATGGACATAAATCACGAAAATAAATGCATTAACTACCAAACATAAAAATCGAGATTCTAAAACGAAAATTGAACAGAATCAAACGCTTTAAAATAGAAAAAAATCATGAAATATTAATACTTTTTCGGAATTTTTTACCACGCTTGTAGCGAACTTCACTTATAACAAACTAAATGAGTTCGTTATAACCGAACTGCATTGTATTTTAATCCAAGTAAAAATTGTTTTTATATAAATCAGTACCCCAAAGAGTGGGACCGTTTTCAGCGTAAAAAAACTTTGTTGCCAAACACTTCCACGTTTGAAACTTCATGCCCAGATATAATTTTTTGTCTACGAAGCATTTAGGTTTTGTTACCTAAAACCCCACAACGCTTATGAATAACGGCAAGGAGACAATATAAATAAAATTTTAAATAATGATTTTAAATTACATACGTTACAATTATATATGATAATATAATACACCATATTACAAAATTTTCATAACCCAAGTAAAAAAAATTATATGGTGGCATATCTAATTAGATGGTGCCCAATAACTAATCAGATACAATTTAATTCCAAAAATAAACGTGGATCAAATTGTATTTAATTTCTTCTAATAATATACAATTGAATCCAAATTTGACCAGATATTATTAAAGTTGAATACCGAGTTTAACTGCCCAGGTAGAAAAATACAATCTTTAAAACGTTTTAAAAGCATTTTTCATGATGGTACAAGCGTTTTCAGAACATACCAAATTACAAATTTAAAGCGTTTTGAGAATGTGCAAAATGATAACCCAAATTTACGGTCTGAGGATGGTATTTTATAACGTTCTCAAAACATTGCAAAACAAAATTTTTGAAATGCTTTTTCAATCGTTAAATAAGTATTTGCAGAACATTTTGGCTTACAGTTATTAAGCGTTATGAAAACGAACCAAATGATAACCGCTTTGAGGGTTGTAATTTTAAACATTGTCAAAACGCTCGAAAGACAAATTATAAAGATCTTTATGAATTGTTCATAAATACCACAAATAATGAAACATGTAAAATATGATTAAAATAATATAAATAAAGTAACAAAACATTGTAATTTTAAATAGTTTAACTACCGTTTTATTAAGTTTTAAAAAAGTCCTCTAAAATATTGCTTTATCTGTCCTCAAAATATAGTGCTTTATAAAAGATATACAAGGACTATACACTTTATAGAGTCGCTACATTATGTGCTGGCCATATTGAGTGATTTATTGAACTCGGTTCATGAAGAGAAAAGCATATAAAAAAATTGCATAAGAAACCGAGTTCGCATATAGATAGACCCCTTATGACAGTGTTGTTTTTTAATCAGTAAAATATTTTGTAAAAAAAAAAAGTATTTCTAAAGTACTATTGGCAAATGTTAGAAAAACGCTTTAACGCAATGGTTTTACATTGGTTTTATTTTATAAACCGTTGTAAATTTTGTACGATAAGAACTTCTAAAGTACTTTTTACAAACGTTGGAAAAACGCTTTGAACCAATGTTTTTACAGTGTTTTTATTTCACAAATATTTGTAAGTTTTGTATAAAAAGTATTCCTAAAATACTTTGTCCGAACGTTCGAATAGCAATCCAAAATAATGTTTTTTAAATGCTTTTTTTCGTATTATTTGCAATTATCGCTTTGGAAACGCTTTTATTTTAGTACCATCAAAAACAAACGTTTTGAAAACTCTTCGTTTTTTGTACCATCCCAAATTTCTACCTGGGTGGCATCCAAAAAAAAATCGGGTTTGGAGAGTTTGTATTAAAAATGTAAAATTATATGAAATTTTCTTTGTGGGACTTCCAGAAATGGTTCGTCTTAGCCGAGGGTTCGTATTTGAAAAAAAAAAAGATATTAAAAATGTTTATTTTAAGTAAGAATATGTGACAGATATTAGGAAAATGGATTTCCGCTTGTTTTAAATAAATTAAAGTTTACTTTTTACGTAAATTGTTTTTCTAACAAAAACAAATGAACAACGCAACACTCCACACAAAGTTTTTATTATAGTTTCCCCAAGAATTTTTCAAACAACATTTAGAATTATGAATGGAATGGAATTCATGTCAAATAATAATATAATTTAAAATTGTATGTTGAACTGGATTAAATTTGGCAGATCTGCCTTATGGCAGATCTGATGCAATATGGTAACATAAATAAAAAGATACATTTAAATATGGGGCAACATAAAATGTGGTCGAAAAACAAAAACAAAAATTGTATATTTTATATATTGTACCGTACAAAGAAATATAAAACGTGGTATAGTTGTATTAAATAATATAACTAACATAATATAAAACTCGTTTTACTCGGTTAAATTAAGTATATATATATAAGTGTATATAAATATATCAAGTTGTATATGAGTATATATAAACCTTTTTTATCCGGTAATTTACACAAAATTTTGTTTATACACTGATAATAATCCATGCGTAAAAAGACAAAAAACCGCCAAAATAACCAAAAAATTTTACAATAAACGAACATTTGTTCATTTTACAAAAGATTTCGTTGTTTTGACATAGGCATAGATTATTATGAGTGTATATACTAAAAAATATGCATTGGAAAAACAATCGACACAGGGTTGGCAAAGTGTCGGCAAAGCATCGGCGACGGTCGGTTAAGCGTTTGAAGAACGTGGGATTATCACTCTTGATGTTACCCGATTGATAACAGTGGCCAACCGTTGGTTTAAACGAACTTGCACCCGTTGGCATGACGTTGGTAATTTAAAAAATGTGTTGCTTTTAAAATATATTAAATTAAATAATTTTTGAGAAATATGTGTAATAAAACACATTTAAAAAGAAGCAATACAGTTCGGTCTTAGTCTTATACATCATATTTAAATGTGTGAAATATAACAAAATAAAAAAAAAATGCTTCTAATTGGTTGTAATATTTTTAAAAACAATATTGGTAAACAATTAAAGAAGTTATTAAAAATACGTATTTCTTTGTTTTTTTTTAAGATTTTTTAAAAAAACCTATTTCCTTGACTTTTTTTTTTTGGACACTATCAAAAAAAAATATATCAAAATTGTTTTTAATATTAAAAAAATGCGTTTCTTCAAATAGGGATCTTAAAACTTATGCAGAGTAATTATTATTATTATTTATGATTTAACATGTTTTTGTATTGTTGGTAAAATGTGTAAAGTATTTAATTTTTTAAAAAAATATTTTTTTTGAAATTTTCTAGTAAACATAATTACTATGCCAATATTATTTGTAAGTAGATCATATTTAAAGAAATTATACAAATTGTCAATCAATATTGTTGTTTTGTTAGATTTTTGTACTTTTTGCTCTTTGGATCGTCCATAAAAGTAAAATCTAAAAGTAATAGACAGCTGAAATTTCGTTGAAATGTGTGTCTAAGCCATGCTCAGCTTTTGTATTATAAAGGACAAAATGCGTCCCCAAGGAGATATTTTTCCATTGACATATATGTAAAAGTGTTTAGAGCTCCAAAGAGCTTTCATCAGTTTAAAAATGTTTTTTTTTACATTTTTAGAATTTTGTTTGTAAATATAATTTGTACTGTTTAATTTGGCATAAGTAATAAATTTTGCACACATTTTTTTTTCAAAATGTGTTAAACATAGTTAACACATTTTATCTACATATCTTTAAAGACCCTATTTCAATGAAACCAGATATTTGTATTATTTTTTTAATGAAAATTGTTAAATTGGTGGACTAAAATTCTACTAAATGGGACAACGGATTCTATGTTTGGTAAAACATATGTTCAACGAAGTATACCACTGGGTTCAACAACTAGAGTTGTCAAATATTCGACCTGTTTGAAAATCCGGTTTTATAATACTTAAAAACTGCTTTATTTAAAACCTGGTTTTCGGGTTTTTAAATTAAAATCCGGTTCAAATAACCAGCTTTTCGGTATTTTTTAAATAACTATTTGCTGATATCGCAAATTTTTCGTACAAATTTTTAAAAATTACCAAAAATTCTAATGTTGACATATAAAATTAAACAGATATCCTTTCTATATGCTTTTTAGATATTTTCTAAATAAGAAAAATCTAAAAATTTGGTCAAAATTGTCAAATTACAGCGTTTAAATTTAAAAAATAGCGATAGTTTTAGACCTTTTCGACTAAACTAATTTTGAACAAATTTAAAGTAGTAAACTTATATTTGCTTAAAATTATTACCTCCTACTCCTAGTTCCCGCATAAAGCTTTTTGAAGTAGGGAAATTTTTTTATTCGTTAAACTGAACTATAAATCAATATTTGGCCAAATATGTAAACCAATTAGGGTCTAGCGATCGTATCGATCTTAAACGACAGAAAAGCTTTTAAATTTGACAGTTTTCGCGTATTTTGAGACAAATAGAGCTCTGTACATAAAAAGTATTTAAAAAATGTTGTGCAGTTAATTTTGGGTTTTTAATGTAACTTTAATAGTAGAAACGTGAAAAAAATGCATTTTTAGAAAATGCACTTTATGTCGGATGTTTTTGTTACAAAATTACCGGTAAAGCGATTTTTATTAATATGCAAAACTATAATTAGACCAGGTTCACACACGGCAATTATACTTGCGCAATTCTTGAGTTTATAGAAGAGGGAGGAAAAGAGAATGGAAGGGGGCACAGACTTGCCCGTACTCCAATTCCGTTTTGTTTTGTCATCCGCAATTTTCAACACTGCAGGTTGATATACGAAAATTGCTGAAACAAACTTTTTCTGTGTGAACACAAAAGCAATTTCAAAGGAGAATTGAAGAAAAATTGCGCAATTATAATTGCCGTGTGTGAACCAGGACTTACACATTAATTTCATTAAATTTCGTAAGTTAAAAAAACTAGAAGAGCTGCATAAATGTAAAACCAATGAAAAATTAAAAAATATTTAACAAAAAAAAAAAAAAACATTTCATTTATTTTTTATTTTACTATTTAAAAAGGAATAAAATCAATTAGTGTTTCATATCTATAAATACACTTACTTAATATATCAAAATTTACAAAAATTTACAAAAAATATTTTAGAACAATAGTTTTAATAATGCGTGAGGCCGCCTTTTTTGAATCAACTCGAAAAGTCGATCAGACATACTGTCGACCACATTTATTAAAAGTTCTTCCGTTATATATCTCTACGCATCAGTAACTGCTTTTAGATGAAAAACGTTTTCATATTGACAGTTTTCTGCGTAAACTCGACGGGCTTATACTCCCCAAATATTCTCAATGGTGTTTTGATCCGGAGAACATGCGGCTCTTTCCAATACTCTTATATTTTTTGATGGTAGCCATTCCATTGTCTGACGACTTACATGTATTGAGACATTGTCTTGTTGGAAAATGTCTTCTTCTTCGTTGCTATTTTCAATAAATGGCACAAATTTCTCTTCTAATACTGTAATGTACTCAGAAGAGTTCATTCTAGTGCTTGGAAATGCCAAAATCAACCATACTGTCGAAACAAAAGGCGCCCCAAACCATTAGGATCCGCCTCCGAATTTTCTTTTTGAGAAATATCGTGGTTCCTTAAGTAGGTCTCTCCAATAGCTGTTAAAACCATCTGGACCATCAAGATTGAACTTTTTCTCATCAGAAAATATCGCCTTTAAAAGAAATTCTCCAGTTGGTTTGTATTCTTTTTTAGCGAATTCAAGTGGAGCAGTTTGGTGGCGGGGTAATAAACCTTGGCACAGACATTAGCTTTTTTCGATTAATTTTCTGGGAACCCTTTAAAAGAGCCTATTTATGGTTGATTTAGACACATTTACCTTACATTCATCGATTATCTGATTGAGACTCTTCATTGAGTTGCTGGCACAGTTGATTATTTTACACCGGCCTCGATCAGCTTTTTTTCTGGCCACTTGTTTTATTTTTACCATAAGCACTCGGATTATTTGCAAAAATTGCGACAACCATGTGTGAACGCTTTATTTTTAATTAAAATTGCATAAAAAACAAAAATAATTCTTTGTTATTCTTTTTTGTTTACCATTTATGTAATTATAGTTATGAAACACTAATGGTATTCACTCTTGATAGCATAAATGCAAGTATAGCTTAAAGGCTATCATTTTATGCTAAAAAGCGTGATCATCTTTTTTTTTTATAATTATTACAAGTTTACAACCCTTCTTACAATTTTAACAATTCTTCTTCCTAACTATAACTTCCCCTAATGCCAACTTAGATATTTTTGCTATAAAAAATAGCTTTTCCCTTTTAGTAGTTGATGGCTCCAATTTGCAAAATCAAATGTACCTTGAAGGAACCGCAATAATATTTATAAAAATATTTCTCAAACTTTGAATACGACGAAAAATTTAATGAGGCTATAGTTTTGATAGGCAGTGTAGCACTTGAACTTTCTGGACAGCCAGCAAACGGGCTCAAAAATAAATCAAAAATGAGCTCAAAAAATATTATTAAAAATCAAAATTTTGGTATGAAAGTGGTTTATCCAAAAGAACCTTATTTTTGGACTCAAAAACAACTCAGAAAAAATAGTGTGTCAAACAAAAATAGTGTGTCAAGTCTTATTAGAGTAGTTTTCGAGTCCCAAAAATGTATGGAAATTTCCCTTATACTTTTCTGAGTAATTTTTGAAGTTAAAAAATTAATTTTAAAAGCACTGTCGGAGCGTTTTTGGATTCAAAATTAAACCGATTTCAAAATGCAATAAGGATTCTTTATTGTCTTGAGATCTACATTATTATTTTATACTAGCTTAAATCCCCGATACTTCGCTACCGGTAATTTTGAATACTGAAATATATTTAAAAGAAAACTAAATTCTTTTTCATAGGAACTTTTTCTTTTAATATTTTTTTATTTCTGGGAGTGTATGTTTTAATATCAAGTCTCGGATTTCTACCTTATGGGCTTTGTATAGGTCATTAAACTTTTTTCTTTGAAACCCATTTTATATTCCATTTTATTAAAAATTCAAAATGAGTCTTCATTTCATAAGCTCATACCTCAAAAAACTCCAATTCGAAGTTTCAGGCGTTTGGGCAGGACTTTAAGGCGGAAACTTTGCCCTTTAAGGTGGAAACTCCCCTCAAAAATGACCAAATCCCAGTATTAGCGGATGGCTACATTCCAAATTGAAATTTTTTAACTTCATTTAAGGAAACCTTAATTTTTACTACGTTTCCCACCCTTCCCCTTTTCACTCTTCCTCTTAGGAATTTCTAAAAATCCCTTTTAAGGGGATGCCAACGCGGGATTAGGAACGCAGATACCAAATTTCAAGTTCCTCTTGTTAGTGGTTTGACCTGGCCGCCAAGAAGGTGACTTTCTTTTTGGATTTTTTAAAGCTAAGTCTAATTTAAATTTCCTTGCTCTAAGCATACAATACAACAAAGCTTTAAAATGTTATAACTCTTTAACAGTAAGAGCAAATTCAAATTTTTTTTTTTACAAAATTATTTAGAATTTATCAATATTTTAAACTTTTTTCAATCTTCGTAGACATTTTTAAATTTATAAAGCGTTATTTTAATAATGTATGCAAAAATTTCGAAAAAAGTAACATACTTTACGCAAATAAACAAAACCATTGCCGACACTATGGTTTATGCAAATAAAAATAAAATTTATACATTTTTCTTCAAAATGTTGACTCAGTAGCTAAGAAAATTTTGGTTATTGACCAGGTTAGGTTGACAAGAGGAAGGGCGATTTTTTACCCTTCATGATCATCCATAGGATGACATGCACCTATGCCAGAAGATCGGCATGTTGTGCGCTCTGTTATCAGGGCTCGAAAACCCGGAGCGTTTTCGAGCCCTGATAACCTACCTAAAGAATTCAGTATCTTTAAAGTAGCCCATCAGTTTCCATAAATCATAGCCTGCAACAACTCCAGCGACGGTATAACGTCACTTAGCCAACACCTCGCCTTGATACTAGCTAAGGCCGGACAGAGCACAAGAAATGCTCCAGGGTCTCATCGTCCTCCCCACAAGCGCTACAAACACTGCAGTCGCCCCTCCCGTTGTCGAAAGGTGCGACTTAGACGTTATAATTCCCATCAGATCGGCCAGTTTCGTCTTGACCCATCCCGTTCAAAACCTTCGTGACCGCACCAACTCCATCCCTGGCACAGATCTCCCTGTGGCTCTTTCTAACCAAGTTATAAGTATAATTCAAAAAACGTTCAGTAACCCCGATTTTTGTGGAAAATCGATTTGCGCAACCTCTAAAGCTCTTCCAAAAAATCGGAAAAAATCTCTGAAATACTTTACCCCATAAGCATTCAAATTAAGCTTGAGCAACAAACAACATTTTTTTGGGACACCCTAATATATATCTCTATAGTTATACCTATAACGGAACATATACATATATATACCCAGCCAAATGAGACCTGACCAAAAAGCTATAAAATCACCTTTTTTTACTCACAGCGAATGCGTTCAAATTGAGGTGAAAACGAATTTTTTTAACATGAACTTGTTCATAAAAACGAGTGATTAAATTGTATAAAAAATCGATTCTTGAATAATTCTTTTTTATACGTTTTATACATTCATTTTTTAAGTGTTCAAAATAGCTTTTTGTGAATAGCTTTTTCCTGAAAAAGCTTTTTGTTGAATGCATTTAAATATGTATTTAATAAGCGAATTCAAATAAATGCTTTAAAACCACTTTTTAGAGGTTGTGGTATAAAAAAGCATTTTTAAATAAATCTAGAAACAATATCAAAATAAATTTCATTTCGCACAACTTAATCGAAAGAAAGCTAAAGTATAGTCCAGTTGTAATTATATCTTTAAAATCAGACTACTTTGAAAAGTGTTTCGTTCGTTTTTGTTGCGTATTGTTGTATATATGTTTTTCATTAAAAAAAATAAACTGTAAGGAATTCAAGTATACTCAAAAAAGGTTAGTAGTCAGTAAAAAATTTTACTGAGTCAGTTAAATTTTAGTCAGTAGAGTTCTTGCAAAAAATTGCAAATGTCAGCAAAATCTTTTGCTGAAAATTAGCCATTTTTTGAAGTGGAAAAGCAGCATATACTGCTTCTTTTATATGCGATAAAAATGAATTATTGAAGAATGCATTCGTTTTATTTTTGCTGGGTAGATATGTATATAGATTTAACCATATTTTTGCAAAGCAAATAATTCTTCATAGATAACTTTTATAAATATAAAACACACAATACATGAAAAAAGCACATTAGTCATCTTGAAAATCTTTCATCTTGAATTTTTGGAATCAATTTCGCCAGGGCAGTGGTGGTTATTTAAGTATATTTCTTCTTCTTTGTCCTGCACCTAAAAAAGTTGATGTTTTGTTTAAAAAAGTTTGTAGTCAAAATCCTCCAAAATTGATCCCAGTTTTAGTCACAATTTTTTTTGTAACTATTTTATACTTTTTAATATATTTTTAATATGAAATTGAATTTTTTGTTTCTGAGAAAGATCTTTTAAGACGTTGGAAAGATGTTTCCTGCAAACCTTATGCCAGTGCTGACATATTTGAGCAGCCAACGGTTACACAGTAGGAAATTTTATTTCCCAGTACTATTTCGACACTTTTTGAACAGACGGACCTCCTGTCTAATGTTGTTATCATTTTAGCTTTGGGAAATCACTTGTTGCCAGCACTGTTTAAATGCCTTGCTAGCAGTGGTCTGACAGTGGTATGCTCACATATGTATTTAAAACGATGGCAAAGTACTCCTTTTGTTGTAATTTTAAAATTGTAAATCGGTATGTTCTTACAATGTTTACAGACCACTGACAAAGAATTTTAAAATTTGGTTTACTAACGCTTTCATAACGTTATGAAATACCTCCCTGAGGCGGTAGATTATGGTTATCATTGGGTCGTTGTCACAACGTTCTTAATTTATAAACAAATTATATACGAATGCTTTTTGACGGTTGAAAAACCATTTCAAAGTTTGTTTTTGAAACGCTCGGAAAACCGAAAAAAATAGATGTGAGGATGACATCTTAAAACATGGTTATCATTTAGGTCGTTTTCGAAATGCTTTAAACTTGTAAATCGGAATGTTCTGAAAACGCTTGTACCACATTTTAAAGTGGTTTTAAAGAGCTTTCAGGATCGTATTTTTTTGTTATTATCGGCCATGCAACTGCAATTATTGAAAATTGCCCTCAGGCAACTTCGGGGTTGAAAGGCTTAAAATATCGGGTAGTATCGAGTATTGAAATTTAACCAATTTACCAAGTCTATATGCCAGTGCTTGATTTTTTTTGTACCGCTGGCAGTTTCTGACGAACGTTTTTTTTTTGCAGAATTTTTATATTTATTTTAAACCAACATTTTCGATATCATATGAGAGGCATTTCAATGAGCTATCCCGTGGTATTCAAAACCTAAACTTTCATGCTTACATTAATTTTGTCATTTTTGAATTTTAAGATCATTTGATTTAACTTGGGACATGTTTTGGGCTTTTTTTTCTAAATTATTGTAAATTTAGGCTTACCGACTTTCCTCGAACCTTTTTTTTTACTAACATATTGTATAACTCAAAATAAGTGTCGAATAGAAATTCCGCATAAAATTTCCCTAGTTCAAAAAAATTAAAATATATTTCCTTTATTCATCATACCAAAAATATTTTTTTTTTAAAACATACATCTTTAAATAAAAACGTTTTTCTGAAGTTGCTGGCTTTTGACTTTCAAAAATATACCCCGTTTAAGGTAAACTCCGTATTAGCCGGGGTCAAATTTGATTAGTTATTTTCTTTATTCACAAAATATTTAATATTATTTTTGAAAGAAAAAATTACATATATTGTGTAATATGTCCATTAGATTTTTAAAGTAATAGTTTGCGATACCATTTCTTTGTTTTATTCAAAATTAGCTAAAAAAAATATATAATAGAAAAATGCTAAAGTTTTCGAAGTTCGTAGTAAAAAGTTGGTATTGAAAACATAGTTCGAAAACAAACTGAAACTGAAAACATAAACCGGTTAAACTCCTTGTTCGATCGATCACTTCACAATAGTAAAATAAACTACCAGATTATTAAGGCCGACTTTTTAGGATTAGATTATCTTTAAATTTCGATTAACTGTGTTTTTATATGGAATAATGCTTCTGAAGTATGGTTTATTTTGTTTTATTATAATAAAAACCAAAATTCTAAACAATAAGATAAAGTGGATAAACAAATTATTATCAATTAACTTGGAAATGGCAGACAAGCTTCGTTAGCAGTTTAACTAAACCAAGTTTAACTGGCATCCCAAAAACTCGGTCTAGGGCCTAGTTTGCACGATGTAGATTAAATATGTTTGTTAGTAAATCTTTAGTTAAACCTAGAATTTCGTTTTTTTAGATATTTTGGGTTAATTATTTCACATTTGCTATTTTAAAATTGTTTTAAAAATCTTCTTTTTCTCTAATTAAGGTATGAATACAATTGCCCAAAGTAATATGGGTAACATGGTGCTGACTAATAGTGGAATGGGTGGCATGGGGCCTGGTATGATGAAACAACAAATTGGTTCCGGACCCGGTGGCATGATGAACGCTGGACCTGGCGGTGTAGGTCCCGTTGGTCCTGGTAATATGGGTCCTGGCGGTGTAGGACCTAATCAAGGAATGCATATGGGAGGCCCTGGTCATCCACAAGTTATGCAAAATGGACCAATGATGCGAATGGTTGGACAACAACATTTGATACGCGGACCCAATCCTCATTTAATGAGCGGTAATGGACCAGGTGGTGTTGGCGGTGGTCCACGTATGCAAAATCCCAATATGCAAATGGGTAAGTTAAATTTTTTATATTCATATTTACTCCATTACCCCATGTCTTTAAATGCAATAATTGATAATATGCCAAACACCAGATCAACCGTAGAGAAAAGTCAAATGCCCATATCATTGCATAGAAATAGTGTTTGCTTGGAAAAAAAAAATTTATAAGAAAATTTTTTTTTGCACAAATGATAAATAATTAAATTTTTCCTCTTTTGTATTTACTAAAATTTATGTTTTGGATTTATTGCTAAATTAAAATATAAACTATAAGTGACATTTGATGGCAGACATCATTGCAGGAGCCGATTGCATGCCAACGAGATCATGGTATTGCAATAGCATTAAAATTGCCTGTCTTTACTTGCAATTTTTTTGAACTGAAATCATTTTAACAATTGAATGTCTCGCTAGAACAAGGGTACAAAATCTAAAAAAAAGTGTTCAGGAGAGATAAAAAACGTGGGAAACGGTAAAAAATTGAGTTTTTTTGCTATACTACAAAACTTGAAATTTAATTTAAAAATATTAAACAGAATTAGCAAAAAATTTTACTTGAAAATTTTCTTTAGTGTAATAAGGGTAAATGTTACAATTTTATTTATATTTTCATAGATTACCAGGCATGGCATAGAAAAAATTAATAGAGATCTGACCATTATATATATATGGACAGCAGGTTTTCATTTTTTAAAATTATGTGATTTCTCCTATATAGTTTTTAACAGGTTTACTTCAAATTGTATACACATTATACTTCAGGCGAGGTAGAAATAAACATTTCTTACGCCACGCCCCTTTTCACGCCAAGTTTTGTTTGAAAGTTTTAAACTTTTTGTTCTCTGTATAAATTTGTTCCTTCCAACGGATTTTTTTTTATTGGGTAGCTCTTAATACTGTTAACGTCGCCATATAACTATGAACCACGCCCACTTCACCGCCCCCTTTTTTTTAATTCAGATACTTATACCACTAACAATGTTTGCTATACAAAATACTTTTTTTGTAATATGTAATTAACTAAAGTTTTATACACTTTTTATCTACAGGTAAGGTAGCCATACATTTTTTTATTACCAAATAACCCTTTTTCGCCCCATTTTACCTTAAATTATAATTAATCTGCTTTCAATCTATATATATAAAATACAATGTTTGTATGTTTGTCCTCTATAGACTCTAAAACTATCAACCGATTTGGCAAAAACCGGTTTCATTTGAAAGGTTATAGTTCAAATTAGGTTTTCGGCTATATATATTTCAAGTGGGCGTGGCCCCTCCCACATAAATTGAATAACATCATATATCTTGACTATTGTGATAGCAAGAGTTTTGAAACATTGCAGTATCCCATAAGTTACTGATTTTAATAATCAGGAAAAAATGGGCGGGATCGGACCAGTGGGAGTGGCAGCTCCTATACAAAGTAAATATTTAATATCATATATCTACAGTACTATAATAGCCATAGTCTTAGAAATTTGTGCACGTTGATTATTTGTTATTGTGAATAGTCATGGGAAAAATGGGCGTGATCGGACCAGTGGGCGTGTCAGCTCCCATACAAAGTAAATATTTAATATCATATATCTACAGTTCTATAATAGCCAGAGTCTTAGAAATTTGTGCACGTTGATTATATTATGAATAGTCATGGGAAAATTGGGCGGGATCATACCAGTGGGCGTGGCAGCTCCCATACAAAGTTATTATTTAGCTCATATACAAAATTAATATTAATATTAAATATCTAGGGTTCTATATTAGCTATATAGCCTTCAAATTTTGTACGAGTCCATCAATTACAAATATTAGTAGTCGAACTGAAAATGGGCGGAATGGGATAAATGGGCGTGGTACCAAAAGCAAAAAACAAATAAGCATTAAAATAAATTATCACATTCAAGACTTTTTGCTAGGTTATTTAATAATGTTGTTTAAAAATTGTTTTAGCGTTCCTCATAGTCCTAGAATAAATAAAAAAGGTGAAGAAGTAAACATGAATCCGCGTTGGGCTTGCCATGAAATTACAAATTTTAAAATGATTTACTAATGTGAATTTATTTTTTTAATTATTTATTTGCGTAAAAGAAATTTCTTGATTTAAATAATTAATTACAATTAAAATTTGAAGGCAAAACAACGTTTGCCTGGTCAGCTAGTACTATATATTCTCGATTTTTCAAAAATTTTATATGGCAGCATAGCTTTCAAAATTGACCCCGGAGTCATACTTTTGGTATAATATGAGGGAATGTGCAAAAATTTAAGCAAACACTTTCCATTTGCAAAAGTTATCGTAATAATCATTTTTTTTTCATTTTCATTTACATTAAATTAAAAAATTAAAATAACAAAATAATGAAAAACTAAAACTGTTAAAATGCATGTATTTTACAGTTTTATTTATTTTTATTAAGTTCGGTATTTTAATTTTTTAATTTAATGTACCCGACAGAATGAAATTTCTTGGAGTTGTCATAGATAATAGTTTAAGTTTCTCGCCGCATATTAACAGTGTTTCTTCTAAAATATCATTTTTATTAAGAAGACTATATTCTCTGGATTTGTATCTTCCACTATCCATTAAGGTACGCATTGTTAAAGCTTTTTTAATGCCTCATACACTTTATTGTGTTGAGGTTTTCTCTGGTACTACCGATAATGAAGTTGAGAAGTTTTTTAAAAATTTTAATAGAACAGATTTGTCTACGGGGTAAGGCATATCACTCCTTATGTGATCAAGTTTCTAGGATTTTCTTTTCGGAACTATGTCGGTATTAGGATCTTATTGTTTTTCTATAAAACAATCCTAAATAGTTTTCCCGAATATCTAGTGGATAATTTCCACTTTAGTCAGCGCGTAAGAAACCAGCAATTAAACGAACAAATACAAAATTAGAGTCTTAAGTATAGAATGAGATACAAATACAAAGATTTCCGCAAACAATATGCAAAAGCAATAGACATATAGAGAAAGGGGATTCCCCAACGATGTTCTGGCTGCGTTTTCTGTGTTTACTTTTGGAGCTTTTAGCATTCTTGTACGATCGTTTGTGGTGTAAACATTAGAAAACATGAGAAGCAGAAAAAGATTGTTATTAAAAGAAAAATTAAATATAGTTGATGACTATAAAAAAGGTGAATGCGTGAGTGCAAATTAAGAATTTTTTCCGTTGAAGCCATTTAAAATAGATTTGTATTAGTAGTAGTTCTCAAAAAAATAAGTTTGAAAATTTATTATTTTTTTGTTAGATTAAAAAAGAACTTTTTGTTTAGTTATTCTTTGTTAACACGATTCTGATGCAAGATCTCAATACAAATTCATATGAATTGCATTTATTTTATTTAGTACTCTGTTTATAATTAAAATGATAATAAAGGCATTCTCAAAAAAATTTTAGAGTTGTTATTTCCATAGTTTTTGATTAAACAAACTTTGTCATAAATAGTATTCGGTTTAACGAATTTTTCAATTTAACGAACAGGTCTGACATTATATAGTTCGTTAAATCGAAAAACAACTGCATATATTATTGATGGTCAGATCATTATTAATTTTTAAAAACTAACATTTTGTCCTCCTGCGTTATCTTAGTACCCAGTCGGAAAAATACGAACGGCAAAGCATTTGCCCAATGCTTTCAACGGTGGTATGAGCGTTGGATTTCTGAAGATTTAAGTGCTTTGCCAACCCCAAAATTATAACACCGGGGAAGGCTTGGCCGTTCCTTTTTTTAAACTTTGGCAAAGCACTGGCAATGAGTGCTTCGCCAGTACCAAAATCATAATTTGAAAACGTTGGCAAAACATTGGTAAAACAACTAATAAAGTAAATAATAAATTAATAAAAAAAACAGTGTACTCATTATAATTTTTTTTATAAAATGTTGGTTGTATTATTTAAAATAATAAAATTATGTAAAAAATAAACATACAAATTAAATTTCTGCAATATAAATTAAAATAAAATTCAATTAAAAAAAAATCATTTGTATTCTGACTGTGAACTTGTAATTTTTCATAGAGAAAATTGAACTTTATAAAAAAAAAGATTGATTTTAATATATTTGAAATTAGAAAATTTATAACTCAAATTGATTATCCGTTTGAAATTAAAATTTTTAATTAAATTAAGAATATTTTATATGAAAACGAGATTTATTTTTGAACTGTATAGTTCTACTTTGTAATTCATTTAAGTAAAGACTTGTATTATTTCATATTGAATGATTAAACGGTTGTAAATTTAGTAAATCAAGCACTGGCAAAGTACTTTTGACCAGCGTTGGGAAAGCGTTTTGAACAAGCGCTGTGCCACTGTTTTTATTATGTTAACGGTTGTAAATTTTGTAAATAAGTAGTGGCAATGCACTTTTTGACAATGTTGGGAAAGCGTTCTAAGCCAGTGCTGTGCCAGTGCTTTTTTATTTTTACGGTTGTAAATTTTGTAAATCAAGTACTGGCACAGCACTTTGTACAAACGTTGGAAGAGCGTTATAAGCTAGGGCTGTGCCAGTGCTTTTATTTTTTTTACTGTTGTAAATTTTGTAAATTAAGTGCTGGCAAAGCACTTTTTACTAACATTGGTAGAGCGTTGTAAATCAGTGCTTTACCAGGACTTTATTTGTTGGACCATTGGCAAACAGTGCTCTGCCAGTGCTTGATTTTTCAGACCATTTTCAATTTCTGGCTGCTTCTTTAGTTCTTTTGCGTTTTGAACCACTATCTGTAAATTCCTAAACGTTAGATTGCGTACAAAAAATAAAACATTCATCCCTTAGTTGTTTACTAACAAATTTCATTAAAATTGATGCGAAGCTATGTGACAATTTTATTTCCCGCTTTAACAAAAACAAACGGGTTTTCAGTTTTTTTGCAACCAAATTAGTAAATTACTAACCATGTTCCACTGAAATGTTTAGTTTGCCATGGAAAAAATTAAATATATTTTAAAACTAATATTTAAGAACTATACCTCATTTATTCATTTTTATGTACCCTTTCTCAGTGTTTATACTTTATAATAAAAATATCAATAATATAACTGGGATATTATTAATACATTCGGTAGCAGAAATGTTAAAGTTTTGGTAAATAAACATTGGTTTCACTGCAAAATACATATTTTCTGAAAATAAAATAATATACATATACATATTCAACAAAATTTGGCTTTTAAGGTCAGTTTTGGGACAGATTCTTGTCATAAGTATACGTATTAATGCTTGACCATATCTCCCAAAAAAACGTGTTTTCAAAAATGTCGCTTATACACTTATTCGAGCGAGGCATTCAATTGCGGGTTATAATTTCATTGCATTTGAAGACTTGGGGTTACTGCACCCAAAAATATCATGAAATATATATGCATTAACCCTTCTGTGTTCGTTGGTACAAAAAAGATTGAATTGTTACTTCAAGACAGCAATATCAATAAAAATTCCACACGATTGTAGTAGACAAGGAACCCCCAAACATATTCATTATGAATTCATATTGTTTTAGTCATGAAACTTGAAAAGATAAAAAGTTCCTTAAGTATAATGAAACTAAAAAATTTTATAATTAGAAAACTGTCTAGTATATATTCCGCCTTATTTGAATGAAAATTTGTTACTTAGCGGATATATTTTTAATTAAATCAGAAGGGTTAATGATTGAAAGTTCGTTTTTGGTATTTTCTAATGTATTCTTAACAAACAAATTATCACTAAATTTGAATTAAACAGGTCAAATGAATAGTATGGTTGGTGGCGGTGTTGGCCCGAATGGACCCTATGGCGGTGGGGTTGGAGTCGGTGTCGGCAACGTTGGCAACTATGGAGGCCCTGTGGGTCCTCAAGGTGGTATCAATGTAAATGCTAATAATCCCCAACAACAAATGTTAGCTCAACAAATGGCTGCACAACATGGTGGTGTACCGCCGAATATGACGGCTGCAATGCAGCAGGGTAACCGCGGACCAGGTGGTGTTCCATTAGGTATGGGAGGAGCTGGTGTCGGTGGTGATGGTAGCGGTGGCGGTTTAGTCGGTGGTCCCCAACAACAAATGAATAACGCTCAAATGAATCCTAACCAACAGCAAAACACACAAGGCGGCATAATGGGTCCTGGTGGTATGGGTGGTATACGACCACCACAGGGTGGAGTTGGGCCAGGAGGTCCTCAACAAAACGCTATGATGCTTCCTCAGCAACAGCAGCAACAGCAGCAACAACAACAGCAACAACAGGGAGGTCCTGGAACCTCACAGCAGGGCGGCAACGCTGGCGGAGGCGCTGCAGGAGGCAGTGGTGCCGGAGGAGGAGGTACCGCAAACCAACATATCACCGACGAACGAAAAAAACAAATTCAGCAACAACTCATGTTATTACTCCATGCTCACAAGTGTAATCGTCGCGATAGTCTTAACCCGAACCGTGAGAAATGTAACGTTCAGTATTGCAAACCAATGCAGGATGTTCTCACTCATATGGCAAATTGCAAACAGAGTAGAGATTGTACAGTTCAGCATTGCATATCGTCACGACAGATTCTGCTGCATTACAAGACGTGTCAACGTTCTGATTGCATAATTTGTTTCCCATTCCGTCAAAATCACGCTTTTCAAAATAATAATCCAAATACTGGAGGCGCAGGAGCTGGCGGTCCAAATAATAATCCCAATCAACAAACACAGCAACAAGGAGGTCAACAAAATGTAAACGATAAACAACAGGGTGGCCCTGGTGTTGTTGGTCCGCAACAGCTCGTTGGACCTCAACAGCCCGGTGGAGTCCAACAAGGTGGGGGAGCTCCCAATGTTGTAGCTGGAGGTCCAGGTATGTCCGGTCCCGGAGTTGGGTCCAATCAGGTACAAATGAACATGAAACCAAACGTTGGTGATATGAATCAGCAAATGCAAAATCCAGGACAAAATCCCAATCAAGAAATACGACGATTTGACAGTATGGGTATGCAAGGAGCGGTAGGAAATTCTGGTGGACCCAATAGTATGTTACAAGCCAATGTCGTGAATGCTCAACAACAGCAAATGCAGGGAATACGTATGGCTGGAGTTCCTCAACCCGTGCGCGTGATGCCGGCTCAAGTTGGAGCACCTGGCGGAGGTGTACCGATTGGACCAACATCTGGCGGTGGCGGTAATAGTGATCAAGTAGCTATGCGTCAAGTGGTTAATAATCTGTTAATAAGTGGACCCGGCAATGGACCGGGACCCGATGGCATGCAAAATTCTCAACAACAGCAACAAATGATGCTTCACGGAGGAGGACCAGTAAATAAATTTCAAATGGCCGGTCGTACACGAACATTATCGGATTTGTTACAGCCTGGCAGTAAATTACCTACAGATCCTTCTCAACCTCTCCAACCGAATGCTCTTAATCAACAACAACAGCAGCAGCAACAGCAATCGAACATTCCTCTATCGGTAAATGTACATAATAATTTCAGCAATTCCAGTTTAAATACGCTCTTGGGAGGTGGTGCTAATGCTGGTGATATGGGCGGCCCTGTTACCGGTGGACCACCAACCAAACAATTAACACCACAAGAAATTGCTAAAATGAAGATGCAAGCACAAGCCGCTGGCGGAGTAGGCGGTGGTGTTGGTCCCAACAACACTTCAACTAATAATGCAGCAGCGGGTGGTAATCCAAATGCTACGGGAGTAATGGGCGGAGGACTACCAAATGTATCTGGTGGAGGCAATGGTCCACCTGGAGGCTTACCATCAAATGCTCAGAATCCTGGTGCTCCTGGTGGAAGCGGTGGAAATGCTGGCGGTGGCGGAGGTGACGAAAATAAAGATTGGAGAGAGTTAGTCACCGATGATTTACGAAAGCATTTGGTACACAAACTAGTCCAAGCTATTTTCCCCACATCAGATCCAGCTACGATGCTAGACAAGCGCATGCATAATCTCGTTTCATATGCTGAAAAGGTGGAGAAAGATATGTACGAAATGGCCAAATCTCGGTCCGAGTATTATCATCTGCTAGCCGAAAAGATCTACAAAATCCAAAAGGAATTGGAAGAGAAACGTCTTAAACGGAAAGAACAACAGATGCTGCAAATGCAACAGCAGCAGCAGGGTGGTAGTGGAGCTGGGGGAGCCGGTCCTAGCAATGTAGTGGCGGGTCCCGGTGTCGTGGGTGGTATACCCGTTGGCGGTCAGCAACTACCACCAGGCCACCTGCAGGCCCAACAACAACTGCAACAACAGATTAGGCCTATGGTTAGCCCTATGGGCGGAGCTGTTGGCCCGGGCGGTCCTGGTGGTCCAAATCAAGGTATGCCTATGGGAACAGCTGGAATGATGCAACAACTTAGAGGCCAAGCGCCGGGAAATGTCGGTGGTATGATGCCTGGTCAAAATATGGCCGGTATGCGTAGTCATTCGCCGGGTGGTAGTATGCTAGCACTTCAACAGCAACAACAACGTATGCAATTCCCGCAACAACAAGGTAGCATGTTAGTGGGACCACCAGGTCCCAGTCCTGGTGGTAATAGCATGGGTGGAAGCGGCATTCCTACATCTCAGCAGAATATGGTAGTCCCAAATCCAGTCCTTTCGCCCTACACTGGTCAATCCATGCAAGGTCAACCTGGATCCGGGGGTGTGGCAGGAGTATTGACTAGCCCTATACCAGGTCAACAACAACAGTTTATGAATGCCAATGGTGGAGCTAGCGCCCACACCACACAACAGTTGAATGAGATAATGAAACAACGCATGCTGCAGCAACAACAACAACAGCAGCAGCAGCAACAACAACAACAACAACAAAGTGGAATGCTTTTGCCACAATCACCATTCAACAACAGCAACACACAAATGCAACAACAGCAACAACAAAACACCTTTACATCACCAATGTCGCAACAGCAGCAACAACAACAGCAGCAGCAGCTGCAAAAACAGAATATGATGTCAAGTGGTGGTGGCATGGGAAATATGCCTCCAACGCCCACAAGTATTGAATCACTTACAGCGGCGAGTGCGGCGGGTCCAACAAGTGTATCAAATACAACAGCATCCGCAACATCCGTAGGTGCCGCAGGCGGCATGGTAGCGGCGCCAAGTCCTTCTCCTAATTTCAGCACAAACGGACCTCTAGGAACGCCCTTAAATAATCCGCCTTCCGTGCCGTCTTTAATGCAATCCGTTGGGGATCGCAGTAGTAACACACCACCTTTAAATCCTACATCTCCCGCCTCGGCAAACGCACCTGCATCATCCGTAGTAACAGCATCAATAGCAGGAGCCTGTGGGGGCACTGGCAGTGTTGTTGGAATACAAGCACCAGCTCCACCTTCAGCATCAACAACGCCCACATCAGTTTCAGCAAGTTTAGCTACTGGCTCAACTACAACAACCACAGCCATTACAGTATCAACATCCTCATCAGCAACATCGTCGTCTACTACCTCTGCAGCAGCAAAAACCGCCACATCATCGTCTGCAGCAACTGCGGCGGCTTTGTCGGCCTCAGCAGAAGCCAGTGTGTCTAGTAATGGACTCGCACAAAATCAACAACAAATGTCTACTATGGGTAAAGGAGGATCTGGAGGATCTACTTCAACTACATCAAGCTCCAGTGCATCTATGTCAGCAGCTCGAGCCTCAGCCAGCAGCAGCAACAGTCTATCATCACAAATGGCGGCCCTTGAAGCAGCGGCCCGTGATGATGATGACGATCCACCCACATCACCAAACGGAGACTCACAAAATGCAGGAGGTGGTAAGTCTGGTGGTGGTAAA
This sequence comes from Delia radicum, assembly GCA_021234595.1. NCBI lineage: Eukaryota > Metazoa > Arthropoda > Insecta > Diptera > Anthomyiidae > Delia > Delia radicum. The sequence continues at coordinate 197,750,024 of CM037852.1, forward strand.
TCTGGAGGCAAATTGGATTCGATCAAACAAGAAGATGACATCAAAAAAGAGTTTATGGACGATGGTAGCGGTGGCAATTCCCAGCAAGAGTCATCGGCGGGTGTTGGCAAAAATGTCAATAACGATGGTACTGCAAAATTGGAAATTAAAACCGAAGACGGTGATGTTAAGATCAAAGCTGAACCTATGGAAGTTGATGATGCAAATGCAGGAGGTGATTCAGCCACCGGTGGTGGCACATCAGGCAATAAAGATGATATCAAACCTATGACAGATGGCAACAGTGCAAGTGGTGGTGATATTAAAGTTAAAAGTGAAGCGAAACCAGTGGTGCCAGAACCTCTTATGTCTAATGCTGGCGATAAAAAGAAGAAATGTGGTAAGTAATTTGTTTTTTAGGTTTAGATTGCTAAAGTTTGCAAGATTGTTAATAATATATAATATATTGATCTTTAATTTTTAGTATTTGATCCTGAGGAACTTAAACAGGCCTTACTACCTACTTTAGAAAAACTTATACGTCATGAGCCTGAATCAGTGCCATTCCGTTATCCCGTAGATCCACAAGTTCTCGGAATACCCGATTATTTTGAAATAATTAAAAAACCTATGGATTTGGGTTCCATACGCAATAATCTCATGAATGGCAAATACAATGATCCATGGGAATATGTCGATGACGTATGGCTAATGTTTGATAATGCATGGCTATATAATCGTAAATCATCAAAAGTTTATAAATATTGTACAAAGGTAAGTGTAGTTTGAAATTTGAATTAAAAAACTTATTAGTTTTACACCTACTAACTTACCCAGCAAAACTTTCTATTATCCGGTAATAAGTTTGGGAATAAGAAATTAATCATTTTAACAAGTGCATGTCCATTCTGGTTTAACTTTACAAAAAACATATTACCTACAGTATAAATGTAATCAGTTTTTTTTTTTTTTGAAAATTGGATTTTTTTTATATTGGGTATTAAATTTAAAAAAGTTTTACTATTATATTAAATTTTATGTAGAAATTAACTAATTGTAGTTGTTATTTATTCGACCTTTCCAATTTAGATGATTGCAATAGATAATGACGAGTTATAACGTTAATTTTTAGAATTTTGTTTATAACTCGTCATCATCTATTGCAATAGATGATTGCAATAGATAATGACGAGTTATAACGTTAATTATTCGAATTTTGTGTTTTTATTTAAAATCCATTATACTCCTTGAGGATGAAACTCGAAGAGTTTCGAAATATTGGAAAATAATAAAGAAGAATTTTAATTAAAGAAAAATCCAGGCCTCGAGCTCAAACATTTTATTTTTTTGAAATTAACTAATTATACAATAAAAAGATTTAAACATGTGAACTTGATGTTACTGATGGGCAGTCAGTAATACCAACAGTTGCGAAATAATGCAAGGCTAAGGAGTTTAACTTATTACCAGGTAACGTTTTCCGTAATACCAACCTATTACCGAGGTTTTGCTGGATATTTCAAATTAACCAAAGTTTAGGGCTTAACTATAGTTATTTACAAATGTCAAATTTATATGGATATTTCTGTGGACATTTTAGAATAATTAAGAGTTTTAAATATGCATAAAATAATAACGTTGCTGACTGAGTCAACATCGCACAAACCGCTGGAGCTTGGAAGTTGAAATTTGAAATTCCTACGGAGAGGTGCCAACACAAGAAAAGTCTCTTCCTGAGCACCCTGCACTTTTCGAAAGAAATTTGAAAACATAAATTCCTTCTAATATACCTGACCAGGAATATCGTAAAAAGGGATGAGCAGGAGGAAGTCTCCCCTTTGTCGGCCTGGTCAAACCGCTAATACGCGGAACTTCAAATGTGATATGTTTGCTCCTAATCACTAGTAAACATCTTTATAGACGGGATTTTTGGAACTTCCTTTGGAGAAGGGCAAAAAGGGTAAACGTCTCCTCCTTGGCAGCATGCCCAAGGTTAGGTTAGGAAGGGTTATGTGCCCAAGGGCACAACTCCACTCGGAGACCAATACGGTCCATTGTGAATCCCTTCAGAGAAAAAACGGTGAGAAAGAATAGAAATAGACAGAAAATATAGCTTGAAAGATAGATATAAAGAAAGATAGAAAGAATATATACTCCCCAGAAACCAGCTCCTATCGTCCCCTTAGTAGAAACAGCCGTCCTATCTCCCTGACAAATCTCAGCAAATCTACTGGATTGTATCCAGCGACACACCCGAGTTCGTCGTGAAATCTATCTCCTAGCCATTTCTGTCTGAGACCCTGCAACCTAGGACAGTGGCACATTATATGCTCAACTGTCTCCAGTTCCTCAACGTCCTCGCACAGCCTGCAAAAATCCGGTATGTCCCTGTCCCATCTGCTTGTGAAAGCGCTGACAGAACAATGACCGGTCAGGAACCCCGTAAGGGTCCTGAGACCTTCCCTGTCCAGTCCCAAAAGAACCTTGGTTGCCCCTGCGTCCAATGCGGGCCATAACGCCCTAGACACCCTGCAGTCCATTCTGCCCCTCCATGATTGGTTAACGGTTTCGCGGAATCCCTTCCGTATAACCTCAAAGTAGTAACATAATGGGGGCTTTACCCCCCCCCCCCCCCCCCCCCCCCCGTCCCTTACTGCCAAGTCCAGATTCGAACCCTCCCTCGCAAGTTCGTCCGCCAACTCATTGCCATCCACCTTGCAGTGTCCGGGTACCCAACACAGCCTCACTGTGAATGCCTCCATGAGCTCCCTCAGAGCTCAGTGCAGTGTCGACATAGATTGTCACATTAGATCCCCCAACGATGTGACCCGTGTCCATTTTGGACCCGTCCGTGAATACTGCCCACCCCTCGAACAGCACATTGGATCCACGCCAGACCTCCCTAATCGGGAAGTCCACCGGAGGTGTTCCACCGAAGTCTAAGGTCAATATCATATGATCCGATATTCCCTCGAGAATACTACCCTGATCAAGCAGTCCTACTTCGTACAGTATTTTTGTGTGATCATCTCTCCTAGGTCTTACCAGCGCAGACTCGTAGAGCCTAAATAAGTTCCTAGCAGCCACACTCCTCACATAATGTTCAATTGGGGATAGATGCAGTATGATATCCAACGCTGCCTGTGGAGTGCTTCTCCTCGCACCTGTAATACCAAGAGAGGCACTCCTTTGGGCCTTGTTGAGCATCTTCCTACAGCTATCCACTCTCAATGCATCCCACCAGACAGTACATCCATAAATAAGAATAGGTCTAACTACCGACGTGTAAATCCAGTTTACCATATCCGGTCTTACCGATGGAGTTTCTGCATGTGTAGTAGGCATTGAGGCCCCTTTTCATCCTTTCCTGAGTATTTCTCTTCCAAGACAGTTTGCTGTCTAGGAAGCACCCCAAATACTTAGCACAGTCCGATAGAGTCAACCCGACGCCATCTAACACTGGCCTCCTAAACTCCTCTATTTTATATTTCCTGGTAAAAATCACCAGTTCAGTCTTGTTGGGGTTTACACCCAGTCCCCTATCTTTCGCCCATGCCGAGAGCTCGCCCAGCCTCTTCTGCATAATCTCGCTGATCGTGGGCAAAAATTTCCCCCTGACCAGCAGTACTATGTCATCCGCGTAGGCAACGACTTCCCACCCCAGGAATCAAATGTCCTGAGAATTCCGTTAACCGCTAGCAGCCACAGAAGAGGAGATAAAACTCCCCCCTGAGGCGTCCCTCTGGTAACCCTTCTCCTTACGTTATGATCCCCAGGCTCGAGTTGATGATCATGCTGCTAAGCATACGGACTATCCACTCAACCAGAAAGCCCCTAACTTCCAGCCCCACCAGCGAATCCCTAATGTTGTTAAAGGCCCCTTCTATATCCAGTAACGCAGCAAGAGTATACTCCTTATATCTCACAGGCCGTGCTCAATGTAGCCCACCACCTCGTGAAGCGCACTCTCAACTGATTTACCTTTCAGGTAAGCGTGTTGAGCGTTGCTGATGAGATGGGTATCAATTTTACTTCTAAGATACAGATCTATCAGTCTCTCAAGTGTCTTCAGCAAAAATGAAGACAGACTGATAGGTCTGTAATCGCCCGGTTTCGAGTGGCCCGCCCTACCAGCCTTGGGTATAAAAATTACCCTGACCTCTCTGCACCCCCTAGGCAGATGCCCGCCACCAAGGCATTTCCTGTATATGTTCACCAGCAGAAATAGTGCATCGTCCGGGATGTTGCAGAGCATAGCCGGAAAAATACCGTCCGGACCCGGTGATTTATATGGTCGAAGGTATTGACCGCCCATCCTAGCTTCTCCCTTGTGACTATTTCATCGATGAGGTCGGACGTATTGTCCAATGTCACAGACATTCCGTCCCCTTGACAATCGTCCATACATCCAATTTCCGAACACCCGGGGAAGTGCGCCTCCATAAGCAAGGTTAGGGCCTCAGAGCTGGACTCAGTCCATGAGCCGTCATTCTTTTGGATATACCCAAGGCCTCTAGGATCCTTGGATAAAATCCGTCGGAATCTAGACAACTCGTTGACATTCTCGATGGAATCACAGAACTGCCTCCATGAGAGCCTCTTTACCCTTTTTAGATCCGCCTTATACATGTTGAATTGCACCCTGTGGGTGTTCCAATCACCCTGTGCTCCGGTGAGTTTGGCCCTATTAAACAGCCTCCTTACCGTCGACCTTTGAACCTCAAGTTCCTTGGTCCACCATTTGGGCTGTTTGCGCCTACCCGGAAATGTAACCGGACACGATAGCTCATAGCTCTCATTTATAAGGTGAGTGAGCCTGTTCACAGCACCTTCCAAATCAGTCGGCAGCAAATCGCCATGGGCCTCTTGCTCCAACCCTACACGTACCCCTTCTTTGAAGGAGTCCCATTTCGTACCCCTGGGGTTCCTAAACGGAACTCTCCTAGACGTGTCAATGTTCACTGTGAAGGTAATACGACTATGGTCTGAAAAAGTACAGTCCGATGCCACCCTCCAGTACGCAACAAGTTGCTCATCGCGGTTCACTAATGTCAAATCTATCACTGCCTGTCTATCTCTGTTTCTGAATGTCGGCATATTGCCCCTATTACAGATAATAAGATTGTTAGTAGTTATAAAATCAAACATTAACTCACCCCTTTTATTGATGTCTGCGCTCCCCCATTGGTTGTGATGTGCATTGGCATCGCATCCCAATATAAGGATAGCGCCCATCCTTCTTGCACGTGCCGTCAGTTCTCTCACCTCTGTTCCAGGCGGGTCTACTGCTTCGTACGGCATGTACACCGAAGCAAGTGTAAGAGTTCTCTTACCTTTGGCTTCTCCATTTACGACGGTCAAGTCACCGCACCTGAAAGAATGAGACATGATTAGATTCAATTCATTCTTCGCTAATATACACGTTCTTACCTTGTCCTCTGTAGACGGAACAAATAATGTGTATCCCGTGACCCTTAATCCACAAACCTTATTTTTATTAATCCAAGGTTCCTGGATAAGGGCCACGTCCGCCTGATTTTTGATGAGGAAAGTTGCTAGTTCGGCTGACGCTGCTTCACAATGGTGCAGGTTTATTTGCACCACTAGCAACCTCTTTGGACCTGTCATGTTTAAACCTGACATTCCCAAGACCGAACTTCACAAGAATTCCAAGGAATTCTTGTTACCACAATTGACAATTTTCACTCCCTTAGCCCAGTCTGCACCATTGAAGGATACATCCTCCTCCTTGCCCTTGAATACGGCCAGTTCATCGATCAGCCTACCCTCAACTAGCTGCCATAGATCGTTACTGATCCTCCCATCTGGATCATTTAGATCGATGACAGCCACCTGAAGATGCTTTTCTAGGCTCATCGATTTCTTCACCCTCTTGCTCGATGAAGAAGGCTGGTCATCTCCAGATCTGACCCTCTTAATGATCTCTTTATTAGATCCCTTAAGAGCTTCAGCCGAGGATGTACCAGCCCTCTTCATTGAGCTCAGTGGCCTTGGCAACGCCGGTTTGGAAGGTGTGTCACTACCCGTTCCCTTTCCTATACTGGCCTCCTTACGGAAGCCACTAGAGGAAACGGTCAGAGAGTTTCCAGCCTTCCTCACCGTGCCCATTGCCTTAGCAACCTTACCTACAACCTTCGGTGTCGTCTCTTTTCCCTTTGCAGCTCGTTCTGTAGACGTGAGCGCATTGGTCATAGGAATAGCACCACTCTCCTTACGGAAGGTTGATGCAACCTCCAACCCTTTACTCTTTTGAGCAGTGCCAGGGTTGACAGCTACATCCTCCTGCTTTTTCCAGGGAGAGGACCAACCCAGAACGGTACTGACAGGGCCGTAAATTCTCTCGAATTTAGCAACGCTTTGTCGGTGCCGTCTCAGAAGGTGCCTATCCCTCGCGGTAAACGACGAAGGATCTCTCTTCGCCATCTTGTCCAGATATGCGAGTAATTTCCTCGTACCGTTCCGCGCCTTCTCCTCCTTCGTTCGGCTGGTGTTGTTAAAATCACGTGAAGGGGCGCTTGGCATCTCCTCCACGGCGCCCTGCCGAACAAGCTGTGGATAATCTTCTACCGAGTGATCCCCCCGGTGTCCCCCAGCCTCACTGACTGAAGAGGCCGCACCCGCGGTCTGACTGTGAGCAGATATCCCTACGATATCCTGCCCCTAGTCAGAGAGCAGAGTCAACCTCTCCAACCCTTGAGTGGCTCCAGTTTCACCAGCGGAGTCATTCGACAGTCCTAGAAGTCCATACACATGTTGGTCGGTCAGCACTTGCTGTTCATGTCCAATAATGCTGCCATGAACAACCGAGATCGTTAGCTCCCCTCCACAAGCACTGCCCGACTCCTCAACCGAGACGTCCGAAAGACCCATATCCTGGTCAGTCACATCGTCTGTCGCGTCCTTTTTTTTGTTAATAAAACTTGAACTTTCAATTTTGTTCCCACGAGTATGCACGCAAAGACGGACCGTACCACGCAGTGACGGCGTGCGTGGACTAGGCAACTAAAGTACAACAGCGCTTTGCCCTGGCGCTGAGGGGAGCTGTTAGCAACTAGTTTCTTTACGCACTAACTAGTCACACAGGCCCTCGCTACCAACACCTTGACCTTAAAAGTGCATGTGTATAGTACCAACCACTGGTAAAGCCCCCACCATACAAGGGGCGAACCCGCGGGCTGGTACCTAGTATTTTATGTACTGATAATGGGTCAGACAGTGTGTATACCCACTACCGCCTCATTATCCAGACAAGGTGAGTAACCTTTAGTTGTGCATTCCTTCAGTATTCGTGACCACCTGTGAAGACATATCCAACGTTTACCCCAGCACAGGAGATCAGAACAGTAGAGTGCACTTAAGCCCTCGCATCTCGTCAAGATTGTTACCCCGGCGAGGGCAGCATGCCCAAACCCCTGTGGAAAGTAATTTGATATTTCAAAAATGGTTTCTTTGAATATGACTTAACTCACTTATATAATACGTTTTTGATGTCTTGCCACGAACGTGGTATAATAAGGATTAAAAGGAGCAAAAGTCTTCCCCTTAACGTCCTGTCAAAACCTCTAAGCGGGGGTCTTGAAAATTAGTATGTGGGTTAATAATGCAGAAAAGGGAAATTTTGTCACTTTGGCTTCTGTTCAAACTACTAACCGAGTGACTTAAAATGTGGTGTGTGTTAATTACATCATCTTATACTAATCAGGAAAGTCTCCCTCTTAAGTTTAAAAACATGTTTCTTGGAAAAAATTTCAAACTTACTGTTCAGTTACTTTTGGTATTATTGCCAGGAATGTGATAAAAATGGGGTGCAAAGCCTTTTTATTTCGTGTAGGCATACGCTAAATAAGTTTTGAACACAAAAAAAAGTCTCCCTTTCAACATCCTGCACAAACCCCTTGGGCTAAAAATCTTAAATTTTAAATATGTATTTCTTGTGGTATGCGCTAATTCACTGAATATAAATTTTGAATTTTTACAACATCTTTGTATAAATGGGGTTTAATGGCCTTGCAAGGCGTTTAAGGTAAAAATATGAAACTTGAAATTAAAAACGCATCCACTACATAGTTTAAACAAATTTATTAATATAGGAAATTCCTTAAACAATAATTATATTTTCAGCTCGTCATAAATAATCTCATTATAACAAAACAAAGTGAACATTTTAAATTAATACTTCTGAATAAACATTTTTAAAATGCCGCAGTTTTTCTTGAAATAATATATTTTTTTTTTAAATTTTAAAGCATTGCAGTAGTTACTAATTAGTTTCTTTACTTTTACATTATTTTTAGCTTTCCGAAGTATTTGAACAAGAAGTTGATCCAGTTATGCAGGCTTTGGGATATTGTTGTGGGCGTAAATACACCTTTAATCCTCAAGTTTTATGCTGTTACGGTAAACAATTATGTACTATACCTAGAGATGCCAAATATTACAGTTATCAAAATAGGTATGTTTCCACAATGATTTATAAAATTTTACATTTTATGTTTTTTTTTTGAAATACCCATTAAAAAACATTAAATATAGATCTTGGTGTGTAGATAATTTCTAGATATCATTGGTCCTTTTTGTATACAAAATAATCGTTATTAATATTAACACATTAACAAAAATTAATTAGATTTTATATAACCCAACTAAAGAATATACCATTACATAATATGTTTATATCAAATTCTAATGCAAACCTTGTTGTTTTTTTATTTTCTTTTATATACTTGCAAATGTTTCAAAACCTTAAACAAAACATCCTGGTTATGGTTTTTGTGTGCGTCTTTTTTGAAATTCCCCATATCACCACAAATTCCTATGTTAAACAACCCTCCAATTTAAAATCCTAAAAAATTATCCTTCGAATCAAACAAAACATCAATAAAATTATTAAAAATATTTAATAATTTATAAATGTTAATTTTTTTTTGCTTTTGCTGTTTTTTTTTGTTCATTAATTTTTAAATTATATTGTGTTTGTAAAATAAAAATTGTTTGCTTTTCCTATTAAATATAACTTTTGATTATTAACATACTACAACCATTTTTAAATTATAATTTTTCTATCAATTATGAATTACAACATATTTATCTTCTTATCATTATAATCATCCATAAAAATTCCAAAAAAACCCACCTATCTACCAAAAAAAAAATAAAAATGACTTCAACAACAACTCGAAAAATTGTTCGCTCGCACAAAAACACACTAATTATATTCATTCACCATAATATTGAACGCCGCTCTAAATATGTTTTTATATGTATGATCGCTGTGCTTGTTTGTAATTATTAATTTTGGATTGCGATCACCCCAATCAATACAAATTACATAATCAAATCAAAATGAACACAACATACACAAAAAAATATATATGTAAACCAAACTTCTTATAATGAACCAATAATAGTCTAAAGGATTATGGCGTATCCTCAAACAGATATACCTTCTGCCAAAAATGTTTCAATGATATACAAGGAGATACCGTTACACTTGGTGATGACCCATTACAATCTCAAACGTAAGTATTAACTAAAAATAAGTTATTAAAATTATTTTTTCAAATTAATAGGAAAGGAATGAGACTAAACTAAATCCTGATCAGTCCAATTGACATACTAGAGTTTATTCAAAGAAAAAATTAAGATTTCACGAAAATTTAGATAGATAATAATAAATTCCATCAGCTAAAATCTGTACCACACCCCAAAACTTGACGTAAATTACCTACTCAATGAAAAATTTGTTTAAGAAAAAAATTTGAAAAATTACTTAAAACTTTAATAATGACATTAAAAACTAATCAGATCTTCATTTTAAAGAATGCTATTTTCTAAATAACCGGAGTCTTGGGAATTCCAAAAGTTTGATCATCGTATATTCAAAAAATTGTCAAGTTACAGCGTAAGAAAACAATAATTCAACGTCCAGCGAATTGTCGTGGGATTAAAATCAAACTTATTTAAATGTACAAAATAGCCATAGTGTTAAACATTTTCATCAAACATATTTTGAACTAATTTGCAATATTTTTAATTTTTCGATCTTTTGTCGCAAATTGTTACGCGAGCGAGAAATTTCGAGTTCAATATTATTATAAATATCAACAAGAAACAGTGCAATGTTTTTATAAAAAATTTCTTCTACTGCTAATGCAATGCAAATTTATCTACTGACAGGTCTTCACATGTTACTGATTGTGTTACCGAACTTCCTCAGAAATCTTAATGCATTATATTTGGCTAACATGAAGGGTCTTCTACCGTTACATCCAATTTGGATTAACGGTGCAAATTATAAATTAAATTGTGCATAAAAATTATAAAAAAAAAATAGAGTGACTTATTCCTTTAATCGCAATTTTTGTGCGGTTTTTATAGCCTTCACAGCAGGGAAGTTTCAATTGTACTTTTTTTTTTGTACATTTTCACCTTTTTTGGTACCGTGGTACACCCGCGACTCATTAGGAAAAATTTTAAATTTTTGTATTCATATCAACTTGCTGTAATTTAAAGCTTTGAAGAAATATTTTCAAGTTGCAGAAGTATACCAAAATCATTTTAACAAAAACTTGGAAAAATTTTCTGCACGACAATTGCAAGCCTAAAACGCTTTTAGTGGTTTATATGTAAGTAGTATCATCTGAAAATAACCAAATTTGAAGCGACTTCTTTAAATTTTATTTTTAATTAACCTGTTTCCTTAGGACGGGTAACATATCCAAAAAATCACCAGAGTTTAACGTTGTCACAAATATTTTTACCCGAATTTAACATTAATATCTATGGTAAACTTTAGTTATTTTGAGATATTTTCTGCAACTTTGACATTGATCTGGCAAAGTTTCTATAGTATATAAAAATTTGGTACCGTTAGCGTCGAAAAACTAAATATTTTTTGGCTAGTTGGTACAAAACCTAATAGTCTATTTTCCGTCCCTGTTATTATCAGAAGAGGATTGATTTATCTATACCATACAAAACGCATAAAATTAAAAATTTAAAAGAATGTCCAAACCAAAGTACAAAATACATAACAACCATGACAAATATATAATGCCTTTGATATATTACAAAACCTAGGAATATCAGATTTTGAGAAGTTTTTTTTTTTTAATGGAAATATTAACTATCAAAAAATTAAAGTTTTGGAGAATAAATTACAGTCTGCAAAAAAACAACTCGTTTTAATTGGTTTTATTTGAGCGCTCTATCATTTTTGTTGTTGCTGCCCTTATTTTAAATTGAGGATAGCATTACTCTCATTTCCCGGACTTATGTGTAATAAGAGTTTCCAAATCAGGTTCTAGATAAATTGTGGCTAAGTGTACTTTCATATACTTGGATGTAATTTAAAAAAGTGAAATTTATTGCACTTAAATTTATTTCAGATTTATCTCCTTGATTAAAAAATGTTGTTTTTGTTATTTAGGTAGATTTTTTTGGATGTCAATTAAACTTGGTTTAATTAAACCGATAAAGAAATTTGATTTTTAACAAGCATTTGTTGGAAAAGCTTATTCTCAATCCGATTTTTACTCTTTAGGCAAATAAAACCAAATAACCCTCAATCAAATAGCAGTACTCCGGTTACAAACTGCGTTAAATTTAGTTTAAGTTTAAGGGTAATCTACATCCTAAAAACTTAGGCTTAATGTATAACAAATTTGTAAAAATATGTTAAAATAAACAAAATTTTGCCTTATCTTTGCATTTTTTGTTTTGTTTCAATTCCTTTCTTTATTGTGTTCCTTTTTAAATTCTAATATTTTTAACTAATATTTAATTTTAATTATTTGTCTTTGAAAACACACAAATAACTAACAGCCAAATCAAAAAAGATCAATTTAAAGAAATGAAAAATGATCATCTTGAACTTGAACCATTTGTTGATTGCATGGAATGTGGTCGAAAACAACACCAAATTTGTGTTTTATGGTTAGATTCTATATGGCCTGGTGGTTTTGTATGTGACAATTGTTTGCAGAAGAAAAATTCCAAACGGAAAGAAAATAAATTCAATGCTAAACGTTTACCTACCACAAAATTGGGTATTTATATTGAAACTCGTGTTAATAATTTCCTTAAGAAGAAAGAAGCTGGTGCCGGTGAAGTTCACATACGCGTTGTATCATCCTCCGATAAGTGTGTTGAAGTGAAGCCGGGTATGCGTAGAAGATTTGTCGAAAATGCCGAAATGAATTCTGAATTCCCATATAGGGCAAAAGCCCTATTTGCTTTTGAAGAAGTCGATGGTATTGATGTATGTTTCTTTGGTATGCATGTACAAGAATATGGTTCCGAATGTCCAGCGCCCAATTCAAGGCGTGTTTATATTGCCTACTTGGATTCGGTACATTTCTTTAGGCCACGGCAATATCGTACAGCTGTCTATCATGAAATCTTATTGGGTTATATGGACTATGTTAAACAATTGGGTTATACTATGGCCCATATTTGGGCGTGTCCACCGTCTGAAGGTGATGATTACATTTTCCACTGCCATCCTACAGATCAGAGAATACCAAAACCGAAACGTTTACAAGAATGGTATAAGAAAATGTTAGATAAGGGTATGATTGAACGTACCATACAAGATTACAAAGATATTCTTAAGCAAGCCATTGAAGACAAGTTAACTTCAGCTGCCGAATTACCCTATTTTGAAGGTGATTTTTGGCCCAATGTTTTAGAAGAAAGTATTAAAGAATTGGATCAGGAAGAAGAGGAAAAAAGAAAGCAAGCAGAAGCTGCTGAAGCAGCAGCAGCTGCGGCCGCTAATGTAAGTATAAATAGCAAATATTTTTAAATTAAAATTTAAAATACAATTGTAGTTATTAACATTATATATTTTTCTACCGATTCCAAAAGTTTTAATATTGTACATAGCAATTATTCCGTAAAAACTTATAATTTGTTTCTATATATTAGGGACAACAGAAGGTATGATATATAATATATTGATCATATAAGTATTGTGTTGTTAATTGATTATAGAACAAATATTTGAGTTTTTATTAAATATATGCTATAGACAATATTTAATGAATTTTTTCTCCAAAACAAAACCGAGTAACATACTGGAACTTTCTGAATCGATAGGATAACATCTAAACTTTTTTTTAGAAATAAAAAAAAAATGGTCCTATTTTTAGATAAATTAAGTTATCTATTACACTTAATATTAATTAATTCTTCAATCACAATTTTACAAACCGAATGAATTCTTAATTGGTCTCATTCGATTTTATTTCAAGAGACTTTAATAACACTGTGCTACACAGAAAAATCACTCGTCTAATGACGTAGTGTAGGTTGAAAGTCTAGCTGAGTGTATTACAAAACCGGTTTCAAAAGATGCAATATACCCTAAAATTTTTGAAATAACGGTAAACATTAAGTGACTCACAGGAGAGTTCGTTTATGGGTTTTCTCCGATTGCGATGCAATTTGGATATGTTATAAAGAATCAAAAAATAAGAGACCCATATTTTTTTTAGCTGCCTAATCTTATATTTAGGGGTTACAATTACCCCAATTTGGGGTTACAATTACCCCAATTTGGGGTTACAATTTTTCGTATTTGAAATGCCCATCACCAGTATAAAGTATCATGTCCGTGCATGCTCAACTTTTCGTGGTATTCGAAAAAACATAAATTTTGTTGGTTTTGTACTAGTAGGTATGGTCGGGTCAGGTCCGAAATCACATAGATTATTCTCTATTAAGTTTTAGTGGACCCGTATTTTTTATTTTTTCGATATTCGTGCTCGTTTGGAATTTAGGCAAAGTTTCCCGAAGCACTATATTTTGCCAGAGGTTGGCAACTATATGGCCAAAACATAGACAATATGGGTATCAAACTTCATATTTTTTAAAAAACATTACTGTTATGTAAAATAATTTCAAATATCTCAGTTTTGAGACATGCTCCTATAAAATAATGTGTTTTTACAGATATTTTTCTATACTATAAATGTGATTTTATTATGTGAATATCAAAAAGCTCTCTAACGACTATATATTTCCAATACTATACACATTTAATTTGGAATTTTGAAAAATAAACAACGAGGAAATTTAACAGTTTTACAAACATGCATATAAAGGGTCCGCCAAATAACTTTTTTTTTTTAACTCCTGAAGCAATTGGACTTTGTATGGCGTCATACCAAGGTCTTTATGCAAAATTCGTCTCAATGATGTCTCCTAAATTTTCAATTGTTGAGAACGACGGTGAATTGATGTTGATGGCGCTTCACGCACACTTTCTGCCACAGCAGCAATATTCTTGGGTGTACGCACTATTTTTGGCTTTTCACGCTTTGGTTTATCGATGAGGATGCCAGTTTCTTTCACGTTTTTCACAAGATAACGAACATACGGACCATATTCGTTCAGCGGAAGGATAAAACTAATTATCTGTCAAATCAGACATGAGCTAAGTGTTACCATTCACGAAATAAGCACTAGTTGAAAAAAAAAACGTTAGATGGCGGACCCTTTACAAGTAGATGTACAAGAAAAGTATAAAATATATATACTATACTCATTTTGATGGAAGAAATTGCTGAAACTAAAAAATCTTTGTAATAAGAAAAAGCATTTAAAAACAAAAACCCTAATACAGTGCAACCTCGATTAACGCAACTAATAGAAATGTCCGTTGCGGAAACAGGTTGTGGCGATAACCGAGTCACAATTTTTTAGGGCGGTACTTCTCTTTTATGGTTTAAATAGAAAAAACTAATTTTATCACACTTTTTTTTTTTGAAAAATTGCGTTAACTGAGTCATAAACGCAAACAATTTACGAGTTGCAATAATCGAGGAGTTGCATTTATCGGGGACTGCGTTAATCGAGGTGGCGCTATATTTAATAACTCGCCCTGATTTAAAAAGAGTCATTAAAATTGGAAAAAAAATCACAAAAATTAAAAAAATATCCTACTTGGGAAAGATATATAAAATCACTAAAATTGAATCGTCAAAATAAAAATCTTTTAAAACTTGCTACAGGCTATGATCCACGTAAATGCTCTTTTTCCGGTTTTCGAGATATGGGTGTTTCAAATTTTATTTAGTGAAAAAAAGCTGTCCGTGTACGTTTATCTCCTTCAGTTTTCGGGATTGTTCCACCAAATAAATGCTCTTTTTAAATTTTAAGAATATAGACAATCAAGTCGAAACTTGGGACCGGTAATTTTGGGTAACTTTTTGCAATTTTTTTTTTAATTAGACTTTTTGTGGAATATTTTTCAATTTTGGCAATTTTTTTTTTTTTCATTTGGGCAATCTTTGATGAATTGAAGGGCTTATTGGAAAAACTTGATAAGCCACATTTATTGTTTTATGGTTTTTTGCTGTTTCTAGACTTCCATTGATTAATATTTGATAGAAGTCTTGCTTAAACACTTATTACAATACAAGTGCCTGGAGTATAAACGTCCTGCTAAATTCATATTTTTCGCATTTGTAAACCTGTAAAAGGTGAAAACAAACTAAAAATAAAATGTGGGTTATCATGTTTTCATATAGTATAATAAAAGCGTTTACTGTGAAAATAAAGTGTAAAATTTTAAATATATTGTTTACACTTTTAAATTTTTTTTATAGCTTTGCAACGAAACATTTCTAATGTTTTTTATAAAATCTTGTAATTTTATTTTATATTTGTAAAAAAAAAAAACATACAAAAATCTTCTGTTTAGATTTTTTCAATGGAAGATACTGAAGTTAGTGGTGATGGTAAAAAGAAAGGACAAAAGAAGGCTAAAAAATCCAATAAATCCAAGGCTGCTCAACGTAAAAGCAATAAAAAATCGAATGAACAACAGGCTGGCAATGATCTCTCGGCTAAAATTTATGCCACCATGGAAAAACACAAAGAAGTGTTCTTTGTTATACGTCTTCACTCGGCGCAATCTGCAGCGAGTTTAGCGGTAAGTTTAAGATTTAAAAAATAAAAGTAATAAGTTGTAAATATTACATCTGAATCACCATATTTTAATGCGTAAAATTTAAAACTGATAAAAACCATTATATTGGAAATAAAATTTATTTGTTTAAACTATAGCCCATACAAGATCCTGATCCTTTACTGGCGTGTGATCTTATGGATGGTCGTGATGCATTCCTTACCTTGGCTCGTGATAAACATTATGAATTCTCTTCGTTACGTAGAGCACAATTTTCCACATTATGCATGTTGTACGAATTACATAATCAAGGCCAGGACAAATTTGTCTACACCTGCAACAATTGTAAAACAGCTGTTGAAACCCGCTTTCATTGTACAGTTTGTGATGTAAGTTTATTTGGAATGTTTTTATTTTATTTTTTTAATTTTAATAATTTTTTTTTGTATTTTGTTTAGGACTTTGATTTATGTACGTTGTGCAATGAAAAGATTGGTCATCCACATAAAATGGAGAAACTTGGTTTTGATTTGGATGATGGTTCATCGCCAGCAGATCTTAAACAAGCAAATCCACAAGAAGCCCGCAAACAATCGATACAACGTTGTATACAATCGTTGGTGCATGCTTGTCAGTGTCGCGATGCCAATTGTCGTCTGCCGTCGTGTCAGAAGATGAAGAGAGTGGTACAACATACCAAAAATTGCAAGAGAAAAACCAATGGTGGTTGTCCCATATGCAAACAACTTATTGCTTTATGCTGCTATCATGCCAAACATTGTCAAGAACAAAAATGTCCAGTGCCTTTCTGTCCAAATATCAAACACAAACTCAAGCAACAACAATTGCAGCAAAAGTATGTATTCTTTTGTATATTTTGTAGGCAATGAATTAAATTCAATTTTAACTTCTTATAGATTACAACAACAGCAACTTTTACGACGACGTGTGGCTCTTATGTCTCGTACCGTTACTGCTCCAGCGGCTTTACCAGGTCCAGCTGGTGGTAGTCCTGTAGTAGGACCAGTTGGTGTACCTGTTGCTGCAGTTGCCATGCCAGGTGTTGGTGTAACTCCTCCCGTTATGGGTGGCCAACCGGCTATAATGCCAGCAGGAGCAGGGGCTATTAGTCCATCTACAGTGCCAGTACCAGTCACCGGTTGCTCCAGGTCCTATGAGCGGTGGCATGACTTCACCTCATCCTCATCAGCCTGGAATCGGTATGAAACCAGGAGGTGGCCATTCTCCCTCACCCAATGTTTTGCAAGTTGTTAAACAAGTAAGTTTCCATAGACATTAACTCATTAAAGACACGTCAAAGATCCGCTACACATTTTTTACATTTACATTTTTTTACAAACGTGTCTCTAAAGATACATTTTTTAAGAGCGTGTAACTTTTGACGGGAAGGTAGTAAAAAGCATATTAAAATTTGAAGTATTGGCTACAAACGTGGTTTAAAATTGTTTTTAAAAAATTAATATCAATTAAAAAGGTTTTTTTTTTTGTTTTTGTAAAAATAGGACATTTCTATTAATTTGCTTGCACAAAACAGACACAAAATTGACAAAACACAATTTTTTTTCTTCATGCCATATTTTCTTAAAAATACATTTCAATATATACAAGTTTTAATATATATAGCAAACAAATATTTGTTGTTTTTTCGACTTTTGCATTGACATTCAGCTTAAGTTTGTAAATTATAACTTAAATTATAACATACATAAATTTTGCAACATATAGTGATACATAAAGTTTTTAAAGTGAGGTCAGATAACATAAATAACACTGATTTTAATTTAAAAAAAAAAATTCTCCAGTGAAAATCCAATCAAGAGAAATGGTTGTAAAAGCTAATGTTGAATTCATAATGACATTTACATATAACAGTTTGATCCAATGGAAGAGTAGCTGTCCAATATAAATACAATACTAATAGATAATCCGTCTTAAGACATTTGATGTATATTACTGTGTTCCGTCTTTATTTTTGCTGGTACCGAGCCCATTAAATTCCCACTTAAATTAAATTTTTCTGTCTTTATTTTAAATTTTCAGTTTTTATTTTTGTTTTTTTTCTTTTTCTTCAACACAAAAATTATTATTTTCAACTCCATTTTGGTTACCCATATAATTGATTACCTGCAAAACGACCAGATGCTAGGTATTGTAAGTTTGCAAGTCCAGAATATGCAATAGGTTTTAGTCTTGCATATAAATCAGTGAAGTGATTCTGAATTTCCAACCCCCTCGGGGTTAGGCTAGAAAATGCTGCTTGCGCGACCTGGCTTGCCGAACTTGGGTGTTTGTCCCCAAATTTAGGTATTTTTTGTTGGTCTTGGGAATAGAATTTTTCATTTGGGGACGGGATTTTTTTACGTTTAAAGCTATCTAGTTTATATGTCTCGTTAGATCAGTGTTTAGAACTGTTGGCTGCCAATCAGGTTGCCAGGTTTCGAGTTCCGGCGGGACCATAAAAAATTATAAATGAACTTTTTTTAATTTTATTTTGAAAAATCTATTTTTAGACTCTGTATTTCATGGTTTTACCAACTTTTGTGCCAATGATGGAAATTTTGTGTCCCCAGTGCTTGCCCGACACTTTTTGAACAGGCGGACCTTTTGTCTAATGATGTTACAATTTTGAGATTGGGAAGGCACTTGTACCACTTCCTACAGTGCCTTACCACCGGTGGTCCTTCTGTCTTTTCTGACTGGGAAAGTGTCGTAAATTTTTTAAAATTAACCCTTTAAAAGCACTTTTTACTAACGTTCTCAAAGCGTTCTAAATCAGGACATTGCCAGTACTTTAATTTTTTTACGGTTCCTAAATTTTATAAATCAAGAACTGTCAAAGTACATTTTGCCAACGTTGTGAAAGCGTTGTAAATAAGCTCTTTGCCAGTGCTTTAATTTGAATTTCTACCAATGGTACTAAAAATAAAGAGCTTTGCTAGTGCTACCTTTTTTTTTGCTGCTGAACACACAAGCGTAAAAGTAATAGTATGTGTTATACCCACTGATATAAATAGAAGTCTAGTATACTTTAATTTGTTGTTGTAGTCTTGTATAATATAGCATTTATACAAGGTCTATAAGCTTTGCAATTTCTGCAAGAGTAGTTGCTACCAAGAGTGAACACCGCTGTCTACGCGAACAAAACACTATGAACCAAAACGTCTCAAATTCCCATAAAACCTGTTTCGGCCATGCCATATTTCATACGGTGTTCCATTTATCAACTTTCATGACATCAAGTTTTGTAATTTTTGTTTTGAAAATTACGAATAAACATTGTCAGAAAATTGGTAATTGCATTTTTCTTTTCGCGATAAAAAAAAATATATGTATAAATTTTAAAAATATATATTATTTATAAAATTTATTAATTTTATTGCAAAATATGCAAAAATAGGCATTTATAGCAAAATATACATTTATAGCTAAATATGCATTAACAAGTTGATGCGTTTGTCTATCTTCCTTAACATTCTCTTTTACACTAAAGATAAAAGAGAAAATAAACAGCCGCTTTTTGATACACACACACTTTGTCAAAAAGTCGAAACAACTGCAAAAAATAACTGTAACCGCAATGCACTAATGTTATTAGCTTGTTTAAAATATCAACTATAAAAACGTTAAAAATCATTTTTCTTTTACTTAGAACTCATTTTCTTTTACAGCTGCAATTGCAGTTAAAATAACTACAAACGCATTACTACACAAATAACTGGGATGTATTAACTGTGGAACTTTTCTGAGTGTGGTTAATTATTTGCAGTTAATCATACTAAATACTTTAAAATTTGTAAAATAAAAAATTTTGTATAAAAAAGGTTGGAGAGAAAAAGTGTCAGCGGCGGCTGATAATCGGCTGAAGGTTAAATTTCATCAGAATAATGTATGTTACAGCAAGTTTAAAATCAAAATTATTCAAACAGAAGACAAAACACGTACAAAGAAAAAAAACAAGCCAAATTAATTTTTGGTGACATACGTTTTCTTTTCTACCAATTTGTTTATATTTAATGAGGAAATAATTAAATAAAAAAGTTAATACGATGCAACAAAGAAATGTATCAAATTTGATGTAGGCTTATATCTAATTGAAATACAATTTGATCCGAAAATGGTGGATCGTATATTACATTGATTTTGATACAATTTGATGCGATTCAATCCAGTCAAATAAATTTGTTAAATTGAATACATGGAGCTAGATATTATAAGATTATTAAGAGCTCAAATTAAATTTAACGTACAGTTTAATATTAATTTTTTTATGTCAGAAAATTTTTATTTTATGTCGTGCTAAAATTTTTGGAGTTCGACCTTTTTAATTGTGATGTTCATTTAAGATAATTTTAATAGATATTTTCAATTAAAAATTTCGAGTTAATATTAAAATTTTGAGTAGGATGTTTTGGATTTCAAAACAAAAACGCCACTTTCCTCAGTTTAACACTTTTTTTGTACATGGGACAATCAATACAATTGTTTTTTGTTTAATCAAATATTATTTTAATTCTGCCAATCCAATTATATATACCCCGTCTAATAGCGTATGGTATAATATATTGTAATATACAATTAAATATGCCGTTTTGTATTGGTTTGGATCTGAAAGTTAAAAACTATGAGCCAAAAAATTAAATGAATGGAAAAACTCTTGCAAGTTTTAAGTATTTTTTTTTAATTTTTCGACTTTTAAAGTGTCTTTAAGTGAAGACGTTTCAACGTGAAACTTTGCATGTCCTAGTATTTAATATACTCTACTTTAAACCTCTCGTTTCTCTCAACTCAAAAAACTTTGAGAAAAAGAGCCACCTAAAGTCAGTTTCAACAGATTTCGCAAATGTTTGAAATAGCTCGTATCATGAGTTCCATGATACACAAATGGAATTGAACGAGGGTCTTTAAATTTGATTAATTTTTTGAACACACATACTCCATGAAGCCCATAATAAATACATCAGCATATTCAGTTATTAAAATTTTCAAAAAATTTAGATTTTTTTACGATTTTAATTTAAAAAAATAATTTCTAAAAATATGTAATTATCAAGAGCTCTATATTCGAAAGTTGTTATTCACTGATACAAAAAGCATTCAATTTATATGGTTGTCCTTTTTTACAATTAAGCATAAAAAAATACGTATTAAAAAAGTACATTTTATGCATATGCAATTTTTAGATGCATTTTTTGAATTGGTCTTATTCTTCAAAAAATTTGAAATTTTCGATTTATCCATGTTACAAAAATTTTGAAGGGTGAAAACAATTTTGCATATGCCTAAAAAATGCATTACTTTTTTAATGCACTTTTTTTTTCTTGCATCCATAACAACTTTCGAGTATGCGGCACTTTAAAGTTACATACTTTTGTGATATTATGAATTTTATTTAAAAATTAAAACCTTTAAAAAAAAACGCGAGATGTGTTCCATGAGAATATGTGTCAAAAAATTTTAATTTTCTATATAGGCTTTTTTATATTTTAAATAATTTTTTAAAAAAGGTCTAAAATAGATTTTTTTCAAATAATTGCGGTGTTCACTCTTGGTAGCAAACTACCCTTGCAGACCTTGCAAAGCTTACAGATCTTGTATAATTGCTATAGTATGCAAGACCACAACAACAACATATATGAAATTAAAATATGCTAGAATTCTATTTATATGCCAGACTAAAACCTACTGCATATTCTGGTCTTGCAAACTTACAATACCTAGCATCTGGTTGTTTTGCCAGTAATCAATAGCGGTATTCATTCTTAATAGCATTTATGCAAGGGTTGCATTAATACTATGATTTTATGCTACAAAGCGTGAGCGTCTTTTTTTTGTGTGTATTGTATGTTTACAACCCAAGCATTTCAATGTTGACAAAACAGCTAATTTCTAACGAAAATATATTTTCTAGCGATTTTTAAGTAGACTTTAGCGATTTTTTCAAATAAAAAAGGTTGGCATTATTCATCGTTCTCAGTGGATTTTTAACTCTGTTGTTATTTTGTGTGAATATCAACTTTAAGGAAGAAGATCCATTTTTATATTAATATCGTATTTTTCTTTTATTTAAGTTTGTTTTTTGATAAAAATTTGTGTTAAAATCAGTTGTTTTTTTTTATACACGAAAATTAAATGTTTTTTTGTAAATATTTCTGTTCTTTTTTTGTTTTCCGGCAAAACTATAAGATGTTAAGTATTGTAAGTTTGAAAGACCCAGAATATGCAATAGGTTTTCGTCTTGCATATAAATAAAAGTCTTGCATATTT
This sequence comes from Delia radicum, assembly GCA_021234595.1. Taxonomy (NCBI): domain Eukaryota; kingdom Metazoa; phylum Arthropoda; class Insecta; order Diptera; family Anthomyiidae; genus Delia; species Delia radicum. Next base: position 197,772,222 of record CM037852.1, read on the forward strand.
TTATTTCATGTATTTTGTTGTTGTGGTCTTGCATACTCTTGTATTTATACAAGATCTGCAAGCTTTGAAAGGTCTGCAAGGGTAGTTTGCTACCAAGAGCGAATACCGCTAATGATAAGGAAAAATAAAAAAGTTTTTAAAAATTTTTGAAAATAAAAAGCAACACAAAATAAGAGAAAAAAATACAAATTCATTGTGAACGCTCCATTAATCAACTTAATCCAACTTTTAAAAAAGTCGCAAGATTCTACTTGAAAATGGCTAGAAAAGCTGTTTTTAACGAAAATAGCTAAGTTGGCAATAGGGGAACGAGGTAATAGTTAGGAAAAAGAAGAATTATTGTAATTGCAATGCATATAAAAAGACGCTCACACTTTGTAGCATAAAAATCTTAGCATTTATGCTACCCTTGCATATATGCTATGAAGTGTGAATATCGATAATTATTTTGGCAACTCTGCATAAAATTTTCGAAATTTTTTTTTTCACGAATGTAATTAAGTTGTTGAACTATTTTAAGATTTTTAAATCGCTTAATTATCTTTATCGAGTATTAAATATAGCCGTTTAAAAGTTCTGGATCGAAAATGATTCAATAGGAATTAAAATGTGTTGTATATTTGAGTTTACATAAATATCTTTTCTTTGTATTGCGTAGGTTCAAGAAGAAGCTGCACGCCAACAAGTGCCACATGGTGGAGGTTTTGGTAAGGGCGGGCCTATGGCTCCTCCCGTTATGCAAAGGCATCATATGGGTGGATTACCTAATCAGCCTAACCCCGGCATGGTTGGCAACGTGGGCAATGTAGGTGGTGTCGGCAACGTGGGTCAGATGGGTTCTGGTGGCACTAATGTAATGGGTAATAATCTCTTGCCCATGGATCAATGGGGTGGTAATCGTTATCCCAGCAATGCCAATCCGGGCATGCGCCAACCTAATCAAAATCAAGTTATGCAACAAAATGCAATGCAGCAACAAGTAAGATCAATATTTTGTACAAATACAATGATGGTTACACAATGCTTACAACCAATTTTTTTATTTTGCTTTTCTTACAGAATATGATGGGTGGCATGGTGGGCGCCAGTGGTTCTCAACAAATGCCCGGTGGTGGTGGTGGAAATATGCCTGGCAATCCACAAGGAGTAGGTGGTGGTATGGGTGGTAGTGGTGGTATGGTTGGTATGGGTGGTGCCGGTCCTATGGGTGGACCTGGAGGCTTACGTCCCCAGGGACAACATCCAAATGCCGGTGTAGTTAGTGGCTCTGGACAAATGCCCAATGGGCCACTCAATACCCAATTGAATACTCAACAACTTGCTCAAATAATGCAAAAAATTAAAAATAATCCCACCAATGAAGGTCACCAACAAATCTTACAAGTCCTTAAACAAAATCCTCAAATTATGGCAGCTATCATTAAGCAACGGCAACAAAGTCAAAATAATAATGCTGGTCAACAGGGTGGTGCCGGAGGTGCTGCTGGTAATGGTCCACAACAACAGCAGCAGCAACAACAACAACAGCAACAGGTTATGCAGCAGCAACAACAGCAGCAGCAACAACAACAGCAAATGCAGCATATGATGAATCAACAACAAATGCCTCAAGCTAATCAACAAGTTATGATGCAAGCGCAACAACAAAATCCGGGCCAGCATCAACGTATGCCTGGTATGCAAAATCCTATGATGATGCAACAACAGCAACAAGGACAAGTAAGTAATTTTTAAATTTTCAATTTCATTTTATTTTTTATTATATGGGAAAATCCACGCAACCGTACGATTCCATGTCACTCAAGATTTGAACCATTTTAAAAACATATATAATATTTTTGATGGTGTCAGCATTTTTGAGGTAACGAATTTAACCAGGCGAACATCCTAAATTTTAATAATCATACTGTTAATACGCTCTTCTTAACCCGTTAGGACACAAGCTCACTTTTGTGCGCTTTGATATATTCGCCGAAAATAGTATATTATATTTTTAACTAAATTATATTTCATAAAATATGTAAAACTATTTCGAAAGTGTACTGAACTTTTGCATGCAGCTTATATCTCAAAGGATTAATAAAAAACTATCATAATTTACCCTAATTTTGCTTGTCACTTTTAAAAGTTTTTCATATTTTTTGGGTCTAACTTTTTCAGCATAAAAGAAAATCGCTTACAAGCTCAGTTAAAAATGCTAGAATTTCTACTACAAAAAATATATATTCAAATGGTAGCTTTGGAACACTTTTTATAATATCTGTGTTTATAAAATCGTTTAAGTCGACTTAAGCGTAAATCGATTTTGTTGTTAATTATTGATGCCCTCAATAGAACGCATATATGCGTCCAATCCAGATATCGAAATTCCGTATACCTAAAAATTTTGTGAACAATATTGTAATAACTTATGTGTTTTAAAAAATTTTATCAAAATTTGTTTTTATAATTCATAGCCTAAAAATTAAAAAAAAAGTTTTAATAATTAGCTTATCCTCACTTAAGCAAAAAATGTGGTACCCTTGTTTTATTATTATAGCTTAAGCTATAATAAACTTAAGAACAAAATTTTATTTTATTTATTGATTTAGTAGTTATCATAACTTATAAAAAGATTAGGATAACTAATTTATAGCAATGGCTACTGAGGCCTTTAGCTAGATAGGTTACAGAATGTTATTACCAAGTATAATAATTAAACTAAATAATAGTTACAGAATTTGTATACTTCGCTTATATACAAAAGTATACGAACAACTATATGATAAACGATTTGGATTGTTTTTTTTTTTCTTCTATTTTTTATATGGCTTTGTATATTTTGATTGTTTTTAAAAATTTTAGGATAATATTGATGTTAGTTCAGAGGGATTTGACAGATATTGTAGTGGATTTGATTGAAAGATTTGTTATCTCGTAGTTGAGAATTTCGTGCAATATGATGAAATATGCTTGATGGAGAGAGTATTATTATTACAATATGGACATTGGTCTGACGAGTTAGTTTCCATTAGGTGTTTCTTTGTGATTAAAGTGTGACCTAATATAAGTCTGAAGAATTTAGAATAACTTTGAGTGTTAATAGACTTATTGATGTTAAAGTTTAGATATTCTTTGATATTTATTTTCTTCTGATTAATTTCTCTATATTAAATTGTGACACGAAATAAAGAGTTGTTGTTATACAATAATAAAAAAATATTGGTAATTTTTTCCAAGATTTAAGTGTTTTTTTTTTTAATCGAAATTTGTTACATGGAAGTGTCCTTATTATTTTTGACATAACTGTATTTGAGCAGCCAACTGTTACCCATCAATTATCATTTACTTACGTTTTAAGCTATCAAGTATTATATGTCTCGTTAGCTCAGTGGTTAGAGCTGTCGGCTACCGGCGGGACCAAAAAAATGATACATGAACTTTTTTTTTAAATTTTATTTTGGAAAACAAATTTTTAGACTACCTTTTTCATAGTTTTACCAGCTTTTTGTCAACGTTGGAAATTTTGTTTCCCCAGCGCTTGACCGACACGTTTTGAACAGACGGACCTTTTGCATAATGATGTTATAATTTTGGGCTTGGGAAATCACTTGTTCCACCATTTGCTAAATAAAGTGCCTTGTCAGCGGTGGTCCGTTTGTGTTTTGCTGACTGGGCCAAGTCAGAAAGTACCAGTGCACAGTGGCGCCATTTGAGTTTTTTCGTTGCAAAAATCATAACTTTCGAACCAAATGAGATAATCAACAAATTTAAAAAGCATATGATAGATAATCGATCAACCTAAGAAATGCGTGTTTGAAAAGTGTTCTTCGCCTCTTAGGTGCCTACTTATAGGTTAGCAAAGTTGATATTTGTAAAAAAATCATTTTCATGGGTAGTAAAATAAAATATTTTTTATTTTTTTTAAATTTTTTTATTTTTTTTTTGTCTCTTTTAAAAGCTTTTATGATTTAAAACTATTCCAGAAAAAAATTTAATTTTTTTTGTTGATTTATTTTTCAATTTTTTGTAAAATATTGCTCACAGTCCGTAAAGGAAGGTATATCTAAAAGACTTATCATTTCTGAACTATAATTATTTTCTAACTCTTTTCGTGACTTTAAATGCCGCAGTGATGAAATAAGTGGATCGGAAGATGCTGCTAACATGTTGAAGAGATCCTCCTTTTGTCTTACCCTTGATGATTTGAAAGTGTTCAGCAGTCTATATTTTTATGGCTGATATTCAATTATATCTTTTCCATGTAACAATATTTTATGAACTGTCGGGGTCAACTTTTTCCGTGGATATCAGTTTGCTAAAAGAGATGCACTTTTCGAGGCATATTCTCCATACTTTTCAGAATCAACTTTTTCCTTGCAGTTTAAAATATTCAAGATCGTTCCCAATCTCTTAATGATTTCATTGTCTATTCCAGTGATTCGAGTTACAGCCTCATCATTTTCAAAAAAATTTCTCGAAGTGTTTCCATCGTTTGAGTTTCCGTATCCGTGCTTGGGGTAGTCTACTTTTAGTCTAGCTTGTTTGAAAAACTCATCCTGTATTTGATTCTTTCTGATCTTTTCCTTATCTTTGTTCGATGTATTTTCATCAAAATGTTCCCCCTCTTGTGGAAGCGTATACGCTAATTTTAACAAAAACTCCATACACCTTATTCTTGCGTGCAATGGTGAGATTCCGTATTCATAATTCTCTTCGTTTGTAGAATCATTTAAATTTCCGAAGTTCTTTTGCGTCTTTTTGCAAGAAAAGTAACGGTAAAACTAGATTTGAACAATTGAAAATGTATGATAAAATATAATAAAATGATATAACATAAAATAAAGAGTATTATAAAAAAAAATATTTGGCAATATAATATAAAACAAAATTAAGATAATTAACAAATTAAAAGTAGGACATTATAAAATATTTTAATCAAATAAAACGGGTATAAAGTATAATTCAAAGAGGAGAAATTATTATGGATATTCATAAAATATATAACTACGGGATTATAATATATATTTTTTTTTCAAATATATAGTCTAATCTACCTAATCTAGACTAATCACGGGATAATGATTGTTTTTAAATATATAGTCTAATCTACCTTGAATTAAAAACAAAAATCTACCTAATGTACAAACATTTTCATAATCTACCTTGAATGAAGAACAAAAATCTACCTAACCTTGACTAATAACGAGATTATGGTTGTTTTAAAATATATAGTATAATCTATCTAAAATCATAAACAAAAATCATATATATTAACAATAATAATAAGAATGGGTTTTCGCGTTTATATGTCATTAATTGCTCAAAAATGCATGCGACACCTTTTTTGAACCATGTCTTTTTTTCAAAATTTTACCTCTAGCTAAAAATGGGACAAGGACGGGCGGCTGAAAATTTTTGCAATAGGTAAAGGACTAATCAAAGAACTTATTTTGAAAATATGGAAAATATAGTTTTTAATAGTTTATTTTTATTTTCCACCAAAGTTGAGAAATATTGAAAAAATGGATAGTTTGTAAATATCAAAGTACCTGGACCAATACAAAGCAAACAGTATAATTTTTTTTTAATCTTCTCTTAATAAATATATCTATCAATAACATTAAAAAGAATGACGATCCGTTATCTAGTTTTCGAGATTCTGCATCTGAAAGCGGACAAAATTACATAAAAATGTTCTGTTTTTTTGAACACTGAAAATCGGTCAATTTTGAAGGGCTATATCTTCTGAACCAAAAATCTGATTGTAATAAGAGTAGCATATTTGAAATCGTTGGACAATTTCCTATGAAATAGGTTTATTCAATATTTTTAGGGGCACATGAAATTTTAGATTTTTATCACCTCACTTGTTCTACAGGCGCTACTGTGCGCAGTGGTACAAAAAATCAGTCACTGTCATACCACTGGCTAACCGATGAATTGTAATAAAATTACTGGCAGAACATTTGTTTAGGACGCCCAGTATTTGTTTTACAATAATTTCAGTGTTCTACCCCTGCAAAAGAATTGGATAAGACCACTATGCCAACGTCAGAAATTACCTACGGTACAAAAGTCTAACCACTGGTAGAGCATTTATTTTATAAAAATGATTATGCTTTGATTAAAAAAGTTTGTAGTCAGAAAGTTTTAAGTTCGACCCCTGTCGCAGACATACATTTTTTTGTGATTTCTTTTTTTACTTTTTAGTATTTTTATACATAAAATGGATTATTTTGTGTGTGTAAAAAAGCTCTTTTAAACCCTTATGACAGTGCTAGCATATTTGTGCAACTATCTGTTACCCATCGGTTATTCAGCAGTTATCATTCACTTATGTTTTAATGTCTTGTTAGCTCAGTGGGTAAAGCTGTTGGCTGCCAATCTGAACAGACGGACCTTTTGTCTTATGATATTATCAGTAGCACCTGTTAAGGTGCCTTGCCAGCGGTTGTCCGTTTGTCTTTTTCTGACTGGGTATTCACTTCAGCGAACAAACAAGGTACCAATCTACATTAGCGAAAATTATGAAAATTTAATTTTTCAAATTTTGTTCTTAATATTTTTTTTAATTTAATCGTTTAGTTTTATTAAAATTGTTAATGATATTCTTAAAAATTCTTTAAAATTAGCTTGTTTTTCACTTTTTGCGTTAACGATAAATTACACTTTATGTTGAGTTTTTTTGCCAACGACACAATAGAACCATGGAAAAAGTGTGCGTTCACGTCGATACTTTTTTGAAATTATGATAGCGGAAATAAAATTTTATACTTTTGACACTTTTAAAATTATGATAGCGGAAATTAAATTTTACACTTTTGACATTTTCATGCAACAGTAAAGATCCACTTTAGCGAACATTCCCTTACTTTTTTTTATAACATGTAATTTTTTATAAAATGTACTTTTTAATAAAACGTACTTTTTTATTAAAGGTATTTTTTTTTATAAATTAGTCGGACGTACAGCTGAAATATTAAATATGATTATATTACTCCACCAAAATGTTTTTGTGCTAAGAGAACAATCTTTATTGATTTGTAAAATTATAACATTTTAATGCAGAATTTATGAATTCGTTTTGGAGATTTCAGTTAAACTACCATATTTGATTCTGCCTTTGAAGGTATCGTTGTTATATTCTAAAAAAAATGTAATATATGAGCAAATGCGCTTTTAGCAAAATTATAATTTGTTGAAATGTTATATTTTGCACAAATTATTTTTCAATCATTTTTTTTTCTGATTCGTAAAAATGGCGAATTTTAATTTACGCCTATCGTGAATAAAAAGGGAAATGTTTGTTCCCATGTAATTTTCATTCCCCCTCAAGTGAAAATTGGTATCGTGAATTTCCCCTAAAATTGTATTATGCTATTCATGAGTGAATGATTAGACGAAGGGAACAAATTTCGAGGGAACTTTTATATACAATTGGAATTGAGTGAAAAGGGAAAACAATTCGAGGAAAAAAATATTCACGATAGGTGTGATAAATAAAGTTTAATTCCAGGAAAATTTAAAGCACTTGAATTTTTAGTTTTTGTTTATTGGGATGTATTTTTATAAAAAGTACTTACTTTGGAGAAGCATTAAAACCAGTTTGTTTAAGCAAAAATTTAAGTGTACCATTTATAATATTTAGCGTACCATTTAGCACTGAAATTCAAAGAAATCCCTACAAAGAATTTCGTGTTTATTTAAACTTTTCGAATAAAGGTTCAACCACAATTGACTTACCTTTTGTAAATTTGGTTCAAAATTTTGATTAATTTTTTTAAATTTAAGAACGAACATATATTTATAACTTGTTTGGTCTTGAAAATTGTATTTAGTTTTTATTAAACCTGCCAACTTATCTCAAATTAACCAAAGTTTAGGGTCTAAACATAGTTCTGAATATCAAATTTATATGTAAATATCTGTGGTTAAAGTTAAACTCTGGTTATTTATAAAAAAGTTACTCATAATACCCATAATATTTTATTTTATTTGTTATTTTCTAAATTTCTTTTGCTTGTTTGAAATATTTTTAATTTCATTTGTTGGCTACGATGAGTTTACAAATTAACACAACAACAAATAAACCAAATTAATAGAGATGGAACTTTACGAAAGTTGTCTTAAGCTGAATATGGATGCTTTTATTTATTTTCATGCAATCGCTCAATAAAGTTGGGCCATAAGTCAATACAGTTTTCACCATGTTTTTGACCATATCGAAATAAAGTATTGACTATATTCTGTTATAAATAAATGTTTGTTGTTTTTTTTTTCATATATTTAGGCTACCAACCCACAATGGTTTAAAATGCAAATGCGTCAAATGCCCAATTATCCCCCACCATATCGTCAACGAGCACCTCAACAAATGGGTGGTGTCGGAGTTGGTGGTCAACAGTTTGGTGGTGTAGGAGGCTTTGGAGGAGCTGGAGGCGGTGTAGGAGGTCCCACTGGTAATCCGGTGGATCAATACGCTGTCATGCAGCAAGGCCTTAAACCCTCGCCTCAACAAATGGGTGGTATGCCAGGAGTCCAACAACAGCAAATGATGCAAGGAGGTGGTGGCATGGTGGGTGGACCCAATGTTATGGGGCCACCAACGCCACATACACTTCAACAACAGTTAATGCAACAATCATCGAGGTCATCGCCACCTATACGATCGCCACAGCCAACACCATCACCCCGCTCAGCACCCTCACCAAGAGCTGGCCCTTCGGCATCACCTAGGGCGCAGCCATCGCCACATCATGTAATGAGTCATTCACCCGCCCCTCAAGCCCCCCATGACGGTTTACACAATCATGGTGGTATGCATCCACATCAATCACCGTTACCGGGAGTGCCCCAGGATGTAGGAGTAGGTGGTGTTGGGGGAGTAGTTGGTCCCGGTGGCCCTGTCTCTGATGCATCCGATCAACTGACCAAATTTGTAGAACAACTTTAGTGTAATTAGCTAATGGCAGCGGCTCAAGCCTTTCAATCTCCTCCTCAACCTCAACCTCCTCCATCTCCCCATAGCAGCCGCTTTAATATAAATAATATAACTCATCAACAACATCGTTATTTTTAAGAACCAAAATTACTAATTTTTGTGAAAAAAACAATGATTTTATGTGGTGTGACATTTGAAAAAAGTTTTTAATTTTTAACGAATCAGTCAAGTTTTTTAAAGCTATATTGTGTGCGCAAAGAAAAGTTTTAATTCAAATTATGTTACTATTCCTTTCTCTTATTTCTTTGACATAGTTTAGATTCATATTATAACATTTAAAATGTTTTTATGATTATTATTTTTTTTTTTTTTGTAATACAATTTAAAAGTTGGAAAAGTTTTTCTTTGTTTTATTAAAGTAAAGGTTTAATTTGTATACTTTTCCCCATTTTTATACAAAATTTTTAAATTTGTATCAGAAAATTTTGTTTATATGTTTAAAAAATTTCCCGTTTCATGTGAAAATAATATAAAACATTAATAACATTCTTAATTTATATTTTAAAATAGTTTTTTTTTTTTAACTATTTAATATTTTAATTCATTTGCAGATTATTATTTAAATTTTAAGACACTTTTTTGTATTTTAAAAATACAAATATAAAAATTTTAATTAAGATAATACAATTTTGAAATTAAAATGGAAATTAAATATTAAAATTAAATGGAATTTTCTGTTATAAACTTAAAAATTATAGATTTAAATGATTAATTTGTTTTTCTCATTTAAACTTTTATAATATAAACCCTCCTTCCAATACTAATTATTTTGAAAATAGACTTTATCCTTTAGTTTTCACCAAAATGAAAATAATTTGTATATGTATGTACTAAAAACATAATGGCTTATACATAGAAAAAAAAAACAATACATCATGCATATAAATAAAATATACATAAACGCCTTTATCTTTAGTCAACAAAATACATATAAAACTTGAAAAAAAAAAATAATTAAATTTTAAGTCTTAGATTTTAGACATTTTTATACTTTTCTCTATATATGTAGTTATAAAACATAAGACGAAAATGTTTATTTTTAGCACATTGAGCTATACATATTTAAAAAAACACAAAAAAAAAAAATCAAGATTTAATAATTTAATGATAATAGAGGAATATGCTAGTAATGTATATGTATTTAAATATAACATAAATATTAATAATAAAAACACAACAGCTTTTAAGTAATTTAATTAAATTTGTTAAAATTAAACATTGTAATTAAAAAAAAAACACACACAAATATTTTGTAAATATTAATAATACGTTTTCTTTTATAAATTTAAGACAAATACACTTTAATGTTAAAATGACAAAAATATTTAAAACAAAATCTCTTAAACAAATTTTTTACCGTACTAGTAATAGAAAGAATACTGAATAAACCGTCATATACGGTTGGAATTACATAGTAGTTCTTCTTTAAACACGACGCCTTAGGGGTATACATATTTTAAATGTATAAATTATGATTACATCTCATTAAAGTTCTCTTCTTTGAAATATATCGACTTCTTATTATATTTCATATAATTTCTCCAATATAATATTGAGTCTGAAAACATCATTAACATTACCAATAGCTTTCTTCTTTTCTACAAGGCTCAGTATTAACTCTATATAACAAAGAATTTATCTACAATATAACGCGCTTTAATAGGAAAATCGTATAGAAACAGTCACCTTTTAACGGTTTAATAATAAGGGTATTCATTGTCAGAAATTTTAGTTTTGGAAAAATGCAAAAGTGTAAACTTTTTCAAAAACACAACAACACAAAGAAAAACATTTTTCACAAATACCCAACCTTACTGTGTTGCCGTTTTAAAGAGCGATTTCAAAAATGTGTATTTGAAAATTTTTACACATAAAAATATTTGTTTTTTTATTATCATTTCGTGTATGCTAAAAACAGAGCTTTTAGGAATTTTTTTTTTTTTTTTTATTTAAAAAAAAGGAAGTAAATATCATGGACTCAATTATTTAAATTTTTAATTTTACCACACCATTTTCAAAAGCGTTTTTAATAAAATGATTTTATTATATTTTACTGCAAACTTTTATAAGCGAGTTCCTTTGAAAAGTCTTCTAATTTATAATAGATTTACTAGTAGAGTTGTGTTTTTTTTTTTCTCGTAATTTTCAATACAAAAATAATCAAACTCCAATGTGTCGAATATTCGTAAATGTTCATAGAATTTAACGGTACTTTGTCTATAAACGAAATTAATACAAAACAAGTATATGTGCTAAATTTGATTTTATCAAATTTTTTTTATACCCTCCACCGTGTATATGTTACAAATGAAACTAACAAAAAAATTAAGAAAAAAAAACGTTACAAAGGTAAAAAAAATTGTTTGAGGTGAAATCATTTTTTTTATGTAAAAAAATATTTTTGTGGTGAAATAACATTTCACCATTTTTTTGGGGTGGAATAAAAATATTTGAAATATTCAATTAGCGTCTGGTAGAGTAGCTATAATTAACCACATAAGGCTCTAAGGGCTCTGTTATGTAAATTAAGATTTAATAAACAAAAAAGATTACGTTATATATTATACACCAGACACCACTATGAAATTGTACTATTATAAGTACACCAGTTTGTATGAAAATTTACTGGTGCCTTCACATTTTCACTTTATAACCGCTGGACCCATTTTGTTCCAAACTTTTCTGGAGGATGTGCATCAATCTAGGTAAGCTGTTATTATTTAGTTTCCACACCGCTATTGCCATTTCAACAGACGGGCATCGCTAAATCGAACTCAATAAGGATCAAGAATGTACATACTTTATGGGGCCTTAGGCCTATATTTCGATGCGTTACAAATGGAATGACATATGGCCTGGAGGATATAACAAGTAAAAGTGTTAAATTCGGTTTTGTTACATTTTTTTATATACCCGCCCACGTTTGTATTTGAAATATAATAAACGACAACCATTAGAGGTGAAAAAAATTATTTTTATGTAAAAAACTTTGTCAAGTGTAAAAAAAATTGTGGAGAAAAATCATTTTTGAGGTGAAATAAACTTGATGTAAATTCAAAATATTATTATAAAAATACGACATAATATTTTATTTACCAGACGCTACTATGAATTTGTACTATAATACAACAATTAGTAAGAAAAATTAAGGGGTACCTTCACATTTTAACTCTTAAATTATGGATCGATTTTGGTAATTTTCAATGCCAAACGGCTCGGGAGGATGTTCATTAATTTTAGTTTAATTTCGATCTATATTTCGATGAGTTACAAACGGAATGAAAAACTAATTATACCCTCACCACATATGGTGGATGGTATACAAAGTTAAAATCAAAACTATTTGGGTTAATTGTTTGTGACCGTCGCATACGTATGACCACATTCGACAAAATCGATTTACATCTTTTAATCTTTATTAACAACAATGTGAAATACTCACGATTGAAATTTTGAAAAAACGATAGACTTTTCTACAGCAAATGTCACAATTCTATCTGGATATTATAATTTGAAATAGAAGAATTGCTTAGAAGCTCTGGAAAGTTTAAGTGTAAAAGTAAAGTTTAAGTATGAATCAAGTCCAGACACATTTTCCGCAGAAAACTTGAATTATACTTAACCCTTTGAGACCCAAGCTCACGATTTTGAGCTTTTATATTTTTTTTCCTAAAAATGCGAATATTTCCAATATTAATATATTTATTAAGATGAAAAAAGTCCTATTATATTTTTAACTAAATTATATTTCATAAAATAATGTAATTAATACTTTTTAAATTATTTTAAGTTAAACTTGAAAAATCATGCAGCTTGGGTCTCAAAGAGATATGTTACACATAAATTTAATAGCATATTACTTTAGTTGTATGAATACGTCTGCTAAAGTATTTAATTAAACTGTAAAACACAAAAATTTTTAAGTTTCACAATATTCTCAGCTTGAATTTAAGTACAAATTTTGTTACTGGAATTTAATTTGATTAACACTTGAATTCTATACCATTTTTAATTGTAAGTGCGAACATTTTATATGAAATTGAGACTCCAATTGAAAATGAAAATTGTTCAATAAATTTAGGATTTTTCAATTTAAATTAAGAAAATTTCATAAGAAATCAAGAATTTCTATTTAAAATTGAGAAATTCTATATGAAATTCAGATTTTTCACTTAAAATCGGAAATATTTCAAATGAAAATGAAATTTTTTATTTGAAATTAAAAAAACTCAAATTGAAATTGAAAAAACTAAAAATGTCAATAAAGAGTTAAACCCAGCAGTATACGAGATTTAGCTCGAGACGGAAACACCAGTTTATGCCAAATCGCCTTTTTAACTTGTTCAGAAAAAAGTAAAACTTATTATTAAATGCTGCTAAAATCTGTGTAGACCTAAAGTTTGAAGACCTCAAGACTAGAATCCTTTTTAAAAAAAATATATATTTTTCGAGTTGTATTAAAAAAAACAAAGGAATACGTATTTAATTTATTTATTCATTTCAAAAACCTAGCCTGAAGGCCATAATCGGTTACAAATTTCTACTAAATTATACAAAGTAAACAAAAAAATTTTATGTAAATAAAATAATAAAAAATGAGTTAATAATTAAAATACTATAATACCAGAAATATACTAGAATTTTTTTTTCAAAAATTACACAAAAAAAAATGTGGTTATTTTTTTTTGATAATAATGGGCAAACAGCGTATCATTTTTTTACAAATTAGTTTTTTTTTAATATGTTTTTTACTAGTCCCAATAAAGTTGTTTTTTAATGCTCCTCAAATAACTGTAGCTTATTTGTTTTGTTATCCGGGCTTGAAAATCATTAGATTTTTTATATCTTGAGAATTTTTTAATGGATTCTTGTCTTGAGACCTTCAAATGTATTTTTAAGGCACAAATCTGTGGTTACAAGTCATAACATACTAAGTCCGTTTTTAAAAGTTTTCAGAAGAACAGTTTAAAGTTTTAAATCCTCACTGAAAATCAGCGGTCGTTTTTTTTTTTTTTTTGTTCACTTTTCTTACAGATTGTAAGGAAAAGTATTATTTAAAAAAAAAGAGTTTATTTTATTTTTGTAGATTCAAAAGATATAACGGAAAAAGACACTTAGGATCGAATGACTTGTTGCACAAAAAAAAAAAAGTCAAAAAGTTTATTTCAAATGAAATAAAAAACCTAAATTAACATAAATCGTTATTGTATGCCAAAATTTTTTAGATTTGATCTGAAATGTAAAGTTAGGTTTTTATTCCTTAATAATTCATGAACTTTATCGACTGCGGTTACATGTTTACTTTGAATGATTTCAATGTAATAAGAATTATTCCAGTTCTATAATCAAAATACAGAAAATTAGTTTTAATATATTTTATTAAAGGAAATCAATTTTTTTTTTAATTTATTTTTTATGCTTACACCTCTTTTGTTCGACTTTAAAATTTTAAAGGATTCATCTTTATCTAGAGATGTTTTATATTGGACTTCGTTACAACTTTTCGTATACCCGCAACCAACGAACATTGCAAATAGCCCTTGTAAACCATGTAAGTCTAGTCTAGCAGACCTTGTAAAAACCCTATATTTTGCAACTGTCATATATTTTGCAACTTGCATAAATTTTTTACAAAAAATTATCACTTAAATCAATCACCACTTAAGATGTAATTACGTAATGGCCTAACTCATCTTAATGACTTTTTTTTTTTTTTGAAAACTTTTCAATGCTTATATTTTTGACATAAAAACTAAAGTCTTGTTAGACAGACAACAGTTTTTGTTAAATTTAAAATTGGATTAAGAACATAACTTCACATAATATTTCCAAAAATTAATTTTTTAGTTTGGAGAAAGAGCTTCTTAACTCAATTTATGTTTATCAAAAATTGATATTGTAATTCGGAATAACAGCCTAACTCAAGTAAAGAAATTAACATCTTTTCTTTGTTTTGCGGAATAACGACTCAGGTTGATTTATGCAATAATGAAAAAAATAATGTTTTTATTTGTTGTAATCTTAAATTGAGTTAGGCGGATAGGCCAAACTAAAAAAATAGAAAAAAAAAACAAAACACTTAACTGGAGCTAAGAAATTATGAGTTAGGCTGTTATGCTAAAACAGTAATTTACAAAAACAAACTTAAGCTATTAGGTTTTTGAGGGTTAATTGCCGTCCTAGAAAAGATACAAACATGAAAATTTATAGCAAATTGATTTAGACACGCTGAACACGATTGTATTAATAACGCACTTTTGTCCTAACTCGAGTTAGGTCGTTATGGTTTGTGACTTCGGTTATTCGCAGTATTTGATAACAAATCATACTTTTTTCCGAACAACTTAAAACCGCGATTTTGGCATACACTGGTGTTTTCGTCTCAAGCTAAATCTCGGTTACTGCTTTTTTTTTTTTAAATTTTCATTGACATTTTTAGTGTCGAAATGATGAACTAAAGTGCAAAAAATGATAAATAACACAAATTCCATGATATTGCTCAGAAATAAAAAATATTATTGTTTAATTATGCATTAAAATTCGTTAAAATTCACCTAATGCCGAGTTTCATTGATCTACTTAAGTTATTTTTTCTGAGATTTTGCATTGTAAGAACATATTAATTGGACGTTAAACTTTATTATTCAATTTATAAAATCATTATTTAGATTTCTTTGAAAGTACGAAACTTAAGTGGTCAACTTTTTAAATCAATGCTAAATCCGATAAATTTTCAATGACTGCGTATGCGCTAACGCACACGCACTATTTTAAGGCTATGAAAGTTTTAAAGATCCCTTAAAATTAGCTTTCCGAAAAGGCCAAATTTGTACTAATTAATTAATTTTTGCGAAGTTATAACAATACATTAGCTGTACGAAACTCAAGTTGTTAGGGTAGTATTTATCTAATACACTTTTAGCATCGTTTTTTATAATACTTATATTTCCTTTAAATGATTTTAACTTGAAAAAAAAAAAAATAATGGTGTATATAAATCTCAACTGTAAATGTAATTAAACAAACACCCTTTTTCAACAAAGTTCTCATTCATAACATGAAGAGTTTAAAGACACACGCGCCTCTTACTTTTACCCTCAGAAAAAAAACTGCCGAACTTTAATTTTGTAAATATAAAAAACATTGTGATTTTTTCTCCTTAAATTTGGAAAATAATGTATAAAACACTACATTAAATAAAAATTAAAAAAATAATAATAATAAAACAAAGACAGCCGCCCAATCTTTGTTAATATTGTTTAGTTTTTTTTTTTTATATAAAATTAAATAAAATATAAAAAATAATAAATTTGCCTTAACTTTTAAAGATTTAAAACAAAAGAAAAAATGTAAATAGACAAAAAAAATACAAAAATATAAATTTAAAATAAATATTTTTAAAAAATTCCGCCGCTTTTTAAAATATTTATTTTAAATTTGTATATTTTTTTAAGAAAAAAAAAGTCATCTAAATCCTTAAATTCTCTTTTAAAAACATGTAAATAATAGTTTTTAATAATTAATGTAAAACAAGAAAGAACTAAAAATATTCCAAAACTATTTTGTGATTAAATATTAACAAAAGAAACAAATTTATTTAATTTAAAGTATTCTTTTTATTATTATATTTATTAACGTTTTTTTTTTTTTTTTTTTTGTTGATGTAAGAAATTAAAAAAAAAACACAATTTTTTGAGTTATTTTTTTATAATTGTTACATTTTAATTTTTTTGTGTTATTTCTGTTTAGCTTAATAATAATAGTTGCACTTATAAAAAAACATTAAAAAAAAAAAACAGTTAAAATTAATTTTTTAGTTTATTTTTTAATGCACTGAGAAAATTGTTTAACATATGTTGGAAAAAAAAAATAATATAAATATACAAACATAAGGTAGATGTAAAATATAAAATAAGTGTTTAAAATTTTAAGAAAACAAAACTACTTTTTCTTTTAAGCAAAGTGCCGCCATTGCTTAGGGAAAAAGAAAGAACAATGTTTATAATAATTATTAATAATACACTACCCCCCTCCCAATGTAGATAATTTTTACATTTAGTTTTAATAAATCTTTAGAATATGTATTTAAAACCAAAACTCGTAAAATTGATTTTAAATATGTTTATTATAATTTTTAAAATTTTAAAAATCTTTTCTTAAGGTTTATAAGTTTATTAATTAATATTTTAATATTTATAAAAAAAAAAAAAACTATAAAAACAAAACAACTATACTCACATCTATTAATAAATAAATTAAAAAAAAAAAAAAAAAAATTCATAACACATACATTTACAATCTACTTCTACACTATCACATTTTTTATATACGATTAAACTGATGCATGTGTAATGTAACTCTGGCGTAAATATTTGCATTAAACAATTAAATAATACAAATATTCATCGTTATTATCATATACAAAAAAATGATTTAAAAAAAAAAAAAATACTTAAAAACACAAAAAAACCTAATTTAACTAAATTTAATCATGTGTAGTTGAATGAGTAACAAAAAAACATTAAACAAAAAAGTGAACATATTTAAGTAAATGCATTGCATTAACTTTTAGTAAAAAAAAACAGCATTATATGTATATTATATAAAAAATCGTTTATAAAATAATATCTAATTTAATACAAAAAAAGAAAAACAAAAAATGATAATAATATTATACTGTAAAAGAAAAATTAATTTAAAAATACGTATAAAAATAATTTAAAATAAAAAAATTAATATAAAAAAAGTATAAGTCTTTTTATTAAAAAAACAAAGTTTTACAGTTACTACATGACAGTTGTTTTAAACTGCAATTACAAATGTTTTTGTATGAAATAATAAAAAAAAGAACAACTATTATGACATTTATTAAAAAAAAAAACAATTGAAGAAGATTACTGTATTTTTAAACAGTTGTATGAAGTAGTTATTTTGGTATTTTAATAAACAACTCCCAAAACAATAATTTTGCGGTAAACAGTTTTATATTACGTGTGGACCACACATTACTGTTACTGTTATATCTGATATCAAAATAGTGTTGTTATGATAAATCTCTAACACGGAGTCCACATTAGATATTAAGTTAGAGAACGCCAATAGAATAACGGAATTAAATTATCTATGTTCATATTAATGTTTAGGGTGGAGAACACGTATTCATATTAATATCATGTCTTCTCATAATTTTTTGTTTCCGTTTATTCATTTAATTTTCAACTATGCGATTAAAAAATAACTTTAAATTGATTTATAAACGTTAAACAATTTTTAATACACTTTTTCTTGTTGTATGTTTTTAATTTTAGGCGTTTAACTTTTATTTATTTTTTTGTTTACAATCCTGTGTGTATGTGTATTTTGACAGCTCATATCATGATATTATTGTTTAGAGATTTATCATAACAACACTATTTTGATATTATATATCGAGGGCTTATATTCAATACTCACGAATTTTTTTTTTATGCCAAACTCATCTCTGACCCCATCTGCATGTACTGTAAAAATTTCAGTGGAAAAAACTATTTTTAGTACTATATATCCTGTATTTTATCATTTGTCTATCTACAAAGATACTTATTTATGAATTTTATGACGGCAATACCGTCTATCTACATCATAGAATTTTGTCGTTTTATTTAATATCAGGCTATTTCTCTGTTTGATATCTATTTATTCACTGTTCGTTTTTCGGATACATACTTCTCTTGTCGAACGATCAATACCTACCATAATACGCTGTGTATGCGGTGGTGTGCCCTTTATGTTATTTTCTAGCTACAAATGAGTATGCAAATAAATGAATTCAAACGCAAAAACTCAAAAACACAAGCAAGAATGTACTAATTTGATACTGATTTGAAATTGACCACTTCACCTCGATTTAAAATCTAATGCCCAATTCACACGGTGATTTTTGCAACGTCTTAATTTGCTTTAGCAGTTGCTTCCAAAAATCATTTGCATTACATGATGATTTTTAACAGACGTCTGTTTTTTGTAACCAGGGTTGATTATATTTGTCTTGAATGCTTGGACAACAATATTTAGGATTTTTAACTGCTGATGCAGGATTCAAACAGAACTCCCCAAAAGCAGAAGGAAAAATAGGCCCAACTTGTTCATCGCGCATTTGTAGAAACAAAACTTTGATGAGAGAACAAGGAAACAAATTTTTGAATCATTTTGGAACAAGACTTGGGAAGCAAAGCGAGAGTTTGTAAAGATGTGTGTAACAAAGATTATCAAAAAACCACTGTAGGAAACAGTAGAAAACAGAACAGCTTTATGTTTAAACTACCACAAAACAAATTTGCGTTGCAGGTATGCCGATCCATGTTTTTATCAACGCTATCTTTACGTATAGCCATGGTTAAAGGATGGATTAATGCGAACGATAAACCAATTTTGGCGTCACTTGTACCAAAAACAAATTCTCAGAAGGGGGGTTGTAAAATTTTCTTGTCTAAATATCTGCAGAGCTTAGACAAGATGGAAAGCCATTATTGTCGCAAGGACACAACTAAAATATACATAGCAACCACTTTTAAAACCAAAGCAGATGTTTTTAAAGATTACCTTAAAAAATGTGCCGAGAAGGCAGTAAAGCCCGATTCAATTTTTACATTTTCTACAGTTTTTGCCGAACAAAATTTAGCGCTCTTTATGCCTCGCAAAGATCAGTGCGATACTTGTGTGGGGTTTAAGGCCAAGCAAATAACAATTGAATAATACGATGCACATAGAGGCTAAGTTGAAAAATCAAACCATATATTTGCCAAAGATGCCCGCAAAACAGTCAAAATCAAGAACAAAATTATTAAAATGCCATTTGATGCATTACATTTAAAGTATGATTTTTTTAAGAACTATAAGGATACGAACCTTATTCGATTTTTCAGTATTAGACCTGGTCGAACAAAAAATGATCCGACAGTATCCCAACTAAGATCTCTCTTATATTCCCCAAGTGGTACCATTAAGTTTAAAGTGAATTTTGATCATAATTACACTGAACTACCTATTAGAATAAAGCAATATGAAGGTTACATAGAACCAAAATAATTGTATACCGGTCGACTACCAATTCAGCAAAACAAATGGAAACATTTACAGGAGTTAAAGGCGGTAATTCCAGAGAAGTATCACTACTTCTATGATAATCTTAGCCACGCGCAGTAAAAATTATAATAAATTATAATAAGAAATTATAAAAAACATTGTCTTTGAATTTAAACTGGCTAAACAATTCTTCTGAACACACCTACCCTCTATCTGACACCCTTTTTGAGACACCCATGCCAAAAACAAACAAAAACTAGTCAAAAACAACCCCTAGCTCCCTAAAGGGTTCAAACGTTAGAACAGGTCCTACTATTTTTCAATCCCCAACATTTCTTGTGAACATATCTACCCCCTATCTCCCAAGTTTTTCGGGGTCCCCATACAAAAACCGTAATACAAACTTAATTTTAAAATAAGGCAATACCGTCTATCTACATATTATTTTCCTACACAATGATTTCATTTTTGAGGCAATACCGTCTTTCTATCATAGAAGCTAAAATAACGCGAATTTTAAGAAACTTTTTAGTTAGAACGTTTGTTAGACACATTCTATTAATATTGTAGAAGATGAGTTCATCGAAATTGTTGCTTATTTGCGAATAAAACAGTTTTTTGGCTCTCCTGAAAAATTGTGTTTTTGTAGATAGACGGTATTGAATATAAGCCCTCGATATAATATTAACAGTAACAGTAATGTGTGGTCCACACGTAATATAAAAATATTAAAGTTAATATCTAGTGTGGATACTATCACCCCAATTCTAAAAAACCATTCCCTGGGAATTTTTTCCCTATTCCCTGTTCCCTTATTCTAAATAAAATCTCCCTGGGAAATTTTTCTCTTTTCCCTTATTCAAAATGCAAAACTCTCCCCGGGATTAAAGTAGGTATTACGAATATCAAAAAAGGGGGAAAAACAGTTAACAGTAAGAAAGGGAGAAAGTAAAAATGTTTTAAATAAAAAAAAAATTAAAAATGATTTTAAAGCTTTTTTTCTTATTGATCCGCCCTTGTATCAACTACAAAAAATATTTTTAATTGAGCATATATGAATATTCATACAATATATGAGCATATATATATGTCCATATACCCTCAATACGGAACCATATATGGGTTCATATATGCGCCAATATGTGTTTTCATATATGAACATTTTTAGCCGGGGTAGAAATTTTCCCAAATGATTTAATGACTTTTTGTTTGGGATCACATTTAAGGCAACATTAACTTTCGATAAGGCTGATTTTTGACACGTTTTTCAATGCTAGCTTGATTATAAAAATTTTAAATTTTTTTTTTATGAAAGAAAACTTACATGTGCAAACCATGTTATACTTATTTCGATCTTAGTCTTTATATGAACATTTTTAGCCGGGAAGCTTAATTAAATCTTAAAAGCATTCGATTTAATTGTCTTTGAATGCAATTTTTAATAAATTTTGACAACAAAATAAAATATTACATTTAAAGACAAGAATTTTTGAATCCAAAGTTATTAAGACTGTTGTGGTAAAAGTCTATGTCAATACCAATGTGCGTAGGATTTTATAGAATATTATTTTAATTTGAAATAATAATTGTAAAATTAAAAAAATAATCTGGGCCTCCATATATGGGTATTTATATGTCTCAATATACGGGTAACTGACATTAAAATAAGAAAATTCTTTTCATACATGTAACAATTAATGAACTCATATATGAATATATATGCCACATATGGAACGATATAAGCAATATATTATCATGTATGGTGTCATATACGTATATCCATATATGACCCCTAACTTTGAATTTATTAGCCCATATATGTCACTATATGAAAATATATAAAGGGTCCGCCATCTAACGTTTTTTTTCAACTAGTGCTTATTTCGTGTAACACTTAGCTCATGTCTGATTTGACAGATAATTAGTTTTATCCTTCCGCTGAACGAATATGGTTGTGTATACGCTTGAACAACGCTGGGAAATATTGCGACATTACTTTGAAAATCATGGTAATGAGCAAGGAGTGGCCGTTACAGTCATTGTTGGACGAATTTTTGTTCACAAAAATTGAAGAGGAGGATATTGGCAACATTTGGTTTCAACAGGACGGCGCTACGTGCCACACA
Source organism: Delia radicum (assembly GCA_021234595.1). Classification (NCBI taxonomy): domain Eukaryota; kingdom Metazoa; phylum Arthropoda; class Insecta; order Diptera; family Anthomyiidae; genus Delia; species Delia radicum. The sequence continues at coordinate 197,794,395 of CM037852.1, forward strand.
GCCGAAGCTACACTCGATGTTTTGCGCCCCGTTTTTGAAGATCGCATTATCAGCCGCAGAGCTGATGTCGTTTGGCCACCGCGGAGCTGCGATTTGACACCGTTGGACTATTATTTGTGGGGTGCCGTCAAAGATAAGTGTTACGCCAACAAGCCAGATACAATTGACGCTTTAAAGGACAATATTCGTGAAGCCATTGGTGAAATACAGCTGCACACAATCGATAATGTGCTTAAAAATTGGACCGATCGTGTAGGCTACTGCATGGCCAGCCGAGGCAGCCATTTGAATGAAATTATTTTCCATTATTAACCGGAAGGATTGTACTTTCAAATAAAAAAGAAATTTGAGAAAATATTCAGTAGTTTTTTTTATAGCATTTTCAAAAAAAAAAGTTATTTGGCGGACCCTTTATATATTCAGCCGGGAATGTTCACAAAATGTGTATTATGTACAAAATTAAATTAACAACCAGAGTAAAAATTTTTACATATAATCATTAGTGTCCGACCGAGTATTCGTCTTCGGAGTTCGGCCAAGTTTATGATTATTTATAAAAAGCACAAACAAATAACAACTGTGATTATATTTACTTTTCAGAAATTACAAAAAAACTACATAAAAAATACAACGTTGAATATGATAGAATACCAAAAATATACCTACAAGACTTGTAAGCAAATAATCAAATTTAATGCGATATAATTTAAATAAACGTATATAATAAATATAGCGTCACATAGAAATTGATATGTGAACATAAAGCTAAATATAAATTTTTTTTAATCGGGGAAATAAACTTTATATAGAATCTACTGAAAATGACAATTAACACAACTGTAAATTCAGTTAAAAAGGCGACAAATAACTTCTAACAATGCTGTTAAAATAACTGACAATGTTTTTTTTGCAAACTATTAACATATAAATAATAACAAATGGAAAGTAAAAGATAACATTTAAAAACTCATCAGGTTCTTGATAATGAAAAAACCTGTTTTCGGTTGCTGTTTTAGACTCTATTATTTGAAACTTTTCATTAAGTTTATGCAAGTTTTCATAAAATTTTTTGAAAAATATCATTTTATTAATTAATTAAAGCTTTCATACCCTCAATGAAGAATTTTCATTAAAAAATAAGTATGAAGCTTTTCATTAATTTTAAGAAACTTTTCATTCATTTTGTTTATTAAGCTTTAAAAACAAATTTTAGTAGTTTACTTTGATAAAATCATAAATTTTGATTTTTTGTCATAATCAATAAAAAATAAGTCAAGTTAACCAGCTGCAATAAAAATAACAGATTAGGGATAAGATTATTGTGCCAAGTCATAAATAAGCTCTTAGATCCAAAGTTCTTTGTGTGTTTGTTAATAATCAAAAATCTTTTACGTATTGCATAATCTATTATAAATTTAGCGAATAATTATGATGTCATGATAAAAAAAAATATAAAAATTTACACTTTTTTGCCAAAAATTATTAGATTATCCAATATAATAAATAGGGGTTTTTAACAGGATTTCCCGTCCTGGGAATTTCAGCTATTTTAATTTCCCGATTTCCCGGGAATTTTGTTGCTGGATTACGGGAAATAAAAAAGTACCAATTTGGAATGTGCTGCTGTAAAAGAGAAAACATTTAAAAAAGCTTTAAATGCAGATATTAATGCTCTCAATGTAACTCACAAGGGGAGTCTACCGATGGGTTCTCTCGGATTTTAATAAAATTTGAATATGTGATAAAGAAAAAAAAAAAATAAGGGGTATGTATTTTTTTATGTATGTTCCTTGCAACATCCCAGTCAAACAAAGGTGCTATAGAGAAATTGTTTTACCAAAACTTCAAATTCAATTAAAATAATATTGATTGTTAAAAATACTAAAAAAGCTCTATTATAAAGAAAAAAACTAAAACAAACTTAATTTTAAAATCGAAAACTAGCTAACATTTACAAAATAAGCAAAAATAAAAAAGCTCTAACAAATGTTAAATAAATTTTTCATATTTTCGTGGTCCAAACTTACACTAGCTTATTGTTGGTTGCCCTAGTAATATGTTTCCCTAGGATACAAAAAATTACATGAACAAAATGAAAAAAATAAGCCCCATCAAAACAAATTCCTAGCTACGTACCTGGAGAGCATAGTTTGAGGGTAAAAAACTTTTGAAAGCTTCCAGCCAGAAATTAACAAACATAGAAGTATTCTGAAAGCACTACGTATGGTAGTTGAAACGTTACCAAAGCAACATGTTTCTAATGATTAAAGTGTTCTCAGGGCACTCAAATGATAACCCAGATTTACGGTCTCATGTTGGTATTCTAGAGCATTCTTAAAACGTTACAAAAACCAAACATAAAGTAGTTGTAAAGCGCTACGTCTTTTGATTTTTAAAACGCTTCCAAAACATTTGAAAACCCAAAAGTATAATGATTTTAAAGTGCATTTAATGCAAAAATTGACTGCTTTCATAGAATTTTAAATACAAAATGTGGAATAATTTTCCAGTACTCCAAATACCGAAAAGAAAGTAATTTCCCAGTGCTAAAAACACATTAATTTTTTATATTTTATTAGTAATTCAATTTTTTTTAAATAATAAAGTAAAAAAGTTATTACATTAAAATGTAATTGACAAATACGTTTGGCGGTGGTATAATGTCGTCGAATAAATTGGCAACACTAAGAACACATTATGTTAAAACGATTTTAAGAAAATTTGTGTAACTTATGACTCATTTTTATGGTCCAAGCTCGGTGACAATGAATATCCATAATCTTATACATATATCAGATGATGTAAATAATATGGGGACACCTATATCTCAGTTTTTAGCATTTGATTTTGAAAATAGCCTAGGTTTTATAAAATCCATTGTAAAATCGCCGACCAAACCCATTTCCCAAATAAAAAGAAAATTGCATATTTTTAATACCATTTCCCCAAATAATATTCCATTAGTATATCCCCTCAATAAGAGCAACAAATACTCTCTTGGGGAACCTTTACACACTTCTGAATCAAGAGTTGTTTTTTTCTTTTGTAAATATTTATGGATTTCGAATTACATCTCTTCATCCTAACAATGTATGTTTACTACACAATGGAAATATTATGGTAGTAAAAGAAATTTTAAGTACAAGATATTCTAAATACAAATGTGGTGATATATATATAAAAGGCAACTGTTTTAAGGAAACTAAAAATTTTTTTGACTACCCAATCTCTCTCATCAAAGGAAATAGGAATATATAATGTGAAAAATTTAGATGAAAACAACATTGACATAGGTATACATATGGTGGAAGTTAAATGCATTCTTACAAAATTTTATAATGATTCAATTGCTATGACTCTTTTACATAAATAAATTTAATACAGCATTTAAAAAAAGTAAAAAATGATCTTTATTACTAAAATACATACAAACATATCAGTGGCTTTTTGACAAAAGTGCTTAATATATATTTAATGTTGCATAGAAGTATTTCTATAAAAACTTTCCATTTTTTCAATAATAGTAGAAATGTGCGGACTAGACTAAAATACACTCACAAAAGTTTTACAGTAGAATCTACTGAAAAAGACTGTAATTTCAGTTTAAAAGGCGACAAAGGTAATTACAGTTAAAACAACTAAAAATGTAGTTGTTTTTAACTGTTAAAAAACATCTAACAAATGTGGTAAAAACAACTACCAATGTCGTAAAAACAACTGACAATTTTTTAATACAAACAAATTTGAAACAACTGTAAAAATTAGTAAAAACTACTGTTTGTGAAGGTTATTTTTTTTTGGTATTTTAAAAAAAATTTAAATTTTTTTTCTTCATTCAATTGCAACAAAATTTAGTATTTCCAGCATCTTACTTAGTCTCAAGTCAACATTCCAAACGGTAATCCAGTTATGACGTTTTAATGCGTTGGAGATACAATTAAATTATCTAATTATTATTTGCAAACTCTAAACATATTAATATAAACTAAACGATAATTTTTCAAAACATAGTTTTTCAAAATATATTTTTTTATTTTAAAATAACTAACAAAATTGAACTGTTTACCTCAAAATTACTGTTTGGTAGTTGTTTACAAAAATTTTAAAACAACTGCTTTAAACAACTGTTAAAAATTTTAGTAGTTTTCGTTAGTTGTCTTTGAAAACAACTCGTCGGTTTGTTATTGGTTTGACCCACCGACCATTTTTGAAAAAATTGAGTTAGGTATGGATTATATATAATGTAAATATACCCTTTCTAATTCCGAACCCCGTTTCACGTTATCTCGTATCATACCTGAGATATCCAGTATCTAATTTGATCTACCTGTCCATTTTGCATACAAAAATTAAAATGTATGTACCTTTTTTATCGTTTTCTCGATAACAACTTTTTGGCGTATGGGTCAAACCAATAATAAGCCGACGAACTGTCAAAATAGTTGTTTTGCATTATTTCATACAAAAACAACTGTAATTACAGTTAAAAACAACTACTACTGATTACTACACAAACAACTGTCATGTAGTAACTGTAAAACTTTTTTGAGTGTATCCACATTTAAAAGTTTTATTGACTACACTATTTTATCAAAATTCCACAGATATCATTTTTATTTCAATAAACATCAGTAAAGTTTGTTTAAAAAGTGCTATTAAAGTAATTTTAATATGTTTTTTTTCAAACGTTCTCAGAACGTTTTGGATTTGGTATATTGTATGCTTTGATAGTACTTAGTTTTTTGAACCATCGTGAATTTCTGGCTGGGCTCTTTCACAAAAAATATATTTCTCAACTTTTTTCAATGAAATCGATTTGTTAAAAATTTTAAAAGCTGTCAATTAAAAATTAATTGAATCAATTAAATAATTGCCCAGATTCGCCACTTGCTTGACTTATTTTTATAATATCGCTTAAAATCATTTAAAAAAAACAAGATGACATCAACATATTTTTGTTGTTTTTTGTAATAAATATTTTTTTTAGTAATAAATATTTAGAATATTTCAAATTAATTTTAATAAGAGTTTTAAAAATTCACATTTCGTTTATTACTTTGTTAAGTTAAATAATTTAATTTCAGTACTTTAAATCTGAATATTTATTTATTCTAGAACATTATCATAAAATTGATAATGTAATTTTTAAATTTAAATTTTGTTTAATAAAATGTAACGATTTTTTAAACAAAAAATGCTAAAAATAAAATAAAATTGTTAAAAAAAAAATATCTGATTTCAACAAAAACGCTAATATATGCAAAAAAAAAATTAAAATCAAAATTTTATTTTGCATAGTCCTTATGTTTCAATAGAAAGAAAAAACTAATTCATGTGTGAATTTGTACACATACATAAGTATAAATAAATCTACTAACTAAACGAGAATTACATGCAGGTTTAAATTCAATGTTATAAAATTCATGCTATAAAAAACAATACTTTATCAACTTAATTTCGCTTGAGAAGGTGTACAATAGTGATCACTTTTTAATATGAATTAATATTGAATTGAAAAATATTTCAATTAAAGAGTTGTCAATTTCTAATTGAGTTTGCAATTCCGTTGTTGGAGGATTTACAGCAATTAAAGTTATTGAATCGGAGGTTTTCGTGATTGAAATGGGCATTTATTTTTGTGGGTATTATATTTAGATTAACAATTATTTTTGTGTAAGTGCCTCTTAAATACCTTTTATATAATATCAAATTTACTAATTTTCTAATATCTAATTTTTGTATGAATAATAAAACCATTTAATTCAAATTCTCAAGTTCCATTTTTATAAAAATTTGGAATACTTTTTTGTGAGAAAAATTACTTTTTATTTAATGGTGGTGAAGCGGGGTTTTAACAATCGGTTAAAGAAAAGCCCATTTTCTCAAACTATCGGTTTTTTTGCATCATTATTGTAAAATTTATATGGAATTAACTATGTGTTATATTTTCTAATGGTTATTTTAGTCAAAAGCAAATTGTATAAATTTTTTTTGGACTTTGATTGTGTTCTCCCAATAAACTAACGACCCGATTAAAAAAAAATAGCTTTGACTGAAAACATATAAAATCAACCACCCGATTTCATCTACCCCTTCTGATTTCAACCAAACTTGGTATAGAAAGTAGGACAGCTAATTAAAGCGGATCTTGAAATATCGCGTTTTAAAATTTTCGAAAATTTTAAAAAAGTATTCGTACTTAATAGTCCATTTATTTTTAACGGCTTAAGCTACCAGAGTTGTTGATACCTCATTTTAAAGATCCTTAAATAATGGTGTTACTAGAGCACAAAAATTATTCACTTCTCCACCTCAAAATGCATTTTCAAAAAAAGCTGTATTTCTAATAACTAGTTTTTTAAAAATTTAAAAAAAAATTAATTTTAAAAAATTAATCTTCTATGACAAATTATGATGTGAGCAGGATTATTTAAGTTCAAGAGCATGTCTGTAGTTAAAGTCTGCATTAAAGACTTTTTTAATTAATACATAAATAGTGCACTGTTTTTTGTTTAACAATAAACTAATGACCTTGAACTTGAATAATCTTGATCTTTGTTAAATATAAATAACCTTCCTAGCTCTTACGATATCCTGAGCTATGAATAAATATTTTTTTTTTTAATTTTAGGAAACAAATTTTTTGGAATACAGCGGATTGAATCAAGTGGAAACCTTATAAATCATATGTTTTAAGTTTCAAATTTCAATAAAATATTGGGTGTCAGAGTTTAAACGAGGCCGTACGAGGTCATACGAGCTGCCAAGACCAATTGAGGTGTCCACACTAGAAACGGTTAAGATGATCCACAAAATGGTATTGGATGATCGTCGGCTGAAGTTGCTGAGCTGGCTGAAATGATATTCTTTTCCAAAAGTGCTATAAATCTCATAATGGCCAACAATTTTCAGATAAGAATGCTGTGTGCAGATGGGTGCCGAGTTTGCTCAAAATCAACGGCGAGTATTAGCTAATTTATTGTAGTGTTTAAGTGATGAAATTTAGGAAAAAAGGCCGCATTTGTCGAAAAAGAAAATGTTGTTTCGTCAAAACAATGCACCAGCTCACACATCAACTATTGTGATAGCGAAAATCAATGAATTAAATTTTAAATTGCCTTATTCGCCAGATATGGCTCCCTCGGACTATTTTCTATTTCCAAACTTGAAAAGATGGCTCGGTGCTAAAAGAATTGCCAACAATGAAAAGCTGGAGCTGGACAGTTCTTACTACAAACATGGTATCGAAGCTATTGAATATCACTGAGAAAACTGTATTGAGCTAAAATTAGATTATGTTGATAAATAAAGAAAATTTTTCACAAATTTGTTGTGATTTCTGTGTTAGGTCGGCTAATTTTGGGACCGCCCAAATATAGAAAATTATTGCCGAATCTTATGGTTTCTGCATATAAAAATTAAATTTCGATATTTTTATTTAAAAATATTGACTTTGCGCAACCTATAAACCTCTTCCGAAAAATTTGAAAAAATTTAAAAATACTTTGCCCCATAAGCATTCAAATTTAGCTTGAGCTACAAACAAGAACTTTTTTTTTACCCCTAATTATCATATGCGCCATCGCATGCATATATCTACACACACGAATAATAACTCATTTCAATCACGAAAACAGCCTATTCAATTACTTTAATTGCTGAAATTGCTTTAAGAACGAAAAGTGATTGGAAATTGATGGCCCTGTTATTGTATTTTTTTTTAATTGAAGTTTAATATATTTGATTATGATTTTTATTTAATTTGTATATAAATTTGATTAAAAATCGATCATTATTGTATACCTTCTCAAACAGCCTTGAAAGGGTGGTGTTGTCTTACCAAATGAATTTTTTTAAAGCTTGAATTTTTTAATATTGAATTAAATGCAGAATGGAGCAAAATTGATTATTAATAGGGTTTTTGTTAAAGTTCTGCCTATTATGGAGGCTCTAGCTTTACTAATACTTCGGGTTCTGATGAGATCTTTAGCCAGATCGAAATACTAGTATCAACCTAGCTAATATGTTTGATTTGCTTTATTTTTGTAAATATACGGAGGTTGAAAGCTCGTTATAAATTGAAAATAGCATCCAATTCTTATTTAGTTAATAGATCTAGTCCCACTTATGTGAACAAATTCTCGCAGAAATTAGTTTTTTTCTTTCTATTGAAACGCAAGGACTATGCGAAAAAAATTGTTTGATCTTTTTTTGCATAAATTGCACTTGTGTTGAAGTCAGAATTTTATTTTTAAAAAAAATTTAATTTATTTTTCCATTATTTTGTTCAAACAAATTTTTACATTTTATTCAAGAAAATCTGACTTTAAAATTTGCATTATCAATTTTTTGATAATGTTCTAGAATAAATAAATATTCAGTTTTAAACTACTGAAATTCAATTTTTTAACTTAATAAAGTTATAAACATAATGAGAATTTATAAAATATTATTAAAATGAATTCAAAATAAAAAAATATTTATTACTGTTACATATAAATATTTATTAAAAACAACTACATAAATATTACAAAAAAACAACAACTATATACCACTAAACATGACAATACGAATACGATTCCTCTTTCGTATTGTCTGGGAGAAAAATTTGATTACGGCAACAATAATTTTCGTACAATAATAGAATTTTTTTAAATTAAAAAAAGAGGTGAAAACACTTAAATTATAATATTATTAGTGTGGAAACATTATGAATATGTACTAATAATATTTATAATAGTAACATTTATTTTATTTACAAAAATATTTAATAAGAATCGTATTTTTGTAATTTTTAATTTACAAGTTGCAAATATTTTAAAAATATTTTTTAAAAGAAAATAAATTGTGTAATATTAAAAAAAAAGTTCAGCTTGCATCACTGCTTACAACTCGTCCGTGGATTTGAATTTATTTTGCTACGCTTGCATAACTTTATTTTCCCTAGAAACAAACAAAAATTAAATTTTTATATGCAATATTCAATTAAATAAAAAAAAAAACAATATTTGCAATATTATTTGATAAATTATCCCAAATCGAGCTGATTTTAATTTTATTATTATTTACGAAAATTTCCAAACGACAAACTTATTTTTTTCAATAAAAATTATTGTTCAACAATGATTTCAATGACAATTATTATTTAATGTCGCCGATGTATCTTCTAGCTGATAAAAAGAAGATATGTTCAAAATCAAAATACTACTTTGATTGTATTCAAATGGAAAAATTAGTTATATTGCCGTAATATCTTCTGGCTGGTACATCTTCCAAATGTTTATTGGGATGTTGATGTTATCTTGGTTTTTTTTATAAAATTTTTTTGAGCGATATTATAAAAATGTCAAGCAAGATGCGAATTTGAGTAATTATTTAATTGATTTAATTAATTTTTAATTGGCAGCTTTCAAAATTTTTAACATATCGATTTAATTGAAAAAAGTAGGGTAATATTTTGTTCTGGGTCCATATTAAGCTATATAAAGATATATGTTTCTTTATAATATTATACAATATCAAACAAGATGTGATCGTATATGAACATTTTTACTCGGGGAATGGTAGGTATAGCATTATCTTGATAGTGTTCTAATTGAAAATCGTTTCCTTTGTATATAAAAAAATCTGTGCGTTATTAATTTTGTACTACAGTTTTTTTTTTTGCAATAAAGATATTTTGGTTATAAAATTACATGACATATTTTATAATACTTGCGTTAATGTTATCATCAGGGACAGGAAATTCATGCACTAAAAAAATGTGTTTTAGGCGCCTTTAATATGCATGAAAAAAAAATTTGATAAATATTAGTAGACAAAAAATATCATAAAAAAATTTGAAATGTTCAAATTTAAAAATCAGAAATCCACAGTTTTTTAGCTAAAATTTCTGTTGATTTTAGCAAAATATACTTACTGTTATTTGCATTCTGCCATATTTAAGTAAATATAACAAAAATGTTGTTGGTATTATAGTTTTGGTTTGCTGTTTTTAGTCTACATATATTTAGTAAAAGTCCACAGTAAAAGTGTTTGCTAATTTTAGCAGAGTAAATTGATATTTTCAATTAACTAAAACACAACTCGAATATAACTATAATTTTGTAAAGTTAACAGTTTTATTTTTGCTGTTTTTGTTTTATTTATATTTAACAAAAAAAAAATTTGCTAATTTTAGCAGTTTTTTCACAACGTCTTTTTTAACTAATTTTCAGGAGCCTTTGCTGCTATTTTTACAGGTTTATTTCTATGAGTGTATGATAGTGAACCGTTCGCAATACTTCGGAGCATAATGTCAAATGTGTCATAGTGTGCCTGTGAGGTCAGTGGCTATGTGAAATTTCATGGCAATCTGACCAGCGAGTAAAAATTAGCTGAACTATTTTTAAATATTTTGAATCTACCCAACTGTGCACTGCTACTTTGAAGCATATACTAAAGAAGAACAAAAAAAATAAAAACCGGCTAATTAAATTTTATATTTGGGACAAAAATAAAACTACTAGTCTGTAAATTTTGGGCTCCTTAATCACATATCCAAATTTGAACAAAATCGTAATTCTGACTAGGGAATGTTTCCTGTTTAGGTTTTTGTATAACGATAACAGGTTGCTCCAATATTATTCTTTGTTAGTTTCTTTCTTTTAATCTTCACTTGAACTATAAACATGATCGATAACGAAAATAGAATTGGATTTTATTTTTAATATCAAACGAATCAGTGTACACTAAATGTAAAATTTTAAGTTCAATCCACAAAGATAATCTTATAACGTTTCGATAAGATTACACAATTTTGATAATACGCGTACATGTGTAGTATAATTCTTAAATCCTTTTTTATGCCTCCTAGTTCGTTTCTTTTACTGTATATTGTTATCTTATAAGTGGTTTAAATTTTGTGATTAAAATATCCAAAATTTGCAAAATTATATGTTTAGTAAAACTTTATATTAGCGGATAGAGAAATCCACAGTAAAATTTTCCGTTATAGGTAGTTAAATGTTATTGAGTATCAGTTATTAGGATAATTAACTGTAATTGTAAATTTGAAAATATTAAGTACACACTGAAGTTATTTTAATTTTGATTAATTTGATAAAACCATTGAAAATAAAAGTGTTGAGGTTAATGTTTACTACATTTTGGTTTAACAAAAAATGTTTACTACATTTTGGTTTAACAAAAATCAAATTTCATACAAACTTTATATAAAAAACAAGAAGTTTTTGAAACCTTTAGGAATACGTTTAAATTATCTCACTTATATTATATCCCAAAACTGGTAGTTTTTAAAAACTTTTGGTTTTTGGTTAATAACGTTTGTAGAATATAAAATTATATATGAAATCATGCTAATTAGTATATGTATTCCATATGTAGTAATATATGACACATCTACGGTTATGTCAATCGATATATATTAAGATATTAATATGTATGAGACCATTTCAAAAATTTTCGAAAAACTAAATACAAGATAAAGTTATATATGATAATATCCGTGATGGCGCGTATGATATCTATATGAAGCTATTTAAACTATATGTTTTTATATAATGTTATATTAAATATGATATGATTGTATATGAACGTTTTTACCCGAGTAGTCAACTTTAATTTTATAGCACGAAAAAATTCTTAAAATTCTATAAACTTCTCATACCTAAAAAATCGTTACCAACAAATTGGAAAAGTATAAACTTAACAAGATATTTCGAAAGCAATATACTTAAATTTAGGAATTTAATAATATGCTGATAAAATTAATCAAGTTTTTGAATAATTTATGCGAAAAATCATATTCTGTTAATATATATACAGTGTTCTGGAAGGAATTTTGTGTGTGTAAATAGCCAAGAAAATCGCCATAAAAATAGCACGTCGCCATTTAAAAATTTAAATCGCCAAACGAATATGAAAATCGCCACTTTTGGCAAGAAATCGTCATACCTGGTAACCCTGATTGTTAGAGTTAATAAAGTATATAAGTACATACAATGTAATTTCACAAAAAAACAATAATACGGCATTCAGACTACAGTGCACGTGTTTTGCCAAAACGAGTGGAAAAGCATAAAGAACCGTGGAAATATAATAAAGACCTTAAATACGTGTTTTGACAAAACACGTGTTTTGCTATCTAGTGTGAATGTGGCTTAATGGAAAGTTTACAAAGTTTCTAAAGTATAAATGTACGTAGTTTTATATTACAACTTTTTGCTGAATTTACATTTTTTTTTTTGCGTATCTATAGTTAATATTCATGACGTACTAAATTGATAAAATGCAGAAAAGTTTAATTTCTTTCCATTCCTAGTAGGTACACTGAACCAAAAACAGCGGTTCAATCAACTAAATACCTTGGTAAATTGATGAATTGGTGATCCCTATAAAACCAACAAAACCTGTCCATTGATTGTTATTTTGACGAAATATAGTCAAATGTATTAACAGAAATTAGTTAGTTTAACAAATTTGAATAATTAGTTTTTTGTTTTAACATTGCACTTTATTCAATTTAACGATGCTCTTTATTTAATCTATACTGTATATTATTAATTTTATATTTCTTTCTTTTATATTTTATAAATGTTAATTTTTAATAATATACATCTGTACACTCAAAAAAATAAGTTAGTAGAAACGTTAGTAAAACATCTTGTAAATCAGGTATACTATTTTTCAGCTAAATTTTTTGCTAAAATTATGTTTTAAACTAAAATTTTAGTTATACTTATTCAGCACTTAACTGTTTTGCTAATGTCTTACTAATATTTTACTAATGTTTTATTAATTTATTTTGCTAAAAAAATTGTGTTGATTAGCACATCAATAGTGTGAACGACAACCAGACTGAAAGATATACGCAGAATGAATTAGATGTCGCGGCATGTCACGATGTAGTAGTGACGAGGAAAATTATACTAAAAAGCACAGCTCTAGTAAGACACAATATAAAAAAATCAGCCATGGAAGATTTTTGTATCTGTTTTTCATACATAAAACAAAATTGTGAATTAAAACAACTTAATCTATTGAACTATTAATTAAATAAAAGACAATGTAAAATATTTAAATTTAATAATGATTAAATGTGTATTTATAAACTAAATATTTATATATATTAATAATCTTGTATGGTCAAATTGCAAACAAATATGCAGTAAGTAGACAGACTAAAGCGAAAGACAAAGGCATACATCTTAGGTTGATTTTTCTGTTTCCTTTTTCTTATTGCAAAAAAGGGTTGTATATGTTATATTTTGTCATTTTTTCGTTTCGTTTCTATAATTCTCTGCGGCATTTACGTTCCTTTAAAAGATAGCATCATTAAGACAATATTTGATGTAAGTAGTTCAAAGATAATTTCGTTTATGTTATATATAATTATTTCTATTGTTTTAAGATATTCCATTAATTCCTATCGTCAATTTGGGAGTATGGACATTTTTATATTTTGTAACGTATTGTAAATTATTTTAAACAGAATCACAAAAATATGTTTTATGATTTTCAGCAAATAAATTTACTAAAGTATAATTTTTCTACAAATTTTTTGAGTTTTTTTCAGTCTACTAATATTCAGCAAAAATTTTATTAATTTTTAGCAACGGTTTTTTAATTTCTAATCTACTAAGTGTTAGCAAGACTTTTGCTGAATTTACTAATTTTGTTGCTAAAAATCAGCTCGCAAAATTGTTTGCTGACCTTTTTGCTGATACTTTTTTATTTGAGTTTAGTTATAAATTATAATATATAATATTATAACTTATAATATTAAAAAATAATAAAATTAAAAATTATAACGTAGTACGTACCCAACCCCAATTTTTAATTACATTTTTTATATTTATATAAATAGTTTTCTTCACAATTACAGACGATCACTTATATAAAAAAAATAAAGTAATGACAGTAATAAAAGTTTACAATTTACATAAAATAGTATGAAATTACATAAATTTATTTAAAAATAATTAATAAACACACACTATCCACTATAATTCACTGAGTTTAATAATTCACAATTCTTTTCTAAAAACATTTTTATACATTTTTACAACTTTTACAAATGGTTTTCATATTTCACACGCTAACACGAGTAATGTCGCCACACACTAGGAGCAGGTTTTACAAAATTTCTCATCAATTTGAATAAAATAATTGTTGTTTTAACAATAAAATTTGTGAAAAGTTAACAAAAATTGTATGTTGATTTCAATTATGACTTTTGGTTCAGTTTACAGCGGCAGTTTTTTTTCGCTTTGTGACAACTAAAACGCTGTATCAATACCGCCAAAATGTACATCAAATAAAAGATTTTAATGAGCTTAATACTAAAATCGAAAAGGCATCAAAAAATGCTAAGGACTTTAAAATTTATAGAGCAAACAAAGTTTTCATAAACTCAAAAAGCATTCTTATACAAAATTTGGTGAATTTAAAAGTATTTAATATGATTTCCTGCAAATAAGTAACCCTAAACCCAACAAAATACCAAAATATAAATGCATTTTTTTCCAAAATAATGGCGGTTTTCTTTTTAAGTTCTAATATATGACGTGTTTGGTGTATTTTTATATTTTTGGTGGTGTAATGATGTGTTGAAATGTGATAAATACAATGAGATCTATAAAGTACCCTACAAGAAATGGCCCTACACGAAATGGATGACCGAAACTAACCCAGCAAGAACAGTGACGGTCATATGACCGGTCAAATGACCGGAACTGCTGATGGAAATATCCATCAACGCGTAAAACAAAGTTTCTATCATTTTCTTAAGGGCAATATGAAAAAAGTGATTGAAACTTTGTGTACGTGTGATTTTGCATCTCCCTCTAATTTATAAATTCATAAGTTAGAGGAAGATGCAAGATTTGCATGTGTTAGTTTCGGTCATCCATTTTTTGTAGGGAACACATGCAAATCTTGCATCTTCCTCTAACTTATGAATTTATAAATTAGAGGGAGATGCAACTTATGAATTTATAAATTTTAGGAAGATGCTAAATCACACGTACACAATGACTCCGTCACTTTTTTCACATTGCCCTTAAGAAAATGATAGAAACTTTGTTCTACGCATTGATGGATATTTCCATCAGCAGTGTCGGTCATTTGACCGGTCATATGACCGTCACTGTTCTTGCTGGGTAATATAACTTTAATTAAACCCAGGCAAAAACTATAATTTTAATATTTTCAGTTTGCTTGAAACTTAAAACGGCCATAAATTTTGCGACGTTTAATATAAATGATTAATACGAATGGATTTAGCGTGCTGAAACATCGGCTAAAAAATACACAAAAGGTTATTCATGTCATAATTTTTTTTTTTAAATAAAGGGTCCGCCATCCAACTAGTGCTTATTTCGTGAATGGTAATACTTAGCTCATGTCTGATTTGACAGATAATTAGTTTTATCCTTCCGCTGAACGAATATGGTCCGTATGTTCGTTATCTTGTGAAAAAAGTGAAAGAAACTGGCATCCTCATCGATAAACCAAAGCGTGAAAAGCCAAAAACAGTGCGTACACCCGAGAATATTGCTGCTGTGGCAGAAAGTGTGCGTGAAGCGCCATCAACATCAATTCACCGTCGTTCTCAACAATTGAACATTTCGGAGACATCATTGAGACGAAGTTTGCATAAAGACATTGGTATAACGCCAAAGTCCAATTGGTTCAGGAGTTCAAAATAAAAAGTTATTTGGCGGACCCTTTATTTTACCTCAAGAGGCGAATAAGGGTATACAGACCATATTTTGGAAATCGCTTTTTTTTTACATAACATAAAAAAAGTAGTACATTTATACATGCATGGGTAAAAATTTTTATATTTGTTTGCGTTTTTATGCAAAAAAAAAACATTACATTCATATTTTTTTTTTTTTTTTAATTAATTGCACAGAACTTTTTCTTTTTTGGCACAATTTTGAAAGTACAATAGTAAAACAAAGATTTTATTGACAAAATTCAGAGGTAACCTTCTAAAGTTGACTCTATACTTTTAAAATTTGCAAAAATTTTATTATTATAAGTGCTATTTGTATTTAAAATAGGAACATCAAAAAGGGTATATATCCAAAATAAAACCAACTTTAAAAATATATTATAAAAACTTCTGGACACTATACTTGAATGTAATCGGCAAAGTGCTAAAAGAGAATTATGAATATTATTTGCTAAAATTACATTACATACTAATAAACTCTATTAAATACTGATACATTTATATTTAATCCTTCCATTTCTTCAAAAAATGGCATTGATGTCCTTGAAACTTGTATAACTTATAAATAATGTTGTTCTGGTAAAGCGATCCAATTTTTGTAAAAATTGGATTATAAATACCGTACCAAATCATAATTTTTCCAACATGCTTTAAAAAATAAATTGGTCTGTATACCCTTTTTCCATATTTTGCTAATTTTCAAGTTTAAATTTTTGCAACTTACACCTAGTTTTTTTTACACAAAATGTTGCATAACTTACACCTAGTTTTTTTACACAAAATTTTGCATAATGATAAATGTATTCTCAATCAATAGATAAGCTAAAGAAAATATTAAAAAATATCATGTTTTGACCATTTCCTAAGTTTTTCTCGTCTCCTGAACAATTTACTTTATAGTCTGTATACCCTTATTCGAGTCCCCCCTTTAAGTGTCGAAAATATTTGAAGTTCGTCATATTTATACCAAAATATGCATTGACAAACCAAAAAAAAAAAAAAAAAAAAAAAAAACACAAAGAAAATTTTTAAAAACTCAACGATTTTTTTAATAACTAACAAAAATGAAATGTTTACTGCAAATATACTGTATTGGTACTTGATTATTATAATCAGGGCATCGACTTTCATGCACTACAATATATGCGCTTAAAATATGCAGTAAAAAGAGACCCAAGCTCACGATTATGAGCTTTGATGTTGTTTCTGAAACTGTGAATATTTCCTATATTAATACACTGCTAGAAAAAAATTAGTAAAATTTTTTGCTAAAACTACTGAAATTAGTTTAAAAATTGTTACATATTAAGTAGTAAGAGAAGAATAGCAAAAATAAATCTGTTGAATCTACAAATATTTAGTTATATTTGAGCTAAATTTTAGTTAATTGAAAGTAGCAAATTAATCTGATAAGATTGGTAAACAATTTTCCTAAATATTAGTAGACAAACAAATCATAGAAAAATGTGAAATTTGAAAAGTGTTTTTTGCCCTTCTGAAATCAGTATTTTACAATTATTTAGCAAAAAAATTCTGTTGATTTTAGCAAATTATACTGTTATTTTCATTCCACAAAATTTAAGGTAAATATAGCAAAATTGTTGTTGATATTACAGTTTTTGCTAATTTTAGAAGAATAAATTGATATTTTCAATTAACTAAAATTCAAATTTTGTAAATTTAACAGTTTTATTTGTTGTTCATATTTTATTAATATTTAGAAAAAAAAATCTGCTTATTTTAGCATTTTTTCTGCAACATCATTTTTAACTTATTTTTAGTATCTTTTTCTTCTATTTTTACAGGTTTATTTCTATGAGTGTAAATTTAATGATATGAAAAAAGTCGTATTATATTTTAATTAAATTATATTTCATAAAATATGTATAACTATAGGGTTAGTGAAATACTTTTTAAATTATTTTACGTTAAACGTGAAAAATCAAGAAATTTTTGCATGCAGAATTGGGTCTCAAATGTTTAAAATATGAACTTATATTGAAATATTCACTAAAAATCAAAAAAAAATATACATTAAAAATCCAAAAATATCATCAAAAAATAAAAAAAAGGACCTAATATTTTTGGATTTTTAAAATTTGATTTATTAATCAAGAGCGTTGTTTTAAAAATCAAACATAAATGGAAAACAAATGAAATCTAGATGCTATGTTAAGGGTTACAGCTGCCTTATTTTGTTTATTTCTACATAAATCATAATTTTTACAAAATATGCAGAAATATGCAATTAAATTGAAAGTATGCAAAATATGCAATAAAAAATGCCTAAAAATGCATTTATAGCAAAATATTCAAAAATATGCATTTATAACAAAATATGCAGATATATGTGGTTATAAGTCGATGCCATTTTGTTGCAATATTTTTGGGCTTGAAAGTCGCTGCCCTGATTATAATACTAAAAAGAACAACTTCAAAGCGCTTAAGCGATTTTCGTTTTTCGAAGAACGCTAAATTGTACGAAAACGCACCTAAACTTCAACTTATATGGATAAAACTTAAAGGCTTTGCTAATACTGCTTAATATAATATTTCTGAAAAATTTCATAAAAATCCGTCCATACGTTTTCAAGTTAGCGCAATGTCCTTTGCAGGTATCATTTTGGAATCCTGTATGTATCAACGGTTTCTTGTCATCATAAATATGTTTTTAAGATTTTTGAAAATTGTGTTCATTTCAAAATATTAATTTTTTTTACGAAATTGTAACTTTAACGCTTTTTTCGCTTCCAATTCACTCAGAAACAAACTTCGCAAAATATTTTTTAAGTTTAGTTTTCTATTGTGAAAGCTTAAACTTTTGTTATAAAAACCGCACTTATTTCCAATTTAAAATGCGCCGCCTGGTGGCGGGCTTGCCGGTTAA
Source organism: Delia radicum (assembly GCA_021234595.1). NCBI lineage: Eukaryota > Metazoa > Arthropoda > Insecta > Diptera > Anthomyiidae > Delia > Delia radicum. Next base: position 197,813,024 of record CM037852.1, read on the forward strand.
AGGGTTAATGTAAGAAGATACTGCTGCTTCCAAGATCGAACATTTTACATCGCATTTTTTTGGGATGATGGCACTCGATTTCAATACAAAATTAATAGGCTTCCTCTATATTACGGATCAAAGATAAACACCAGTATTTTTTTTTTTTTCAAAAATATTTTATTCAACAAACATATTTTATTTCATAATACAAAAACATTATTTTAAAAGTTTCCATGGAATTTTATACATTTTGTGACCGTCATAAAAATTTTGAAAATTGTTTTCACTAAGATCGCTCCTCTTTAATGTAGATGTCACAGCTTGTATGGACGAAATAGAGAAAAAAATAGAAGATTCGAACAAACACAACCATTATAAGATTTACACAAAATGCAACCACGCTTGAAATCGTTCATTTTAGTTTTATCTTTTGTATACTACACATCAAATAAATTAAAAAAATATATATAATTAAATAATAAATAAATTAAATCAACTAATTTAAAAAATTTACTAAATAAGTGATATTCTGAAAATTGAATATGCAGACAGGCAAATATAAAATACGCTTTGGTGCGACGCTACAAAACAATAAATGTCAGTCCCAGTTGTTTTTAGAAGATAAAGGTTTTTTATGATAGTTAACCCTATTTTGAATATTTCTTTTTTGTATTTAAGAATTAATTATGTTTATTTAAAAAATATAAAATTGCGTCATACATACAAGGTGGCGCAAAAGTAATCCTCCTATCAGAAAATGCTATAAATTTTGCGATTGGCCCCTAATGTCAGTTCTGTTTTGACATTTGTGTAGTAAACACATGCGAAATACACGTTAATAAACAATGTTACGCTACACTGCTTCAGAACGCGGAATATTGGTGACTATTTATTTGACCAATAATCGGTTGATTTTTCATCAAAAATAATCATGAGTGATGAGGCCCATTTCCATCTTAGCGGGTATGTAAATAAGCAAAATTTACGCTTCTGGGGCACTGAAAATCCGCGTGTAACCCACGAAGAGCCATTACACGCGCTCAAAGCCACTGCTCCCGTTTTGGCGATTTCCACTGGCCAGCAAGATCGCCTGATTTGACCGCTCCAGACTTCTTTTTGTGGGGCTTTTTGAAGTCGCGGGTTTATGTCAACAAGCCTCAGACTCTTGCAGCTCTTAAAGACAATATCCGTCAAGAATGTGAGGACCTATCGCCGGAAGTTTTGGCCAAAGTGATGGAGAATGCCATAAAAAGGGCTCAAATGACAATCAACTGTGGCGGCGGCCATTTACATGACATCATATTCTCGACTTGATGTAAAAAAAATGAAAATACCAAATAAAAATAATCCAAAAGAAGAATCAAAGTTTTTCATTTTTTTTTTAAATTACAGCCAAAAGACATCGGAAGGTTATTTTTGCGCCACCTTGTACATATGTATATTAGGGATACAACTTTTTTACAATTTTTGAAAATATCAAAATGGCGCTATCCATACCATGTAGTGCATAAAAAAACAATAAGAATTGCATCTTTAGATGTTCGATATCTTTAAAAAAGGTTCCGCGTCAAATGCAATTAAGTTTGGGATAAAAATATTTTCTTTATAATTTCATTAAATGATAAATAAATTATAAGTTTTTCCGTTAAATATTGAATAATATTCTGTATAAATTCAATTAATCGTGATAAAATATTGCGACTTACCCAGGCACGTAGCTAGGGGGGGGGGCTTGGGGGCTAGAGCCCCCCCCCCCCCGAAATGGTTTGACAAATTTAAAAACTTAATACAATTCGTTAGAAAGTAACAATGTTATTGATAAATTTAATATGAAAATATTTATTTTTGACTTGGATCAAATAGGAAATAGTTTTATATGATTCGAATCTTAAAATTTCGTTAGAAAACATCGCCTGCATATGGGCGGCTATCATTGTTAGAGTTGATTTTTGACAAAAAGCAATAAATAAAATCATTTCATAAGAGATTTCGAAGTCTTTGACTTAAAATATAATCAAAAAATTGTTTGAGACAATGCAAACTAAAAATCAAATATGTCTACACAGAAAAAACTAAAATTGAGTTTTAATTAAAATAATTGTTGATTCAGCAAAAGTTTAACTGAATTCGGTCGTGTTGATGCAATTGTAGTAACAACTAAAATAATTTGTATCTATTTAATTAATATTATTTTCAATTACATATAGTTTTATTCACATCTACTAAAAATTTAATTGAATATTGTTTACTATTGGGAAAAATTACAAAATTTTAAAAAAATCACCAAAATTTAAAAAAAATAGCCAAAATTTAAAAAAATCGAGACCATTTGAAAAAATCGCAATATTTGAAAAAAAATTGCTAAAACTTAAAAAACAATCCTCAAAATTGCAGAAAATTAAAAAACTCCCAAAATAAACGCCAAAATTCGAATAAAATTTTAAAAAAATCACCAAAAATTAAAGAAACGCGAATTTTCAACTTTAAACGATTTTTTTTAATTTTGGCGACTTTTTAAAATTTTTGCATTTGTTTTAATGTTGTTATTATACGTTATAAAAACTGAAAATTTTTTTTATACCAAATTCATTTTCAATTAAACAGTTAATTGAAAGCAAGTTTTAAATCGAACAAAAGTTTAATTGAAATTTTTTTGGCAATGATTTTTTCTGTGTATTTTGGAGATACCACTAAGACTCAAAATTAAGTTTACTTGTGCCGTAAAAGTCGTTACTATACTTACAGTGCAATCTTTTTATTTAAATTTGGTTTGCTACGCACGCATCTGATAACATAGTTTTCAGTATGTTTTTTTTACGATATATATTACGATATCTCATACATTTTTTTAATTTTTTGAAACAAATTTAAGCCTCAAACTTTGATCGATATGCATAATGTGTTAACGTGGTCCAATGTGACTCAAATTTTCTCAATTTTTTTTTAGACTAATGCCCGTAATTTCAAGCAATAGATACCTACCGGTGCTTAGATATCTACCCGTATACACGAACAAAATCGGGTAGGTATCTAAGCACCGGTAGGTAAATATTGCTTGAAATTACGGGCATAAATGTAAACAAATTTCTATCCGCGCTCCTTGAAATGCGACATTTTAAAATCAAGCAGCTAAACCAGTCCTTTTGTTATAACGATGTAGTTTTTTTTAGACATTTTAAAGGGGTTTTATTTAAAAAATTGATTAAAGACAATTTGAGAACCGTTTGAAATTGTCCAAAATATAAATCAAAGTGAATTGGAAATACATAATTTGGTTTAAATAAGACCTAGGCGATGTCAGGTATATTTTTAAATTTTCCAATTTTATATTTTTTCTTTATTATTATTTCTTTCAGACTACAATCACGGTTGCTTGTAAAATTAACGATTTTTTTAAATTTTTTCGGATATATGAAAAAGGGGCAAAATAGTGAATAATTTGTTAAAATAATTCAAATAAGTGGCAGCCGGGGTCCACGACATAGTGTCAAAATGGTTTTCAAAAAGTGTGTTTTCTCGAGCATTTTAACGCTGTTTTTAAATAAGTCTAAATTACCTAAACTTTAGACATATTTTCATACAAAGATATGTTAATATCTTTCTTTCTTTTAGCTAAATTAATATTTAGCTAAAAATTGAACGTAATTAGACAATAACGATGCATATTCAACTTAAAGTACACAAACGTTTTCAAATTTGACGTATTTCGCGGATTGTGATCAAACACATTAAAGCGTTGTTTCGCGATATAAACATAAAAATTCGCAAAATAATGAATACAATAAGTAAAAAATGAAAAAATGCATTTTAAGGAAATGCACTTTATGCGGGAGGTTTTTGTTTCAAAATGACGTGAGAAAGCGATTTCTATTATTAATACATGATTGCCCATTACGTGTAGGTAAAAATTTAGCAAACAAAAAAAAAAAAAAAAGCTGTTACTCTAGTGTGCAACAAAAAAAAAAATTATATAATCAAAATAAAAAATCGAAAAGCCCACCCCGAAACAAATTCCTAGCTACGTGCCTGGACTTACCTACGCTGTCTTATATAACATTTTTTTTTAACTAACTTTCATTTTTTCAGAACATTGTTACAATAAAAATGAATTCGAAGCCTTAAACAAATCATTATCGGGCTTTACTAATGCTCAGAAATGGGTGAAAGATGAATCCAGAATTCCAAAAACACAACGCAGCAACATTTGTGCGGAACGCGCCATCAAAGTCGTACAAGATATTTTCCCCCAATGCAAATCAACACGAACTCCTAATCTTAAGTTAATTTCACTTAACAGAGATAGTTTTTAGATTGTGATTTTGATTATAATCATATAATTACATTAAGAAATGTAAATAGTTAAATACCCTGCAGGAAATGTCAATAGTGAAAAAGTATTGATTCACTATTGACTGTGTCGCCAGTACTACTAACCAAATATTCCCCAGGCAATGTAATTTGCTATAGACATTTAACATGTACGTGTCATTGAAAATCACTAGTGACATTAGAACTATTGACTAGGTAGTGAATAGGTAGTTCTTATGGGATCATATGTAGACATTGGAACCAAAGATTCACTAGTGACTAGGTAGTTCTTATGGCACATTATGTAGACATTAGAAACATAGATTCACTAGTGACTAGGTAGTTCTTATGGGACCATATGCAGACATTGGACCAAAGATTCACTAGTGACTCGTTATTTCTTATGGGACCACATGTAGACATAAGAACCATAGATTCACTAGTGACTAATTAGTTCTAATGGGACCATATGTAGACATTGGAACAATTTACTAGTGAGTTAATAAAGTAAAAAGTGTAGACGCTTAGTTGACAATGTCAACAAAATAGTAGACAAAAGTGGAGACTTGGAGACACTTGACCCCAAGCTTCCTGCAGGGTTATTATAAAATAAAAATTTTTGAAAAATAAAAAATTTTGAAAAAATAAAAAATCTTAAAGGACTTTCAGAAATCGGTTTCGACGCGGAACGTGTTTGTTCCGAAATGACCTGAGCAAACATTTTTCGGTTTCAGCACAACATCGGCTACAGCGTGGTGATAGGGCCTTATTTTGGTTGTGCCCCTAATGTATATATTAGGTTGTCTCGAATATGGCACTTTTATATGTACATTATACATACTCGCATGTAAGTAATTGGGAATTATTATGTTTTGTTATTTAATTAATAAAATATATTGTTTATTTCCAGATTTTGTATTTAATTGCATTATGTTAACGATGTGGAAGTACTGACATTTTTATATATATAAAAATCACAAAAAAAATAGATTTAAATTTTAGCAAAATAAATTAACTAAAGTAAAAATTTTATACTAAGTTTTTTCTATTTTTTTTCAATCTACTATGCTTCAGCAAAAAATTTTGTTGATTTCAACAAGTCCATAAACTTACTAATTCTTTGCTAAAAAAAAAAACAGCTCAGCAAAACACTTTGGCAGATATTAGCAATTTTTCTGCCAAGATCCTTTTTTCTAACTTTACGGACTTTTTTTGAGTGTTGGAATATATAAAAAAAATATTTTAAATTCATATACATTTTTGCCTATTTAATATATTAAATTTAATTTAGAGGCTATCGCTTATCACCCATAAATTACGTATGATAAAATGTACTTTAATCTCTAACTAATACACTTAAAAATTGGAATTTTTCAATTATTAATTTATGCTTTATTTAGATTTATTAACTTAATTAAAATTTTAAAATCGTCTTTTTATCAACTATCTACTAGGGTATTCAATCGGTTAGCCGTTACTCGATTAATCGATGAATTTTAATCAAACATTGTTCGAGTTATTTAAAATTACCAATTTCGAGTAACGGATAACTCGAAAAATGTTGGTAGATTAATCGAGTAAATCAATAAAATTTATTTATTTCAGTTCACTCTTTTAATTTATTTCATATCTTTTAATTTTTTTTAATTTCTTTCATATTTAAATGAATTAAAAAAAAAATAAAATATTAAGTTTGTTCGTTACCGTTTTAATTTATTTATTGTATATCCCAGCAAAACTTTCTGTTACCCGTTGATAAGTTTGCGAACAAGAAATTAATGTCGGTAACTGGTTACTTTTCTATTACAAACCCTACAAGGGCAAATCAAAATTTTTGAGTTATGGCATTATTGCAGTAAATGAGCGATATGTAAAAGTTGTACGCCCATACAGCTTTTATACTCCCGAGATGGTCAACTGTGACACCCTGTAGCACACCCTGTATTAAAACAGAAATTCAAAGCTAGGAGACTCTATGGCACTTAAAGCATATTTTTCATTAATCTTGTGACCTAGATTACAAAAAGTCTAAATCGGTCAACATACAGTGGCGGACAAAAGTATTCACACAGCAGCAAACTTTATTTTAAATCTTTTATATTTTTAAAATGAAAGCTATTAGCCGTATAAGGTATTCAACAAAATTGTTTATTAACTTATTAATAATTTAAATACAACAAAAAACTAACACTAAGCATGTTGTATTTAAAATAAAATTAAAAAATATTGGAGCTTGTGTTACGAAGAAAGTGGTTCATTCTATGCCAAGAAGATTAAAAGAAGTCATAGCAAAGAAAGGCTACTCCACAAAGTATTAAATCATGTGAAATTTTATTTTTTGTACAAAATTTTAAGCTGTGATAATACTTTTGTCAGCCTAAAATAATACTTTGAATTAAATATTCAGTTTTTTCTTATAATATAACATACTAAGAATAAGTTTTTTGTTGTATTTTAATAATTTATAAGTTAATAAACATTTTGTTGAATACCATATCCGGCTAGTGGGTTTCATTTTAAAAATATAAAAGATTAAAAATAAAGTTTGCTGCTGTGTGAATACTTTTGTCCGCCACTGTATGTAAAAGTTGTACGCCCATACAGCTTTTATACGACCCAGATTCCCGCCGATTGCGATGAAATTTTGTTATGTCATAAAGAATTAAAAATAAAGAAACCCATATATTTTTAGTTGCAGTTAGGGGTTAAAAAATGGTCCCATTTTCGGTTTCATATTTCTTCGAAAGAAACTAAATTTAGTATATAATGAAAAGTATTTGAAATTCGCTTAACCAATATAATGACTTAGCCAATTCAAAAATTTTTATGAAATGAAAAATTTTCTTTGGTAGCGTAAAAACACAATTAATGCTACATCCAATGAAGACAATATATTTTTAATGCATTATTTTTAAAACCCTTTATTTTTGGAACTGTAATTCAGAATACATATTAAATTGATATATGTATTCTGAATTACAGTTCCAAAAATAAAGGGTTTTAAAAATAATGCATTAAAAATATATTGTCTTCATTGCTCAGAATTTCAAATTTAAATTCAGAAAACATCAATTGATATTAATTTTTATTAAAATTCAGAAAAAATAAATTAAGTTAAGAATTTTCATTTTGAATTTAAAATAAATTTAAGAATTTTTGCTTCTACTGAAATTTATAAATTTTAAATTTATATTGACAAAATTCAATAAAATTGCTGTTATGATAGTTTTAAATGGAAAAATCTAACTTAAATGAAAATTCTTAATTTCTACTGATGATAAATTTCAAATGGAAATTCTGAAATTTCAATTGATAGGAAAACAAAAAAAATATGTCTACACGGTTTATTAATTTTTTTTATCAAATTATAAAGAGACCATTTGACATAAATTTTTATGAAAACTTCATAGATATGATGAATAATTGATGACAAACGATTTATGAAACAGTTTCTTTAATATGATGAAACTGTTTTCCCAGTGTGTTGACCCGAAATATTTTTGGAATCATCATAAATTTTTACATACATATATAATAATCAGGGACAGGAACTTCATGCACTAAAAAGTGTATTTTGGGCTCCTACACTTAGAAAATTTTGTAGGTAGTATCAACTGCAAATGGCTGTTAAAATAACTACACTTGCAGTTGCAAAGGTGTACTCTAGTTATTATTAATAATATGCTTAGTTATTTTTATCTGTTAAAAATGATCTGTCGAATGTAGTAAAACCAACTACAAATGCAGTTAAAACAACATGACCAGCATTTAAAAAAATATTAAAAAAACAAATTTTTTTCTAAATATTCTTACTCTGATTTTATTATTTAATAAACACACTAAGAGTACTCACGATGGTGATTTGCAAACGATACAAATATTCACATCGTTAATACTGCTCAATGCTGAGAGAATGCAAATAATCGTCTGTGCATAATTGCAACGTGTGCAAATGACCATCGTGAATACCCTCACTATTGTAAAACTATATTTACATTAAATATCACTTTAAATGTTCACGTTTCACGCTATTTTTCCAACTCATTTCTGTCTCATGTCTGTCTTCAAGAGATGTAAGGGAATGTACCCAATTGTGGCCTGTTCACTAAAGTGGACCTTTCGTTTTATTTCATGTTGTTGCATGGATATGTCTATTACTATTTTAAAAAAGTTTCGACTTGAATGCACACGTTTTACTTGGATTTTATGAGTCTTTTCAAAACAAGTTTTATAGAATTTTCCGAGTCGGATTTCTGTAAACAGTAAGAATTTTATTCACAATTTTAATAAAACTAATAGATTCCACAAACAAACATAACAAATAAAACAATTTTTACAAGGTTTAGTCTTTTTTTAAATGGTTTACGCATCACTTTAACTGTTTTCGTCTATTTTGGACAATTTTTCAACATGTTTCACAACAAACCAAATATCGTTTGTTTGATTTGATTTGATTTTTATTTATTTGACTATCCCATACAACAAGATTTACATCTTATGATTACAGTATGGGAATTAAAAAGTTAATTACATAAATTGTAAAAAAAAAAAACCATTTAATTAAAAATAATAATAATAAATTATATAATAACAATAATCAGCACATAAAAATCATGTAAATCAGCCATATTCAAAAGCTCTTAAAAAAGTAACAATATAAAAATTAAAATAAAATAAAATAAAATAATTGTGCACAGCAAAAAATTAACTAAATAAATTAAATTAAATAAGATATAAAATTGGCGTAGTATATAAAATAGAAAAAATTGTGTTTGAACTTTTTTTATATAAGCAAATTATTGTTATCGAGAAAAATGTCTTGTAATATCTTTTTTGAAGTTAATTGTGTTGTTGTTTGTTTGGAAATTATTCGGAAGGTAGTTCCAAAGATGGACAGAATGGAGAAAAAAATGTGTTTTTGATGGCTCACTGCGATGTCTAAAAGTTGTAATCTTTTTACCCCTCACAGACCTCGAGAAGGTTAAGCGGTTATGAAGATATGATGGCTCCTTCAGGTATATTATCTTGTGCAGTAAAGTAAGTACCTTGATGTTCAAAAGGTCTTGAAGAGACATACCATACAATTTTCCGGAATAAGTTGATACTCTACTATTTTTTCGTAGGCCAAAAACGTATCTTATCACATTATTAAAAATTTTTCTTAACTTATCCATACTATTTGCATCACAATTTGCAAAAACTTCGCAGCCATATAATAGGCAGGGCATTAAGTAGACCTTGGCGATGAGCATACGTATATTTATAGGAGTGTAAAATTGAGTTTGCCACAGTGTTCGCAACATATAATATAATTTACCAACAATACTGGTAACATGGTTAGACCAACTTAGGTTATTATTAAAAATAATACCTAAGTTTTTAGCAGATGAGACAATTTCAATCCGCTGGTTGTTTAAGATAACATCAAAATTGGTGTTTATCTTCGTGGTTTTTTTATGTATAACTATGCATTTAGATTTTCTCGGATTAAGGCATAAGTTATTTGATGTTGCCCAAAGATAAATATTCTTTAAATCATCATTTAGTTTTCTAACGTTTTCACCGATAGTCTGTATTGAACTACTTATATAGAGTTGCACATCATCAGCATATAGGTGTATTTTAGAATGCTTAACATGTTGCGGTAGGTCATTCACATATATTGAAAATAGCAGTGGGCCTAGAATAGAACCCTGTGGAACTCCCTTGTTGACGGGTAATGCAGGTGAATAAATATTGTTCAAAAAAACCGACTGTGAGCGACCAGACAAATAAGACTCGATTAATCGTGTTGATGTGTTTGAGAAATTAAACAGCCTTCTCAGTTTCATAGTGAGTATGTCATGATCAACTGTGTCGAAGGCTTTCGAATGATCAAGCAGAACTAGTATATTTATTTTACCAACATCCATTTCAGACCGAATATCCTCACTGACATTAATTAGTGCTGTTACACAACTGTGTTTTGAGCGAAACCCTGATTGACAAGCAGTTAGCAAATTTGAATTGTTCAGATATTCATTTATCTGCAGATGCATAAGTTTTTCCATAATTTTAGAAAGGTACGGAATAATTGCGATGGGTCTGAACTCTGAATTTGATTTGGGAACAGGTATTACTTTTGCATGTTTCCATTGCATAGGAAATACACTGGAAGTAAATATTTTGTTAAAGAATATTGTTATAAACGGCAGCAAACGCGGAAGAAGAATTTTGATGAATCTTGGGTCAATATTGTCATATCCAATAGAGTTTGACTTAACCGATGATATCGCTTTGAGGACTTCAAATTCGTTTACACAGCGAAATTCAAACTGGCTGTCAAGATTTTGATTTGCATAGCTATTGCGATTGATGAGGTTATTTACCGGGGGGTTATTACTACTCGTGGGTATGTTGGTAAAAGAAATATTTAGTTCGTCCGCAGTTATATCACTATTGGTATCAGTTATATCACTATTGTTTGACGCAATTAAAAAAGTTATCATTACATATAAAGCACTTAAGCAGCTTTAAACGATACATAAAACATTTTAATGAACAAAATTAAAGTAAATTTTAATTTAAATACAAATTTTCTTCGATTTTAATTATTTTTCTAACATTGTATTTGCTTTTAGAGAGTTTTTAAATTTAGGTCAACTTTATAGTACAAGTTACCTAATTTTGAGTTGTATTGAAAATTGTTATAGAATTTTTTTAAATTAGTTCCCACAAGAAAATGATCTATAGCCGAAAAATTCCCAAGGAGTTGGTCTATAAGCTGATGTATTTGGATTTGGAATATGCTACTTAGTTTTTTTTATATAGTCCAAATACCAGATGTAATGCAACATAAGGATACATTCCCTTAATATTGTTTCTTTGATTTTTTGAATAAAAAAAAATTTAAATTTAACAACGACTAAAGAAGATCCAAGCTCCTCAATCCTTGTTAAGAGATCTTAACTTTTATATGCCAACTTAGATTAGGAGAATCTATTTTTATAGGTTTTTTAAATAAGTATTTTTCCAAACATTATCCCCGGTTCTCCTCTAAAAAGCTGAACAGGGACTTTGATAGTATCGAACAAAATAATTTAAAAGTTAATTTGTATTAATTAATAAATTCTCTGCATAGGTTTTAAGAAAAACAAAAAAATTCATTTAAAATATGCAAAAATAAATTAAAAATTAAGCAAAATAAGTAAAAATATGCAATTATTATATATGCATTTATAGCAAAATATGCAAAAAAAATCGCTAACAAATCGATGAAACTTTAATGTAAATTCTTTCTGTTATTTTTAAAATAAAACTAGTTAGAAAATTTTAAATAATAATTGCCCAAATCGCACCATTGGGTTTTACTGCGATAAAGCGAAAATTCCCCACATTTCCCAAAGAATCGTGAACAAAATTTATGTGAAAATACTTTAAAGTATTGCTATTAAATTGTGATATCAGATTTGTTTTTTCTGTTAAAAATATTAAGTATTTAAAATTTAAATTTTTCTTCGGTTCCACCCTTTTATATACCTTTCTTAACGCTTTTCCGCTTTTAAGATATTGCTATGCAAGTGAATTATTCTTATCAAGCCGTTACAAATGTTAAGGCTTTTCCGATTTATTTTTTTGTTGTAGTTGTCTATTATTTGTAAATAAAAAGTACCTACTCCTATAAAAGTACTTTTTAAAATGCTTTAGATAAGAGTGCAAAATCTAAAAGCAAAAAAAGTTTTAAAAACCACATCCAAATAATAATATTTTCTTTTAGTGCTTTAGATTAGCATTTGAATTGATTACGTTATTGGTCAATATATTAGTTAACGAAAGAAGTCGAAATAAAAACTGATTAGCCATTATATGAACTATATTGTTCTTGCGAACCCGAAGCACTTATTCATTAATATAAAAATTAATTTAATTCGTTTTACGACAATATCAAATCAAATCTAGTACTATGTATAGATTTAAAAATTTAATAGAAATATATCGTTGTCTTATATTCAAACGGAGCTATCTACATTTTTTGAGAAAATGAGGTTTTGATGCCACAATTTTTACTGTCGTAGCTGTCATCTATGGTATTAATTTCAAATTTAAGATATCATTCTAACGATGTTTTGTTTGGAAATTTAGATTGAGCTATCTACAACAATGTTTATTTTTGAGTGGAAATTAGTAGTGTTCGACGGAACAGTTCGGCCAAAAACCAATATTTTGTCGGTTTTTTGATATCTAGAGGCAAAGATGACAAATTTTGGTATTGGAAACATGTTTGTTGAGCCGATTTAATTCGATTTTGTGTATAAAATTTAAGAGAAAAGCCGAAGTTTAGCTATAAAGTTAAAAGTTCGGCCGCCAAACTATTTTCAATTTGGCCGAACTTTCTGAGCCGAACAGTAAATTCATTGCTTAACTACAGACTTTTCTTCAAATTTGACACTCAAAATAGCATCTAATCAGTCCAATAAACATTTTTCCATCCGTCAAATTTGTCCATAATGCTTTAATATACCGAATACAGACCAAATGCATTTTCTGGCCGAACTGTTCGGTCGGACACTAGTGATTATTAGAAGAAATTTGTATGGGAAATCTCGTGATAAAAAAGAGATTATACAATTATCTCGAAGATTACAAACCTCGTTCATGTGAATGGGGTATAAGATAAATATCTTAGCAATAAGTGAAATACGTCGGCTGGGCTTATTGCCCAGCTTATGTTAAGAGTCTGGGAACATGTTTTTATGTTAACTCATATTTTAAAAAATTTCAAGTAGGAAGGTTTGTTTTTTTTTTTGTGTTGTTCTTTTTTAAACGTCAAACGAAAATGACAACTAAGTAATATCTTAGCAATAAGCGTTAACGAATATTGCTAAATAGTGTCCGATCGAACAGTTCGGCCAGAAAATGCATTTGGTCTGTATTCGGTATTTTAAAGCATTATGGACAAATTTGGCGGATGGAAAAATGTTTATTGGACTGATTAGATGCTATTTTGATTGTCAAATTTAAAGCAAAGTCTGTAGCAGGGATGTTAAATGGGGTTTTCAATTTTGTACCAACCTCCAAAAAAAATTGTACTTTTTGGACCTTCATGGTACCATTTTTTTTTTTAATTTATTAAAACAACAAAAAATGTACATAAAAATTCACTTGTAAACAAAAAAACAAAACTTAACGATAACATAAGGTACAAAAAAGTCTTATGAATATATGAGATCAAAATCATGGAATTATTTGTTTAGTTAATAAACTATTTGGAACTCCTACATCATAGCAGCACGAATTTGTCGATCTTAACCAATCCTTTGTCTGTATGAGACTTGATAATGGACATGTAGTTTGTTTCTTTTCTAAGTTTTTATTATATTTTGAAAAGAAAAAACTCTTGCCACATTTGCAGATGAGTGCGGAATGGATAAAGTTCCAGCAACGACTCTAGAAATGTCTGGAAACATATTGAAATTCAGTTCATTTTGAAAATTAGCTACTACCGACCAAAAACTATAAATGTTTTAATTTTTTAAAGACTTCAGTTGCTCAACATCAGCGAAAGCTCTAAATTGATTATTTATTGAATCAAAATTTGCAATTTCATACGGGAACATTTTTACTACAATACTACTTGTTTTACCTGAAATTACATTTTCTAGAGTAAACTTATGGAACACCATTAATAATTCGTTATTAGAGTTGACTTTGGTTGTCAAAACTTCGCATAATTTTATATAAGATTGTGTGGCATTTTCTTTCATTTCTTTAACAATAATTTAATTTAATTTTCACTTCTTCAGAATTTTAATAAATTCAAAATGAAAGTGCAGTTGGCTGCAACAAGTGTCAATATATGTAAGAGCTCTATACACCACAATACCAGTCTGCCAGATAAATTTTGTGAAAAATCGTCAAATTTGCGATATTTAAAAAAAAAAATCGACAATTTTATTCCACAAAATCCTCAAAATGATGATAAATTGTCAAATCGGATATGGTCGCATATATTTTACGCGCTCATTACATAAAACGAATAAATGCAATGAAAAAGGACACAATAATAATTTGTTTGCTATAATAAAAATTCAAAAAGGTGAAAAATTAAAAATTGTTAAATTGTACTAAATGAGTCGCGGTAGTACCACGGTACTTTAGAAGGTCAAAATGTACCAAAAAAAGTACAATTGTACCAACTTTAACATCCGTGGTCTGTAGTTAAGCAATGACTTCACAGTTCGGCCTCAGAAAGTTCGGCCAAATCGAAAATAGTTCGGCGGCCGAACTTTTAACTTTATAGCTAAACTTCGGCTTTTCTCTTAAATTTTATACACAAAATCGAATTAAATCGGCTCAACAAACATGTTTAAAATACCAAAACTTTTCATCATTGCCTCTAGATATCAAAAAACCAACAAAATATAGTTTTTTGGGCGAACTGTTCGGTCGGACACTATTGCTAAATACTTATTGCTACATATATTGCCGGCAATAAATATGTACGCAAGTGAGTGGTCCACACTAGAGATACCATAATTTTGACATTTGCTGCAATTTATTTCTACATATTTATCTCTAGTAGAGACTATGGGATACTCGACTTAACAATAATTACGTTTTTCCAGTTGCATATTTACGATACGTACAACGCAGCTTCCATGGTATGAGTACATAACTGTATAATATTATTTCGAAAATTATGTCCAACATCACTTCCGAAACTTTATTTAAATTCACATCAGAAAAAATTATTTTTTTTTACTCATGTTGATTTTTTTCAAATTAAAATACGGAGATATCTACCGTGACGCCGCTAATATTACGAAGAATTAAGAAAACATTACATATA
This sequence comes from Delia radicum, assembly GCA_021234595.1. Lineage (NCBI taxonomy): Eukaryota > Metazoa > Arthropoda > Insecta > Diptera > Anthomyiidae > Delia > Delia radicum. The sequence goes on from CM037852.1 coordinate 197,828,142, forward strand.
GTATTCAGTAGCAGCTTTCAATTAATATTGAAGAAAGTTGATTTGCAAATATTTTTAATTTGAGCAACTTAAACAGTTTTTTCACTCTCCTGAACACTTGTATGGAAGTAGATAGCTCCGTTTGAATATAAGGCAAAGATATAAAATAAATACTATTTATGTATAAATGTTTTTTTTTTAAATCTAATTAAATATGTGAAAGTATGGGTTATTTGTTATTTTCGCCAATATTTTACGTATGGCCAAGATAATCGAATTCAAGAGTATTGGCTATAAAACTAATATTGGCTATAAAAGCTACTACTTTGTCAACACTTCTAGTTTGTAACGGTGCGACGTTCAACGAGTGTAACGGTATTTACAATATAATGGCTCGACATATCCTAACGGGTGTGTCGTTGGCACTCCTAGTGCTGGTTGGTGTTAATCTTGCAGAGGAAATATCGAATAATCAAGTGGATGTTCCACATTCTCCATTTAAAAGTGATTTTGCCTATAGATTTTTTGAAACCGGTTCTCAAATTTCAAAAGAATTAGGAAATGTTACAATAGCTCCTTATAAAAATTATAACGATATTAAATGTGATCTCGATGTTGAAAGAATTTTTGCAGGTCTTCGCAAATACGAGGAATGGGCTATTGAATGTAAGCATTAATTATTTTAATTAAAAAAAAAAAAAAACATTACAGTGCATTAAAACTTAAAAAAGTTTTCTTTGAATAAGTATTTGTGATTGAATTTCTAAAAAAGGTTATAGAAAATATGAAATTGAAATTCATGAACGTTTTCACAATTTTTTTTTGTGGCAAAATACAATATTAGGATAATAAAGTAAATGTGATTCTTGCGATACATATTATGGAAATTGCAAAAATATGTGACAATTCATTGTGTTATACTAGAGAGTGATAAAAAGCGATCGATTTTGGTAGATTTGCTTACAAGTTAAAATTTAACAAGTAGAATTCAAGTTATTTTATTAAATCAGAAATATTGATTTACGTCATTTAATGTTTTTTAAAATTAAAAACGGCACTGAAATTTCAAAAGCAATAGTTTTTCATTACATAACTTTTTGATTTCATTTTGAAATATATTCCTACACACAAAAAAAGTCTGTAAAGTCAGCAACGTTTTTGCTGGGAGGTCCTTGCAGAAAAATTGCCAATATCAGCAAAAAATATTAGTAAATTAACAATTTTTCTTCAAGGATCCTCACAGCAAAAATGTTGCTGACTTTACTGACTTTTTTGAGTGTGCAATTTAAGTATAAAATCACACTTAAAAAACTTTTTTTAATGTGTTTTCTTTTAGCTACTAGTAAGGCCTATAATTTACAATTTTATTTTGTCCATAATCAGAAGTTTATTACACATCATTTGCTTTATTACACATCATTACATTAATAGAAAAAAATAATTAAAACTTTTTGCTAAAACTATTAAAAATTACATTGCGGAAAAACTGCTAAAATTAGAAGATTTATTTTGCTAAATATAAGTAAGATAAGAATAGCAACAAAAAATCTGTTTAATCTACAAATATTTATTTTATTTATTTATTTTTATTTGTTATAATTGTGTAATATAAAAGCCATATGTGGCCAAAATACATATAATACAATATTTAGTTATATTTGAGCTAAATTTTAGTTAACTGAAAGTAACAAATTAATCTTCTTAAATTTCAAAATATTATTAGACAAAAAAAAAATCATAAAAATATGTGAAATTTTTAAAGTTTTTTCTCGATTTTTTTTAATGCGAAAAATCTGACCTTCTGAAATTAGCAATCTACAATTTTGTTGATATTACATTTGTTTTGCCGTTTTTGGTCTACAAATACTCAGTCACAGTTTTTACTAATTTAAGCATAGTAAATTGCTATTTTCGATTAACTAAAATTTAAATCGAATATAACTAAAATTTTGTAAAATTAACCCTTTTTAAAGATTTATAATTAATAAAGGATAATTAATTTTAAAGATTTATAATTAATAAAGGGCAATTCACATATCTACTATTTCCCGTTATTGGTAATACGAATTGTCAAATGATTGTAAATTCTCTTTGGAAAATGACAAAATACTGGGAAATAGTAGATATGGGTGGAGATTAGCCATTTGCCAACTAAAATTCGCTTAGTACGACAGAAAATCGATTGGTATAACTAAATATAGGTTTTCGCTACGAAATTCGGTTACCACAACTGAATTTTAGTGATTGTACTAACCGAAATTATTGGTTGCAGCCACCAAAATATACTTTCTTATTCGGTTGACACTTTATTCTTCTATGTGCAGAGATGGATAGCGCGTGAATCAAGATTAACACATTAAAAATTCAAACTTGATTTTTTATTACTAATATCTACATACACTCATAATATTATTACGTTCAAAACTACCTAAAATACCTATTAAATTAATTGAAAACACAATTAAGAAAGGACTTCTAATTTTTCCATTATATTCAACCCATTTTGATATTTATTTTTAAACATTGATTAAATAACCGATACAAGTAGTAAAAACAACAGAAACTCCTTTAAAATGACATTTAATATTTAACGGACAAAACGATTTTTTCCTTTGTTTTTTAAATTTAAAAGTTTTTTTTTTTTGTGATTACAAAACAGAACACAGTATAGTACTGCACATACACAAGCAAATGTTTTTATTTATTTGTATGTTTTTTTTGAAAAAAAAAATAAAATTCAAAATTTAACTGCCAATATTTAACTACTACCGAAATAACGTATATTTCTATAGTTTATTTTTTAAACTACCAATAGAAAAAGTTGAAAAAAAATGATTAATTCGTTATTTGAAAACAAACTTTACGTCAAACTTTATAAATAAACTTGTATAGGTAACACAAAATATATTGTGAGTGTATGGACAAGGCCTTATTTAGTTTTATAAACTTCCATAGGAGCTTATCTCTTTATTTTGTCAAAAATCAAAAAATTCCCTCAATAAAACTACTGAATTGCGTTTTTAAAGTAATAAATTTTAAAGTGGTTGTGGATTGTAAATCAAACTAGTATAACCTATATTAGCAACATAAATAAAATCTATAAACACTAGTACACTCATAATAATCCGTGCTGAAAAATTCGAAATTATTTTTCGTAAATTTTCTTTCATACAACGCACAAGCATTTTGTAAATATTACCAAAGAGATAATAGGGTAAAGAGATCTCAATCACGATTTTAATGCAAATTTGTGCTAACGAAATTTGTATGCGCACTGCAGTGCGCATTCTTGTTTTGTTAACTTAATGTTTTTCATTAATTCTAAATATTTTTGGGAAAACAAAATTTAAATACAAGTTAACAAATTTTTCGAAAAAATAAAATTTTTACTTGAACTAAGAAAAGTAATCTTAAGTTTTTTTTTTAATTTATTTAAAACACATTAATAAAACTTAATAAAAATAATTTAATTATTTTTCAAAAATTAGAAAACTTTTACTTGTAAACATAAATATTTTATTACATTTTTAAAAATGTATCTGAACAAAAAAGCTATGAAAATTTTTCATAAAAATAGATCGTCAGTTTCTAAAACCAAATAATTTTTTATTACTACGTGGCAAAGATTACTTACTTTTTTTTATTTGTCTGAATTTTTTTTTAGAAAGCAATTCTCGAATTTCAGAAAGTGATAAGCTTAAAAATAAAATTTTGAAAATTTAGTTAAACTTACTTCTAGTGAAAAAAAAATTAAACTCACATAAAGTACAATTATTTACTCGTTTTAAGTTCGACCCTTTTCATGAACTAAATAGGAGTAAAATATGTATTAAGATATAAATTCCTTAAAAGTACACTCAAAAAAAAAAAGTTTGTAAAGTCAGCAAAAAATTTTGCTGAGTCAGCAAAATTTTAGTCAGGAGGGTGCTTGCAAAAAAATTGCTAATGTCAGCAAAATCTTTTGCTAAAAAAACCCAAAAAATTTGTAGAAAAATTGTAATTTAGATAATTTATTTGCTGAAAATCATAAAACATATTTTTGAAATTCTTTTAAAAATAATTTACAATCATTACGAAATTTAAAAATTTTCATTTTCCCATATTGACGACATGAATTAATTTAATATCTGAAAATATATATAAATAAATATATATAACATAACAAAAATTTTCTTTCAACTACTTATATCAATGGTTGTCTGAATGATGCTATCTTTTAAAGGACGCAACTGCCGAAGATAATTATAGAAACGAAACAAAAAAATAAACAAAAACAAACGAAACGAAAAAACAACCCATTTTTTGCAATAAGAAAAAGGAACCATAAAAATCTACCTAAGATGTGTGTCTTTGTCTTTCGCTTTACTCTGTCTATATGTCTGTATATGTTTGTTTGCAATTTGACCACACTAGATTATTAATCTTTATACATTTAGTTTAGAAATACATATTAGATGTAAATATTTTCTTTTGTCTTTTATTTAATTAATAGACAATTATTTTCACAAGCCGGCGACAACGCAAAATTTAAGTTGTTTTAATCCTCAATTTTGTTTTATGTATGAAAAACAGATACAAATACCTTCCATGGTTGATTTTGTTATATGTCTTATTAGAGTTGTACTTTTTAGTATCATTTTCCTCTTCTCTACTACTTCTTGACATGCCGCGACATCTACTTCATTCTGCGTATATCTTTCAATCTGGTTGTCGTCCACACTATTAATGTGCTTATCAGCACAATTTTTTTAGCAAAATTAATTAGTAAAACATTAGTATAATATTAGTAAAGCATTAGTATAAAACAGTTAAGTGCTGAATAAGTATAACAAAAATTTTAGCTGAAAACAAGGTTTTAGCAAAAAATTTGCTAAAAAATAGTATACCTGATTTACAAGACGTTTTACTAACTTATTTTTTTGAGTGTAAGATGTTTTTCCTAAAGAATATTAAGATTTTATTTAGTAGATTTTTTTTTTACTTAAATCAAGAAATATTATTTAGAAAACTTTGAACTATTTCTGAGTATATAAACTATTTAGGTTTAACTGAAATTTAGGAAATTTTAATGGTTTTTAGAAAAAGTTTCTATATTTTAGTAAGATTTAACTTAAATTAAGGAAGATTTATGAACTATTTTGACGTAAATTTGTAGCTGCTTTATAGTTTGTCTTTTTTTTGAGTTTGGATTCTGTGAATTTCCGTCACGAAAAAGAAGGTGAAGGAAAATGAAAAAATATAAAAACATTGTTTTTCTTATTATTCTTAAATAAATCGCTACAAAAAACAACTTTAATAATTAAATTATTGATAAATAATTAGTATTTTTTTTTGTTTAAATTTTTTTTTTTTTTTTTGTAAATACGATTTTATTAACATTTTATTTTTTCAACTTCCTTTATCGACTCTCATTTATCGTTGAATTATGGCAGATTATCTCATCTTCTTAAGGGAATTGTTTTTTAGAAATTGCAGCCATTAAAAACCTTCGATTGAAACCCCCTGATCCCACCATTCATAACACCACTATGAAAATGAAATGTGTGGTGTATTTTATTTTGTATCTTTCGTGTACGTACATATACAAAATAAAACAGAACACAAATAACACTGGAGGTCAAAATGGAACTTTTTGAAAATTAATAAAGATCTGACCATCAATTATATATATTTCGGATATGCTGATTTCAATGGTGTACTTAATTTGTTGATCAATGGTACAGATTTCGAGAAAAATGTATTTAAAGTTTGGCGGTTTTGCATTTAGTTTTTTGAATTTAAAACTTTTCGAAAGAAATCAAACTGCTTTTGTTTTAACGGAATTAAATAATAAGAACTGTGTTCATATTTATGGTCAATATTTACTGCACAGAACTTTATATTAAAACCACTGCTTCACGTTTTATGTAGGTTTTCACCGTTTTTTTGCAGTTTTAGCGAATATGAACGCTTAATTAACAATTGATCTGAATAAGAGTTAGAGTTTTAAAAAGACGCAATTAATGGGAAATATCTGGAGAAAAAACTGTATTTGCATATAGCGGCTTATACTATATATTCGCGATTTTTAAAAATTTGTATATGGCAGCATAGCTTTCCAAGTTGACCACAGAGTCATTCTTTTGGTATTATATGTGGGCACATCTAAAAAATATTGTTGCTAAAATTTAATCTAACTAAAGAAATATTCTACAGTAATTAATATAAAAAAAAAATTAATTACGATTGTCATTATCTGACGGTTGCAAAACACTTTAAATTTGAATAAACTTGCTTAACGGCGACTCAATCTCTAACCTACACTTGGTATCCAACTATTGTATGTGAATAAAGCGCATCATAAAAACGTGATAATTACTTGTGAAAAAGAGATAGGATTAAGAAGAAAAAGCATTCTAGTTGAGAAATAATTGTGCATTGGTATTAGCTAATTCTGTCTCTTCTGATCGAAACAATACTTGTGTGTACGTAGTGTGACCAAACTCCAATTTAGTCGCAGTCAACGCTGTGTCGACCGTGGCTCAACTCGTTAATAGGTGAGATTACGATGCATAGCTTGTTGCTAAGACCGTGAGTTCAAATCACAGTACGACACCAAAAAAATAAAAAGTTTTTCATATAGAGCAAAATTAACAATATAAAATACTTTGTTCAATTGACACATAAATTAACCACTGACGAGTCCCAGGAGGGGGACGAAACTGCGGCAGTCTGGTGTATCCCTTGTGTCCGTAAAATGTTTCAATAAAAATGTTTTCTTCTTCTTCTTCCTGTAAAGAGACTAACTAAAGAAATATTCTACAGTAATTAATTTAAAAAAAAAAATTAATTACGATTGTCATTATCTGACGGTTGCAAAGCACTTCAAAAAAGTTTCCATTTGCAAACGTCATCGTAATATAATCATTTTTTTTAGGTAAATTAAATTAAAAAATTAAAATTACAAAATAATGAAAAACTAAAACTTTAAAAATGTATGTATTTTACAGTTTCAGTTTTTTTATAATTTTATACGTACTCCGATTTTAACCCAATGATTACCTATAGACTCATTATAATCCATGCATAAAAGTACGAAATTATTGTCAAAACTCAAAAACATTCGTAAAATGAACAAATAATCGTTTATTTAAAAAAAAAATTTTGGTTATTTTGACATTTTTTCGTGTTTTTACACATGAATTATTATCAGTGTATATTTAGAAATTTTTTTTGTGTTTTTACAAAATTTCGTAAAATATACAATTAAAATGTTGCGATTGGAAACGAAATATCATTTGTGTATATTACAAAATTGTCCGTAATGTCAAAATAACCAAAACTAGAGTAAAATGAACAACAGTTGTCGTGTATTTTAGACGTGGTTTATTATGAGTGTATAAAAAAGTTTACATTTCAAAATATTGAGCTATTTCACAGGAACATAATTTTCTTGTATGTTATAAATTTGTTCAATTGTAGCTTGTGTAAAATTTTAGGCAATTTGAGAAATAAAAGAAGAATTTCGAGTTCTTGTGATCAAAATATTTGTATAAAAACCAAAACTTGAAACCGTTAAAATAAATAAATCAATAAAAAATTCACATTTTTAAAATAAAAAAAAAAAAAAATAACATCAAAAATCTTTTTTTTTTGCCAAAATAATAACTTTTATTTTTGCTTCAATAAATATAAGTAAAAAAATGACTTATAGTTATTTTGTTGATAAAGCAGTATTTGTTTTCTGTTGTTAGTCAGCTAATATTTTTTATAAGTTTTTGCTGATTTTAACAGAGTAAATTGCTATTTCCAATTAACGAAAATTCAACTGGAATATTACTTGAGCACGTGCGCAGAATTTGACGTGATTCACTTGGATCACAATTGAGTAATTCCGTCTTTGCCATAAGGGCACACGGGGCCCCGACCTCATGGGGGCCCCGAAAGGCCGATATATTTGATTACACAAAAGAAAGAAGTTAAATATTTTGTATTTTTCTGGTGATGCTCAATACATAGCAGGTGCCATTTTAAACTTTACTGAAAATCTTGCTATTCCTATAACAGATTGCCGAGGGCAGAGTTACGATAATGCATCAAATATGGCAGGAAAGTATTCTGGTGTTCAGGCAAGAATAAAAGAAAAATGTAAATTTGCCATTTTTGTTCCATGTGCGGCACATTCATTAAATTTGGTAGGTGTTGAAGCTGTTCAATGTGTTTCAGATGCAGTATCGTACTTCCAATTCGTCCAAAAATTATTTAATTTTTTCTTGGCTTCGACCAAACGATGGAAAATTATGACAGCGAATTTGGGAACAAATAAAGTTTTGAAGTCTCTCCCGGATACTAGATGGTCTGCACGTGCTAATGCTATTAATGCTTTGCAAAATGGTTATTTTCATATATCTGAAGCTTTAACATCAATTTCAAATGACATCAATCAACCAGGAGAAACAAGAAACGAAGCTCAAAGCCTAGCCAAAAAAATGGAAAAATTTGAGACTATGTTTCTAACGGAGATTTGGAATGATCTTTTAGGAGTTATAAACAAAACAAGCATAAGTTTACAAAAAAAAACACTTTGACACTGGACGTTGCAACAAAACGTTACGCATCTTTAATTGATTATGTCAGTAACGCACGCGATAATTTCGATCAGTACGAATCGGCCGCTAAAGAAAAACAACCCAATGGTGACTATAAAAATATATTTGAAAGAAAAAAAATTCGCAGCACACGTCTTACTTTTTTTGACGGATCAGCGGAGTCTGTACAGTTAAATGGCAAACAAAAATTCCGCGTAGAAACGTTTATACCCATAATTGACACATTACATGTTCATTTAAAAAAGCGTTCTGCTGCATACCAAGAAATTGATGAAATTTTTAGTTTTCTTTCTCAATTAATAACAATTGATTCTGACCAGTTGTGAAAAAAATGCAAAGAATTTGCCCAATTCTACCACAAGACATTAATGCTAAGGAGTTCATATCAGAATGTTTTCATTTAAGGCAGTACCTCAAGAACATAGCAACGGAATCATCGGATTTGAGTATCACAGCTTTACATAACCTAATATAGTCCGATAAGTTAGAAGAAACTTTTCCAAATTTTGAAATTGCTACAAGAATATTTCTTTGTTTAATGATCACTAATTGTAGTGGAGAGCGGTCATTTTCTCGGCTAAAGAGAATAAAAAAATGAATTACGAACGTCTATATTACAAAAACGCCTAACTAACTTGTCAATTATATGCATTGAAAGTGATGTCCTTCAAAAAATTGATTTTGAGGATATAATAGAAGATTTTGCAGCACAGAAATCCCGAAAAAAAACCTTTAGCGTAGCCAATTTAAATCAGAACATAAATACCTAGGTTATATTTCTTATAACATTAAATAACATGTATTAAATTTGTATTAAACATAATAAATTTAAAATCATAACAAAAAAATTCTTGTCATTCGTTTTTTTTTTTTAATTTCCAGTGGGGCCCCAAATTATTTTGTGCCCAGGGGACCGGACATGCCTTAAGACGGCCCTGCAATTGAGTGTTAATGAGGGAGTAAAATTTTACCCGATTTTTATTTTGCTTTTAATTGTAATAACTGTGAAGGCAACAATTTCGATTGAATTAATAAATCCTGCACAATTCAATGTTTAATTTCCGCATTAATCGAAATTGGGTGTCCCGGTAAAAGTCCTTTCATGTTAGCAAAATATACTACGTTGATGTTCGAAGGAAGTTCGAAAGACATATTAGTAGATAAATATGCATGGCATTAGCAGATGAAGCCATTTTTTATAATAACATTGCACTGGTTTTTGTTAATATTTATAATGATATTGGACTCAAATAATCTCGCGTCACATTTTATGATAAAAAATCGTCTCTAGTTTGGCATTGTAACCCATGATTTTTGTTTGAAATTGTACTATAGACGTTCTATAAAATGGTTCTAGAAACGTAATTTTTGTTTGAAATTGTAAAGCTGGGAACTGGTTCTATGCAACGGTTCTAGAACCTATCTTTTCAACAGGTCTAAAAATTTGAAAATTTTGTATATGCAAAAATTGTATTGAAATGAAAGGAAATTACAAAAATGGTAGGAAGTACTTTCTGTTGTTTAGTTTAACAATGTGATGTAAAAGATACAAAGTTAATCCAGATTTAATTGAAATCCGGCAGATTTACTCAAAAAATAGGTTTTCAGCTTTTGCGGTGTTTATTTAGTGGCCCACTGAAAATAAACTTTGGCATTTTCTAAGAATATTTCGCGCTTTTAGTAGTTTTTTCTGGTATTTTACAGTTTTATTTCAATGAGTGTACCATTTAGGTTCACCATTGGAGGATTTTACTATATTTTCATACTAAAGATGTGTATTATTTTTAAGAATGAATTCTTTATCAATTTTCCAAAATTGGACAACCCAAGAATTATAGATTAGATCAATTGTGTGCGTAGAACCCCATAAAAATAACATGGGATTTATGGGATTTACGTAAACTTTATGATTAAACAACAGTAAGATTTATTGAAACAAAATATTGATAACGTTAATATGAATAGGAAGTTTCAAAGGGTAAAAAAAAATCTTTTGGAAAAAACCACATCTTATCGTAAATATAATTTAATAAATTACAATGCACCTGCAACTTTTGTCTTTTTTATAGCAAAAAAACAATCGTACGCCTTAGATAATAATCGAACTTGAATACATACTAGTATTAATCATACGACATCGATAACAATCAAATTGGTTTACGTTTTCTATTTGCCACTTCATTAAGTGTAATTTTTGTTTGCATGTGTAGACCATGTATAATTCTTAATATTTCACAGTATTCATAAATTTTTGGAAGGAAGAAACATTAACAGTTACTTTACGGTTACTTTATAAATCTAAAAATTTTTATAAAAGCGTTTTTTTTAACAAAAACTTTTAGATTTTTCGAAATTTTCGAAATTTTCCTTTGATAGATCATTGAAGATATTTTCTTAAGAAAACTCGTAATTATAGCTTTTTAATGAATTTTCTTCATTGAGTGAATGAAAGTGAGATTTTTCATAAATGTCTATGAAAACTTGCATTAATTTAATGAAAAGTTTCAATAGACTAGTCCAAGTGCAACTTTATTGCTGCAATACAAAAATTGATTAATAGCATACAGATAATTCTCTCAGTGTATAACCGTATATTTTGTTTATCTTTTTCTTTCAAGTTCTCTATGAAAGTATACTCTGAAGAGTAGACCATTGTAAATCTAGCTGAATTCCAAAGACTTTTTTTTTGTAGAAGAAATAACACAAATTGAGTTTTTTTTTTAGACCCCGGAAAATTCTATGGGTGTCTGATAATTCAAAACTTTAGCACTCTAAGGACTTTTTTGTATAGAAAAGCTTTGAGGTACTGAAAGTACGGTCTTAGCTTACTTCCCATTTACATCTTGTTTTTAAATAAAACAAAACAAGTGTGAAATAAAAAGGAGAATAAAAACAAAAAGCGTGTATTTTATAAATACCAAAGGTAGAGCTTGCACATAACAAACAAGTTTTCAAATTATTTTTGATCAATGGTGATAATCTTTAACTTCAAGCTCATATATTAGTTCTCATTTAGTGGGATAACTAGGTTATATGAATGTTTGATGTTTGCATGGGATTGTACCTTCTTTCAAAACGTGTTCTGATGAAGGGAACCTAGAAAATTCCGGAAATAGATCTTTCAACACATTCCTGAATAATCTATAGATTATTTGTTAATACAATATCCCAATAAAGAAATATTGAGTATGGCCTCGAACTTGAATAATTTTCATTTTCATAAGTATTTATTTTATACGGACTTTAGCACTCTAACAACTTTTTTGTATAGAACAGCTTTGAGGTTTTGAAACTTTCTAATATTGAAATCTTTAGATTTCTGTATCCCATATTTTAAAGCCTTCAAAATATAGACTGTTTTGTATGAGTTCAAAATTGTATGTGTAATTTTAAATTTTGTGTGTAATTTTAACATCCTACATGTGTAATTTTGAATATGTATGTTTTTCTTATGTCAACACTGACTTTAATTAATTTTTTTTAGACCCCGACTCATGGGGACGTTTACCTATCGGTCTTATGTGGGGCCATACCATTAGTATGGGTCAATTTGAAGAATGTATAGCTGCCACTCGTAAAATTAACGACAATGAAGAAATCAGAGGTCAATATTGTTTAGCTAGAGTGCCCATTAAGAATTTCATGAGCAAAATTGTTAAACGGGATGAATGGAGCAGAGCCATTAGTTACAAGAAAAAAGATCCCGAAGCATTCGAATTGGGTGTTTGTGTACCCAGCTCTTGTTCACCCGAAAAGACTAATGCCATCTTGAAAGAAGTCATTAGACAATATTATGGACAAGAAATTGCCGCCGAAATGATAACTGAAAAGTTTTGCAAAATCGATGAACCAATTGAATTGCGTGCTATTGATATTTTTGCTATGTAAGTGTGATTTATTTTATCTTTAAATCGATTCCAATTTCTAAGTATATGCATCTTTTAAATTCTAGCGTTTTCATCTGCTTCATTGTGTTCTGTATGTTAGCCAGTTCTATTTATGATTATATTCAAACTCAAAATAAACGTAAGTTTTTTAATTAAAATTAAGTTTAAACACTTAAAAATACTTTTTGTTTTTTTTTTGTCAATTTAGAACCCAAGAAACCTTTGTATTTGGCCTTCTCTGTTCTTACAAATGCTCCTAAAATCTTCACTGTCAAGAAGGTCGATAATCCCAATGTAATTCATTGTCTTAATGGTATTCGTTGCTTCTCTATGATGTGGGTCGTATTCGGTCACGGTTATATGACTTTCTATGATTTGCCTCATATCAACAAAAACAAATTCTATACCGTAAATTGAAAATTTACCAATTATTAAAAATAAATTATGTATTAACTGTGTTTAATAATTTATTTTAGTGGATTGAAACTCCGTATTCAATGTTGGTACAAAATGGTTCTCTCTGTGTCGACACTTTCTTCTTCATGTCTGGTTTATTGATGTTGTGGGGTGCTTTCCGTGAAATGGAAAAGACGTAAGTAGAATTTTTAATTTAGTTTTATTGAAATTCGTATCCAAAAATTAGAAAAAAATCTACTGAAAATGTATTAAAAACTACTGATGAAATTAACAGATTATTTTTGCTAAATTTTTCGCTTATACAATTTTTAAAAATTTTGGGTTTTTTCGGCAATGCGACCACACGTTTTCAAGTAACCTTTCCGTGCTAAGTCCGAATTTCCACAATTTTCTAACACATGTGGATTTTGCGGAAATTAAGGTCAAAGTTAAAAAAAATTCACTTTAAAATTGAATCGCACACACTGAACCAAAAACAGCGGTGAAATCAACTAAATACCATGTTGAATTGATGAAAGGGTCATCACTATACAACCAACAAAACATTTCCGTAGTTTTAACAAATTGCTGAGTAAATGTATTTTTTGACGTTTAACTATTTGTTATTTTGACGAAATATCGTCAAATGTGTTAACAGAAATCAGTTATTTTAACAAATTTATTTAATCAAATTGAATAATTATTTTGTTGTTTTAACAATGCGCTTTATTCAATTTAACAATGCTTTTTGTTTGATCTATTCTTATTTTGTCGACTTATTATTAATTTTATATTTCTTTATATTATATAAATTTTAATTTTTAATAATATACATCTGTAGTTATTATATTAAAATATAATAAAATAAAAACGTAGTACGTACACAAACCCCAATTTTTAAAACACATGAAACCTTACATTTAAAAAATACTATCGCCCATGTCCCTACTTTAGAACGTTTTGCAATTAGAACGAATTTGTGAAATCACACGAAATTGAAATTTGGTGTTCTCAAATCCTAAAAGCTTTCGAAAACTCGAATTTTTTCGAAATTATTATCGAAGTGCCAAAAACATATGGTTTTATGGAATATAAAAAACATATGGAAAGTAAAATGCTTTTAAGAAATACTTCTACATTGTTGTCAATTTGTTTGAGTGTTTTCTAAAATATCAAAAAAAAAAATTTTTTTTTAAACAGTTTTTTAGAGTATAAACAATACAGCCAAAAATACAATAAAATCAGAAATAAGTAAAAAAGTTCTAAATTGATGTGAGCAAGATTATTCGAGTTCAAGATCATTTGAAATGAAACATGTAAGGACCTGTCAGTAGATAAAGTCTGCTATAAGAAAGCGGGCAAAAACTTTTTTGAGTAATAAATAAATATTGCACGGTTTTTTGTTTAACAAAAAAATGATCTTGAACTCGAATAATCTTGCTCACATCATAATGTATGATAAAAGATCGAAAAATAAACTTTTGGTTTTAATTTTTAAAAGTAAAACATTTAAAGTTCTAAATTTTTAATATTAAGCACCATTTTTGAGCCTAAATTGTAATTAGAAAAAAAGGGCATTCGTTTTACTTTCGACCAGGCTTTTTTACACGAATTAAAACGAATAAAAATAGGGAATAACGTTCTGATTAAATCGCAAGAACACCTAAAAATTCTAAAATTTTCACTTTCGCTCTGATTTAAAAGCCGTAACAGCGGTGATTAATTTATTTAATATTTAAATTAATATTTAATTTAATAATTAAGTTTTCTTCACTATTACAGATGATCACTTATATAAAAAAATAAAGTAATGACAGTAATAAAAGTTTACAATTTACATAAAACAGTATGATATTACATAAATTTCTTTAAAGATAATCCACTATAATTCAACCTATTTAACATAATTTTTCAAAAATGTTTTAATTAAAAATACAAAAAAATGTTTTTTTGGACATTCTATATTTTCATTTATTTAGTTAGAATATTGTTCTACCTCAAGTCCACAAATCTAATATGATATTGTTATATTAGATTTTATTTGTTGCTTTTCAAAAAGTTTGATCCTTTTCATGATAACCAATACAATTGTTTCATTGGCATCACCCAAATCTTCAGTTGTCTGCAATAGAAAAAGATAATTGTCTTAACTCAAACCGAGACATTACATACAACATACAAAAAAACTCTATGAGAATCTTTTTGTCTGCCTTAGAGTATAAACTGCCTGATCTGGTAACCCTAATTATAAAATCAAACTATTTGAAAAACAACAATTTTATTAATTTTTACAAATGGCTTTCACACGGTAACACGAGTAATGGCGCCCACACACTAAAAACGGCTTTTACAAAAATTCACATCAATTTGAATAAAATACTTGTTGTTTTAACAACAAGTATTTGTCAAAAGTTAACAAAAATGTTATGTTGATTTCACTTACGACTTTTGGTTCAGTGCAAAAAGAGTTTAAAGTTACAAGAAAAATAAAGAAAATTAATTAAATAGAAAATATATTAGTTTTTAATTGAGACTGTAAAAATATTAATATTAACGATGTTTGCCTGATTAAATTCGTTGCCTTAAAAATGCTGATACAGTAGTTTTGACTTAGCTGCACAACCAACTTCTGCACGAATTTTTGTGCAGGTAAGCCAAAAGCGCTGCTAACTCAAATTGGTTACCTGCCTTAAAGTGCAGGTAAACTAAATTGTTAAAAACTGCAAAGACCAGATATGATTTAATTTATTTTTATTAATTGTTTATTTCATACAATAGAATTTATATAAAAAACAACAAAACGAAAATAAAAAAACATTCATAAAAAATTTTATAAGGTTTTTACATACAAATTTATGTAGGTACAAGCGTTAACTAACCAAACTAACTAAGTAAGCAAAACATAAGAGGCAGCTAACGGCGATCTTTTGTATGAAAATAATGTACAACTGCCAAAAACATGAGGCACTTATTTTAAATGCGCAGGTATACACAGTGCACTTAATGAAGGCAATTGCATACGTAATTTTGTAAAATAACAACGAAACCAAAATTTTGTGCAGTTATGTGAAAAGTGCACGTAAGTAAAAGGCAGTTAAATCAAAACTACTGTACCATATAAAATATTATATATTGTTCTTAAAATGGTTTAAATCCTGAGTGACATGTATAAATCGTACGGTTCCGTAGATTATCCCATAACTTACAACGATTAAGTTATATTTAAGTTGAATGCAATTTACAGTCATTCAGCTAAAATCAACAAAAATATTTGCTAAAAAAAATTGAGGATTACTGATTTTAGAAGGGTCAATTCTTATTCGCCTTAAAAAAACCTAAGACAAAACTGAAAATTTTACATTTTTAAAAATTAGTTTTTTTACTAATTTTTAGCAAAATTTTTTTGCTGATCTTAGCAGATTAATTTGTAGTTTTCAATTGGCAAAAATATAGTCCAAATACAACGAACATTATAAATTAAACACATTCAAAAAAGTTTGACAGTTATTACATTACATTTGCTTGTGTAGTAATTAGTAGTTGTTGTTTTTAACGGCAATTACAGTTGTTTTTCAATGAAATATTACAAAATAACTATGTATTACGACAGTTATTTAAAAAACATCTAAAGAAAAATACTTTATTTTCATAAGTATATTAATAAACAATGACCAATACAGTATTTTTGCAGTAAACAGTAGGGTTATAACTTTTGACTTCTTTTTTGCAAATATCAAATTTTACCTATCTGAGGCTTAAAGTCTATAAAATAAAACCTTAAGAAACATAATATTAATTTTCCATTGTTTTCAAAAAAGTTCTCGCATAAACCTTTTTTAAGTTTGGAACATTTTTTTTTATCAAACTTTACAAAAAATCACTATTTCGCCAAAATTGTATATATATTAGACTCTAAAGATTATATCATTCTTAAAGAACCCAAGCTTTTAAATTCGACGCTTTTCGCGTAATTTAAGAAAAAAATATTGTAACTTTGTTTCGCTATATGGGTATTAAAATTCGCAGAGCAACGATCATTATATAAAAAGTATTTTAAAAAATGTTGTGCAGTAATGTTGATCCACTGATGCAACTTTAATGTTAAAAACTTAAAAATAAGCATTTTCCAAAATGAGTATTTCCTATCAAGTGGTGATGCTTAAAAACGAATTTTGGAATTTTGGCTTTGGTATTATCAAACGAAAAAACATAATTTTTTCTTATTTAATATAGATTCACAATACTGGGGTACTCTACGGTACAGAAAATAAAATTATACGTAAAATATATAAGTGCAAAAGAGAAAGGAACAAAATTCACTATGTAGCGTAGATTACTCCAGTATCGTGAATGTAACTTTAAATACATTTTAAAAATACTGTTAAAAAAATAACGGTTAAAAAGCACTATTGCTTTTAACAGTTTTTTTTTTTTTGTTATTTAAAAATTGGTTTAGTAAAAAATTGTCAGCTGTTTTTACGACATTGCTAGTTATTTTTATTGCATTTGTTAGTTGTTTTTCAACAGATAAAGATAACATTATTTTTAGTTTTTTTAAAGGGGAATGCCTTTTACAGTTGTTATAACTGTCATTTGCAGTAAATTCTACTGACAAACTTTTTTGAGTGAACAACTAAAAATTGGTCTTAGAACTTCAAATGTAATTAAAAAGGCGATGACTACATTTTTATTAGATGATTTTTTTTTATTAGTGTCAGACTTATTAATCGTTCTCGGCATCAGCCGGAAATAGACAATTAGCCATAGTTTGGCCAATAAATATTTAAATATCTAAAATAACATAAAACAACCCAAACAATAATAATTTACACAAAGTTTTCAATATTTGAGCGTCTTTGTTGGTCTGTTTTGAGTCACCGCTGTAAAGTAATGCTTTTTTTACCACAGCTAATACTTTATTTTTGATTAATTACTATCGTTAATAGCTAAATGTCTCGTTTCAGAACTTTACAGGAGAAAAGAAAAACTTTGGAAGCTCTTAAAAAACACATTTTGATATTTTATTAAAGTTGAATTGTTTCCATGTAGAAAATTTTATTGTACTTGCAAGTGATTGAATGTTGCATTTAAATCTGATAAAATTGCTTTAATTTCTCAATATTTTTTTTCACGATTTTTAGATATTAGTATAAATTATTTGTGATTTTAATGGATGTTAGTTAAACTATTCTAATTACTCTTGTGCAGTGTTTATAACACTTATAATGTTCCAATTTAGTGAGTTTTGTAAACTGTAAAAATGCCCTTTCCATAAATTCGCGAACAAAATTTTTTACAGTTAAAAAAGTTGTCGCTTATACTTTGAGTTTAGCAAGACTTTCAAGTGTGAAAAATAGTTATTTTATATTTTCCTTAGTAAAATGACTGAAATTACTGTTAAAAATTACTATTACTGTTGACTACACGAATTACTGACGTGTTGGTAAGGGAAGAATTTTTCTGAGTGCACGAATCGGAACAGTATTTATGAGTTATGGATTTTTGAAGACTAATGTAATTAATTGAGAAATATCGATTTCAATTAATAAACGAAACCCGAAAATCGCGACGCCTTTTTGTCGGATAGTGCTCGATATTTTAACAATTTAATAACCACTTTGCCCATTTTGATCATTGATATATAGAAAAAACTTTTAATATTTTATACTTTTTTACAGAAAGGGTTATTTGAATATTAAAATGATGTACTTCCATCGTTATGTTCGTTTGACGCCAGTCGTTGCTGTTGTTATTCTGTATATTATGTCTTTGTACAAATACTCTGGTGCTGGTCCTATGTGGATGAAACTTGGTACTCAAGATGTCCGTTGTGAAGATACCTGGTGGGCTACTTTGTTATATGTTCAAAACTATGTTTTCCCCTATAAAATTGTAAGTTTAAAGTCATGATTTTTTTTTACAACTTTTTCTAATTTGTCTGAATCATTTTAGTGTATCAGTCAATCTTGGTATTTGGCTGTCGATACACAACTGTATGTATTGTCACCACTGTTCCTTATTCCTTTGTGGAAATGGGGCAAAAAAGCTGTCGTACCAATTGCTATCTTTGGTATTTTGTGTTTGGGTTGTACTTTTGCTACATTTATGTACAATGACTTTACGCTCTTCCGTGTGCAAGACAATCAAGTTGATTTACGTCAACGTCTTACCTATTATCCAACACACACACGTATTCCATCTTGGCTGATTGGCATGCTCTTTGGTTACTTCTTGTTTACCAAAAATCGTGGCAGGAAGATACCAATGAAGAAATGTTGGGTTATCACTGGTTGGTTATTGGCTATTGGTGTTATGCTTACCGATTTGTGGGGACCATACTGGCGTATTCTTCCTCAAAATCCTAATTCTCCACTTATTGAGGGTGCCTTATTTGAACCATTAAGTCGTACCTCTTGGGCTCTCGCTATTGGCTGGATCGTTTGGGCCTGTTATAACGGTCATGGTGGATATATTAACGATTTCTTATCTTGGGGATTCTTTACCGGTTTCAGTCGTTTGACATACTGTATGTATGTCATTCACAGAATTGTACAATTGGTTAATGCTGCTCGTTTACAAACCGATACACACTTTTCAGATTACGATGCTGTAAGTATTCAATTCTATAAATTATATACTGGAGAACACGTTTCTAGTCTGTTTTAAATTTTTATTTTAGATTCTTCGCTGGTGGCATGATTTCGGTTTAACTTTAACCGCATCCATTTTTGCCACTTTGGCCTTTGAATCCCCCATTTTGGGTATTGAAAAGGCTATTTTCGGTCGCAGTGATGCGAAACCGGCTCCTAAAAAGATCGAACCTACTACAACTGAAGTCCCAGCTGCTGCTGTTACTGAAGAAAGTCCTAGCAAAGCTTAAGTTAGTTAACATCTAGTATTTTAGACATTGCCTTCCAAAGAATATAAATTAAAACAAAATTCATATTAAGTATGTGTGTATTAATAAAATGATTTTAATTTATTATTAAAGAAAAAAAACCAAGTGACGATATTGTGATCGTATTGTATACGTTCTTTTACATCAAATTTAGATAATAATACAAAAATATACATTAATAAAATATATTTATTTAAATAAAATAATAATTCATTTCTTATATCTTAGAAATAAAAGACAGGCGTATTTAAAAATCTGTGATTTTTTCAAAAAAAAAAATTATAAAAATAAGTGATGTTTTTTAAATTCCCTGCTTAAAATAGTTTCTTACAAAAACTAGAAGGTTTATTAAGTTACTTTTTTGAGGAAAGGCTATAGTACATATTATATAATTAACATTATCTATTATTAAAAAAGTTACATGACCACACATGCTTTTTAGAAAAAGTTATATCTTATTGAATTTAAAAATAAAACTCTATAATTTACTGACAACACTTCAAGTTTTATTTAAAAAGTATAAAGAAAGTGTGAAAATATGATTTCAAATTGAAAAAAAAATCATTTAATAAATAATTAGTATTTAAACCATTTTACACTGCCGTTGCTTTAAAGCAACACCTACTTTTATGGTCCGATAATTCTGGATAGAAGGTATGTATATATACCCAGCAAACATAATGCGAAGTAGTTCCAAATAAACAATATTTTCATTACACACAAAGTAGCTATTACTACTGATTTTTCTGATCTAATGCTGGTCTTTTAGATCAATTCCTTAACTTAGCATATGTCATCATATACAAGGCTAACTAGTAGAAATGTCACGAATGTTACAATTTGGTATTTGACATACTCGAATGGAATCAGGAGTTTGTGTCTTTTAACAACTATTTTCTTTAATCTAGATGTCGCTTTGAATTTGTGTTTTCTGACCTTTAAATTTGAAAAACAATGATTACAAAATATCGGACTTAACAATAGTTTTCTTTATATTTAGTTGAACGAAAAACTATTATTTCGCTTTGTTTTTAAAGCTAGAAAGCTGTTTAAAAGTTTTTTTTTAATCATAAAATGATATGCACTCCTACAGATACATATTATCACTCATTAAAAAAGATGTGACTTGACATCATACCTTAATCACTAATTAAAAATAACAAATTAAGTTCTATGAAAAAGAACACCTAAAAATACAATCTTTCATAACCTTACACATAGTACTTTTAACATAGTGAAGTTTGAGGAATTTGCATTACCTCCGTCCTATGACAACTCCATGTTAAAATCATGCGTGTTTCACCTCAATTTGCACTACATCTGAATCCGTATATGTGATGATTTTACTACATCTTTTTCCACTCTTTTTTTCGCTGGTAATAATATAATATAAATATAAAGCTTAGACAAATTTGAAGTCTTTACTATACAAATAATTTAAAAAAAAAATTTAACTAATTGTTCCAGGGTTGCCATATAAAAGTTTTTAAAAATTGTCTAAAAACACCAATATTTTTTAAAAATTCTTAAAAATCGTGAAAATTAGATAGATTAAATCGTGTATTACGGTTTGATAGATATTTGCTTTACCAACAAATAATAATTTGTAATTTAAAAAAAAAAATCTTAGCCCGTTAAGTTCATACAACGCATCAAAGTTCGAATTCAAATTGCTTATACCACCGCTAGAGGGCGAAATAGCTGTACAAAAACTTAAGAAAAAGCTTATTGAGACACTATTTTATCTTCCTACCAAATTTCGTCAAAAAATTACCACGGAATCGATGACTCGTATAAAATGGGTTAAATAAATGTATTATAAATAAATTGAATTTTGTTGCAATATTTTAGATTTTTTCTTTTTAATTTTTGCTAACACGTTAGTAAAAAATGCATTATTTCTGTGCAAATTAAAAAAATCTTTTACATAGAAATATTACAACGCTTTACTCAAGTAAACTACAAATTTGGACTATACATTTCATAAATAAATAAATCATCGTTTCTTATCTAATTCTTAGCTTAATTAAAAAATTTTGTTTCAAATTGATAATCGTTTCGAGTTTTAAATTTTATAATTTCAAATGCAGAATCGTTTTTTTCGAAAATTCCCCAATTTTTAATTTAAAAATTGGAATTTATAAATTTCAAATTTCTTTTTGAAAAATTACGAATTCATAGTCGGAAGAGAAATGACTTTTTAAATTGAATTTAATTTTACATTTCAGAAATCAAATAATAATTTTAAATAATCAAAATCTTATAAAAAATTATAATTAGTCCACTGTACACACAGCCAATCATTTCCAAATGCCTACCTCACCCACGGTCCACCTTGGACATGGTGTTCCCAGTTACGCTGACGAGGCTCTGACGACCGAGTATGGCAGTATAACCCAGTTCTCACGTCAATCGGACTATGTCGATTCGGATTTATTCGAGAAATGATTGCCGCACCGGCCTTAAGGAAAATGTCTACTATTATTTTTAATATGCAATTCTTTAAAGTCGTTACAACAACAACATGAAATATTTCAAATCAAAAACAATCGTATGTTTTGTGGTTTTTGTTTTGCTAGACACTGTATAATTATTTGGTGCACTGTTTTGTAAACGGTCTGTTGAAAATGACATTACATATCACTAATACTGAGAAATAGTAGATATAGATGGACAGCGTGTGAATCAAGCTCTATGTACAAATTACCATGGTTTATTTTGATTATTATATATGGGACTACAGTTTGGACAAATGCTCTTATAAAATCCTACAGTACCACACTGATGACATTTTGGCATAGGATTATTTGTAGTATTACGTATTGTCCCTCCGTCTATTTTATTTGATAAAAAGCCTGAATGGGAATCAATACGTTTGGTAGTTAATATCGATTTCATACATTTTTCTGGAATATTGTTAAGTATGGAAGAAATATTAGTAACTGTCGGTTTATCATTATCATCATTGTTAGATATTGAACAATTTATTCCCATTTCACTTAAAAATTCAGCTTTCTTAGCATGATCGGGAAATAATTTATTTTGTTTGGTCCTTTTTAAGCAAGTGTCGTAATGATGTCCTTTTAAACGACAAAACGAACAATGTTTCTTGTCTTTTATTGTAGCATGTATTTTGCTTTGAGATTCTATGGATTGTTTTGTTATAGTTTCGGATTGTGTGTTTGTTACAGTATCATCTTGAGATGCTACAGTAGAACTAGTCCCTGGTAGCCCTGATATAGTTGGTGAAAAATGTTGATCGCTATCCAAAGTTTGCATATTCATTTCTGATTCATTAATAATAGTATTAATTTGAGACATTAGTTCTGAATCAATTTGAAAATTTTCTTCGCTATTTTGTAAGTCGTTTGCCGTTGTTTTTACATTATCTAATATAAATTCTTCTTCTTCTGCCTTAATTCGAGGCATTAGATCTTCAGTGCGTCTAACTTTAATTGTGGCTTCTCTTTCGTTAGTGTTGAAAATGTCATTGTTTTGTACATTATTTTCTTCTGCAGTTAAGTTAAGTTGAATTTGAGATTGCTCTTCGTTGCAAGATTTGTCTTCGTTTATTTTTTCCCCATCAGTTTTTCCATCAGGGATGCGCCTTATAGTATGTCTTCCCGATGGGCGCAGTATTACTCTGTAGCATCCACCATCCGGCAAATCACGCACAAATTTTACTTTTTTCTTTCGTTTCGAACTAGGTTCTCCTTCCTTAATCATTACGATTAGTTGGTCAAACGCTGATTTTGGAACTCCCTCGGCATCATAGCTTTCAGTAACAGGAGTACCAATATTATAGTTTAAAGTACTAAAAGTTACATTGTCGGCAACATTATACCGTTCTTTATACGATTCTTGAAATAATGTTTGTGTATTCGACACTGCATGAAGTTCGTCATTGTTTCGAGACTCGTTCACCATAAGCGATTCCGACGACAAACTACTTGTAT
Organism: Delia radicum; assembly: GCA_021234595.1. Classification (NCBI taxonomy): domain Eukaryota; kingdom Metazoa; phylum Arthropoda; class Insecta; order Diptera; family Anthomyiidae; genus Delia; species Delia radicum. The sequence goes on from CM037852.1 coordinate 197,851,846, forward strand.
TGGAACACAATTCAGTATGTATCATTGCTGCTGGTCTTTGTTTTGAATACTGATTTTCTAATGATGTTAATGCTTCTGCCCATGTTGTCAAATGAAATTTTCTTTGAATCCACCAAATATACGAATCATCTATTAATAAATGCTGTAATTCTTGTAGAGCTTGTTCGTCTGTTATGCATTTGATTCTTTTATAGCATTCTATATATTCTACAAAATTGTGCACTTTTTGTTTATTATATTCTCCAGAGAATTGAACCGGACAATCCAATAATGTGTTGAAGCTTTGTACAACACTTCTAAATATTGAATGAAGGCTAGTTGCTGTTGTACTATCCATTTTAAGTGGCCTCAAAAATTTGCTTTAAGAAGAAAAGAAAGTTGACTTTTTCAAAAATTAGATAGAAAATAGGAAAGCTACTAGTACAACAAAAAAAGTATGTAATTATGATCTTAAAGATAAAGTTGATAAAATAGTATAGTTTTTTAATTTACAATTTAATTTTAAATTACCATCATATTTAATTTCTATTGGAAGAAACGTTTTCCTTTTATGTAAAGAAATCGATAGAAACCCAGCCAGAAAAATACGAACGGCAAAGCATTGGCCCAGTGCTTTCAACGGTTTTATGAGCGTTGGCAGAGCGTTGGATATCTGATGATTTAAGTGCTTTGCCAACCCCAAAATGATAACACCGGGCAGGGCTTGGCCGTTCCTTTTTTAAAACGTTGGCAAAGCTTGATTTTTCCGTGCTTGATTTTTCAGACCATTGGCAATTTCTGGCTGGGAAGTAAACAAAATTATGAAGGTTTTTTAGTTTCCTACTAGTGTTTAAAGTTGGCGATGTCGATCAATATCGGTACAAAAAAAGTTTGAAATTGGTTTTAAAATTTGCGTGTGACGAGGTCGTTACAAAAATATATTTAAAGTTTGTATTTGATTAATTTTCACACTTAAAAAAGTTTTGCAGTAGGAAAATTAAAGTTAAAATAAAGGTTAACGTCACTACATTGCTAGGTCTGTCAAAAAAACAGAGTAGTATTTGGAAGATGACAAAGCCAATTGTGATAATATTTTGTTTTTGTTGTTGTTGTTGTTTTTGTTTTTGTTTTTGTTTTTTCTTTGATATTTTAAATTTTGAATCACGCTCCTAGACGAGGACAAAAAATTCTCAAAAAATTCTCATTCACCAGTGACCTATGTGATTTAACATAATAAATATCTCTAGAAATTCTAAAAACAAAGTCCCCTTAAGATTTCCTTGAGCAGGAATGAAATCCGGATAGGGACAAGACTACAGCAGATTGTTTTCACAATTTGTTAAATAAGTTTTGGGACTTTAGCACATTTAATTACTATAAATGCAAAGGTAAATTTCGTTTAAAAATTAACTGCTGAAAAGCAACTAACAAATGCATTAAAAATAACTAACAATGTTAAAATATATAACCATTTTTTACTACTAAAATTTGGAAACAACTGAGTATACTAGTTAAAACTACTGTTTTTAATAGTTGCTTTTCAGTATTTTTAAAAATTATATTTTAATAATTTTTTTTTTCTCTCTTTTCAAAATTCCAAACGGTACTGCAGTTATTATGTTTTGCAATGAAGTTTTCTAATTATTATTTGCAAACTATGAACATATAAAAAATAAATACATTGACATGTGATGAAACCGATCGATTTGGTTTAAAATCAATATTTAAAAAGTGAATAAAGAGGAGGAGATTCTAATTATTTTCAATGTGTTAAGTTGAATAAGAAATATCTATTTACAGCTTTTAATCTTTTTTAAATTTAAAACAATACGAAATATTTGAGATTGAAATTTCAAAAACGATCGATTGAAAATTATCGTTTTTCATCACATGCCAGATAAACTAAACAAGAATTCTTAAAAACTAAACGAAATTTTATATTTTTTTTAAATAACTAACACAAATTAAATTTTTACTGCAAAAATACTGTTTCGGTAGTTGTTTATTAAAATACTATTTATAATAACTGCTTTAACAAAAATACGGCATTTTTCTTGAGTTGTTTTTTCAACACATTAAAGATGCGTCATAGATTCGCTGGACATTTTTTAACCAAACTTTGCAGATATATAAAATGTTCAATAAATGTTTGTAATTTTGTTTAAAGCTTTAAAGCGACCTCTAGTGGAAATATTAACATTTTTTAAAATCATATCACATCCAATCAATCCAAAAGGTCAACAATAGATTTTTTTTAAATAATTAGTTGGCAACTCTATTTAAATATTTTTCACAATTTTTTTGTTTACATGTAGTCAATATGTTGAATTATTTTAAGATTTTTTAACCACTTAATTATATTTACCCAGTGGTAAATATGACCGTTTAAAATTACAGGGCCGAAAGAGGAACACTGACAATAATGAGTTATTTTTTTTTTATACAAAAACAATTGTAATTCCAGGTAAAAACAACACCTGATTACTACACAAATAACTGTCAAACTATTTTGAGTGTATGAAACAAAAATGTAAGGAAAATGTTGTTTTTTTAAGATTCTTCCTTTTTAATGTTTTTAAGGCAAATGTGTACTAGAATTGTTCCGTATAACAGGCTCATCAACGCACAATTAACAAGGCCCATTTTGCCAAAAAGTTCAAAATCTGCATTTTAAGAACGCAATTGGGGACTAAATTTACGCCAACATCATTATTAAGATGAGAAACTTATCAAGATGTCACGAGTGATGTATTTGGAAATTTACCGAATAATCGATAATACGTTTAAACCGATTGATGCTTAATTTTCGTTAACCCGAATTCATGAGTTCTTTAATACATTAAATAATAATTGAACTTGATAAATTTTTTGTACACACAAAACACATTTTTCAAAAATTTTTAAAATCAAGAAAACTAGATGGCATTCGCTTCACAGAAAAAGCCAAATTTATTTTGTATAAAAATGTTAAATTTTCGATTTATACATGTAAAAAAAAAAAAAATTAAGGGGGAGAACAATTTCGAAAATACAACGAAAAGATTTAATTTTAAACAAAACTGCATTTTTTAACTTATTTTTTTTATTGCATAAATGGACAGACGACAACCGTAGGAATCGAATTAGAAAAATCCGATAACAACTTTGAAATATAAGCTTGTCCAAAGTTACATACTTATGGGATTTTTCACGCTTTTTTTTTTATTTGGGAAACTAAATATGGAGACATGTTTTAGACTCCATAGAGAATATATGTTTCACATATAAAGAAAATCTGAAGACCTGAGGTCAAAAAATTACAATTTTTTAGTTTTCTTTCAAAGAATGAGTCATTATAAAATTCAAACATTTCCTTAAAAAAAAATCTTGTTCAAAAATTGTTAAATTTTTATAAAAAAAAATTTAATTTTTCATTAAAAAATCTTTGACCTTAATTAATTTATATTCATTCGTTCAAATAGTGCTAGCATTCAATATTCACCCGGATATGCCATAACATCTCTAGTTTCGGCAAAAGTGCAGTTTACGGGGTTTTGGAAATCAAAAAAAAAAAATACATGACCCCCTCCAGAATAAAAAAAAAAAAAAACCGAAATTATTTTTGGGAGGGGCTCGGCCCCGGGAGGCCCGTGGGAGGCAAAAAACAGGGGGCCATAGTAACAGGGTCGTATGGGTACTCAAATTAAAGGAAATTGTCTCACGATTTCAAAAATGATATTTTTTTTCGGATCCATAACACCCATTCCAAATTAGAGCCATTATTCGACCAATAGTAATATACGAAAAAAAGTCAAAAATAAAATTAAACAAAAACGGTACTCAAATAAAAAGAAATTGTCTCACGACAATGCGTAGGAAGTGGCTTTGCTTAGCAAAGTTTTTCTGCGTAACCGGCCTACGGCCGGGCTTAGGGGTTTTTTTACTCCCATCAGTCCAATTCTCGGCTTCGCTGAGGCTTCGCCCCGGGATGCGTAGGAAGTGGCTTTACTAAGCAAAGTTTTTCTGCGTAACCGGCCTTCGGCCGGGCTTAGGGGTTTTTTTACTCCCATCAGTCCAATTCTCGGCTTCGCTGAGGCTTCGCCCCGGTATGCGTAGGAAGTGCCTTGCTAAGCAAAGTTTTCCAAAAAACCCGTTTCCGTTTTTTTAACCCAGGGGGGCCAGGCGCCATAAAACGATTGTAGAGGGCGCTTCGTATCATGGATCCAAAAAAAAATCATTTTTGAAATCCAGATGAAATTTCCTTTCATTAGAGTACCCCCACTTATATGTTACTACGAATACCGGTTTTTTGGCCCTAGAGGGCCCCAGGGGCGTCAGCCCCCTTAACCGAAGATAGAAAAAAATTTTCTTTTTTCATTCTGGAGAGGACCATGTATTTTTTTTTTTTGATTTCCAAAACCCCGTAAACTGCACTTTAGCCCTAGTTTCTTATGCAACTCTTTCTATAAAAAAACGCTAATATCAAAATCTTCTAGAGCTGGGAAGAAAACTAAAGATCAACTTCAAAAAATATTTGTTTTTCCTTATTCAGATCATTAATATGCATCGTTTCTATCAATAAAAAAAATAAAAATCAATTTATCGGGGCATCCTAATCAATTTGTTCAACATATTTACATGTTGATACGGTGCATTCTACTCTGAAGTACTGCAACAACAAACCTTAAATATTTAAGTTTTTTTTTTCATATAAATAAGTTTTAAAAACGGATTATTTCTTAAATCTTATCTTAAATAATGACCAATAATTTTAAAATAGGCACTTTATAATAACAGAGATGTATTCCATGCGCAATACTAATTGTGATTTTTAGTCCACATATTTTTTATTTTATTGCTTATTTGGATTGTTGTATATAGGACTGCACTTTGGACAAATACTCTTATAAAATCCTACAGTACCACACTGATGGCATTTAGGCATAGAAACATTTGTAGTGCGTAATTTCGCAGCCACTACTTTATGAGATGATGGACCACTAATGGGATCAATAAGTTTAGTAGTTAATAAAGTGTTGATACATTTTTCTGGAATATTGTTGAGTATAGAAGAAATATCATTTGTAGTGTTAAAGGTAGTTGGCGAGTTGTTAAGTAGAGATTTTGTATTTATGAAAGATATTTTTGATGTCGATGATGTTTTATCATTATCACAATTTTTAGACGTTGAACAATTCATTTCCGTTTCATTTGGAAAATCTGAATTTTTTAAACTTACAGCAGTCATTACACGATCTGGAATTAATTTCATTTTTTTAGCTTTTTTTAAACAAGATTCGTACGAATGTGCTTTACTACGGCAAAAACTACAACGGTTACTCTTTTTTATTGTTGAATGAGATTTGCTTTGAGGTTCAGGAGATTTAGGGGTTAAAATTTCTGGTTGTATTGTAGTTTCACCATTATATAAAAATGCTATGGCAGAACCATTATCCTTAAGCTCTGGCAAAATTGTTGTGATTTGTTGATTTTGGTCCAATGTTTCAATACTCATTTCGGATTCATCAATAATATTATTAATTTGAGACATTATATCGGAATCAATTTGAAAATTTTCCTCACTAGTATGCGATGAATTTATCATTGTTGATTTTACATCATCTGATATAAATTCTTCTTCCTTAATTTCCTTTGTTGCTGATTCTTCTATGTCAATTAATTGAGGCATAAGATCTTCAGTACGTCTAACTTTAATTATGGGTTCTCTTTCATTTGCGTGCAAAATTTCAGTATTTTCTTCATCATTTAATTCAGTATTTTTGATGTGATTTTTGGATGGTTGTTTCTTATGAGGTTCTTCTTGGTATTTGTTAACATTGACTTCGTTAAAAGGATTTACATCTTTGGAAAACACCTTCTTTATTGCATTTCTTCCCGATTTTCGCAGTACTACTCTATATCTTCCAATATTTGGTAACTGTAATAATAAGTTTACTCTTTTACGTGAACATGTTCTAACTCGGGCTTCATCAATCATTGGAAGCAACTGGTTGATCACCGACTCTGGTATTTCCCCAGCAATATAAAAATCTTTCGCACGAAGTGTTCCTTTGTATGCATCGTGCCGCTTTTCTGAACGTGTTTGTACATCCCGTACTGTAGTTGGATCAAATCTGTGACAAACTTGTTCTTTTTCTAATATTGGCATTACATGAGCTATATCGCTATTACACAGCTCAGGTTTGGCATCTACTTGATCTTCTGATAATATTGGCACTAATTGGTCTACTGCGGGTACAGTTTCTTCCACTAACATATCCTCTGATGGAATTACCGCATTAATGTTATTAAATACCATATGAGTTGATTGTTGTTGTTTTGATGAATATTGATGTTCTAATGATGATAAGGCTTCAGACCATTGTGATAAATTCTCTTTAGTTTGTAGCCACCATGTATGTGCCTGATCTATTAGTAAATGTTGTAATTCTTGTAAGGCTTGTTCGTCCGTTATGCATTTAATTCTTTTATAATACTCTATATATTCTATAAAATTGCGTACGTTTCTTCCATCATACTCTCCAGAGAAGCGTACAGGACAATCCAACAATGTATTAAAATTTTGTATAACTTGTTTTAATATCAACTTTATACTAGTTGATATACCGTCCATGTTTAGTGGCCACAAAAATTATCTTTAAGAGAAAGAAAATTTGTTTCAAATTATATGGTACAAATACATAATGCTAATAGTATGTACAATTTTAAATACTACATAAAATTAAGTTAATTAAATTCAACTGTTTGATAAAGGATTCTATGAGACTATGGTTTTAGCTAAAGATCAGAGAACAGAATGAGATCATTCGTTTTTGTTGTCCATTCATACATTCATTGCTTTTGCATTGCTTTTATTCAACAACAACAGCTTATGCTGTTGCTGTTTATTCTATTTACTGTTTTTGTTGAATGCCTTTTTAACATTCATTTTTATAATGCCGTTACATGTCAAGCAATGAAATGAAATGACACATGAATAACATGAAATCAATCGCAATATTCGCGTAGTATTCGTTGACCTGTAGCAATAATAATAATTTTTTTTTAGTTTTATTAAACATGAAATATGTATAAATTTTTGTTTAATTTTATTAAACACGAAATATGTATAACATTTTTTAATTTTCTTAATACAGTAATAAGTTTCACAAAAAAATTTGTTAACGTTTTATTCATTTAACATTGAGACCATTCATACCAATCGTTGTGTATTCGTTGTTTTCGTGAGTGTTAAGTGAGGTTAACACTAGACAAGCAATGCAATGCATGGTTTTCGTTACACTCACTTTTCTCAATTCTGTCGATTGTTGCTTTATTGAAATGATGTGAGTTGACAACAATGTACTAATTTTTTGTGATTGCATTCAAAAGCATTAAATATGGCACTCAAAACCGTTCTCTGGTATCGACTGAAATTAGTAATAACCAAATTTGAGTTGTAGTAACTGAAATTCAGTTAACAAATAGCTAAATGTTTTTCTGTGTGTATTGAAAAATCAGATACTATATGCAAAAAGTGTGTAAGTTTGATTAATCGTAATTTCTTTAATTTTTATCGGATCATCACCACTAAAATTGCATTAGAATTATACACTCGCCTAATTTCTTTTGCAGCAAGATTTTTTTTCAGCGTCAAAAAGATATGCATTTTTTATGCAATTTGTTTTTTAAATACACTTTTTACAAATTTTGCCACTCTCGATTTGAATAAAAGATGCACATTTGAAAAATATGAAATTTTTAGTATACAACAAGACTTTCCTTTTGTTTTTTGTTCCGGGGTTTAAATATTATTAATGAATTATTGAAAAAAATCTTACATCATGTTTCCATAGAAAAAACAATAATTTCTTATTTTTATTTGTTAAAGATTAAAATTAAAAATGTAGTGTCAAGGAGCTGTTTAAAAACTATACATTTACTTTTTAATATTGTTTCTGAACTAAACGTAACTACCCAGGTAGAAATTTGGGATGGTACAAAAAACGAAGAGTTTTCAAAACGTTTGTTTTTGATGGTACTAAAATAAAAGCGTTTCCAAAGCGATAATTGCAAATAATACGAAAAAAAAGCATTTAAAAAACATTATTTTGGATTGCTATTCGAACTTTCGGACAAAGTATTTTAGGAATACTTTTTATACAAAACTTACAAATATTTGTGAAATAAAAACACTGTAAAAACTTGGTTCAAAGCGTTTTTCCAACGTTTGTAAAAAGTACTTTAGAAGTTCTTATCGTACAAAATTTACAACGGTTTATAAAATAAAACCAATGTAAAACCATTGCGTTAAAGCGTTTTTCTAACATTTGCCAATAGTACTTTAGAAATACTTTTTTTTTTGCGATTGCAGCTGTTCTCTCTGTTATAATGTCAAACGAGTTGCAACAACAGTTTAGTGGATGCGGAAAGCCAAATAAGCCAAAGAAAATTTCAGTTCAACCCAAGTATATGAAGAATTAAAGGGTAATAAGTACATAACTTGTGAAAAAAGTATTTTTTTACAACATTTATTTTCTACAGATTTTTTATTACATCAGTTTGAAACTGAAACACCATCCAAAATTTTGACACAGACAAGCCGCTGGTTGGCGACTGCTAAGTACAGAAACTGCTCAAAACAACCCAGGTAGAAAAATACAATCTTTAAAACGTTTTAAAAGCATTTTTCATGATGGTACAAGCGTTTTCAGAACATACCAAATTACAAATTTAAAGCGTTTTGAGAATGTGCAAAATGATAACCCAAATTTACGGTATGAGGATGGTATTTTATAACGTTCTCAAAACATTGCAAAACAAAATTTTTGAAATGCTTTTTCAATCGTTAAATAAGTATTTGCAGAACATTTTGGCTTACAGTTATTAAGCGTTATGAAAACGACCCAAATGATAACCGCTTTGAGGGTTGTAATTTTGAACATTGTCAAAACGCTCGAAAGACAAATTATAAAGATCTTTATGAATTGTTCATAAATACCACAAATAATGAAACATGTAAAATATGATTAAAATAATATAAATAAAGTAACAAAACATTGTAATTTTAAATAGTTTAACTAGCGTTTTATTAAGTTTTGAAAAAGTCCTCTAAAATATTGCTTTATCTGTCCTCAAAATATAGTGCTTTATAAAAGATATACAAGGACTATACACTTTATAGAGTCGCTACATTATGGGCTGGCCATATTGAGTGATTTATTGAACTCGGTTCATGAAGAGAAAAGCATATAAAAAATTGCATAAGAAACCGAGTTCGCATATAGATAGACCCCTTATGACAGTGTTGATTTTTAAACAGTAAAATATTTTGTAAAAAAAAAAAGTATTTCTAAAGTACTATTGGCAAATGTTAGAAAATCGCTTTAACGCAATGGTTTTACAGTGGTTTTATTTTATTGTAAATTTTGTACGATAAGAACTTCTAAAGTACTTTTTACAAACGTTGGAAAAACGCTTTGAACCAATGTTTTTACAGTGTTTTTATTTCACAAATATTTGTAAGTTTTGTATAAAAAGTATTCCTAAAATACTTTGTCCGAACGTTCGAATAGCAATCCAAAATAATGTTTTTTAAATGCTTTTTTTTTGTATTATTTGCAATTATCGCTTTGGAAACGCTTTTATTTTAGTACCATCAAAAACAAACGTTTTGAAAACTCTTCGTTTTTTGTACCATCCCAAATTTCTACCTGGGAATCTATTTTCAATCAAATTTGTCTTTCGAGCGTTTTGACAATGTTCAAAATTACAACCCTCAAAGCGGTTATCATTTGGGTCGTTTTCATAACGCTTAATAACTGTAAGCCAAAATGTTCTGCAAATACTTATTTAACGATTGAAAAAGCATTTCAAAAATTTTGTTTTGCAATGTTTTGAGAACGTTATAAAATACCATCCTCAGACCGTAAATTTGGGTTATCATTTTGCACATTCTCAAAACGCTTTAAATTTGTAATTTGGTATGTTCTGAAAACGCTTGTACCATCATGAAAAATGCTTTTAAAACGTTTTAAAGATTTTATTTTTCTACCTGGGTACTTAAATATTCTGTTTTAAAAATTTAATTTGTAACCCGTCATTGTGCGCAATTTACGCGAAAAATAATTTCACTCACATGATCGCGAGTGAGTGAATGTGAGTAGAAAAAAATTCTTCGTGAGTGAGTAATCCAAAATGAGTAGAATTTTACAAAACAAATTTTTTCTCTTTAAATAAATATTTTTTTTGAGAATTTTGTATGTATTGTTAATCGTTTTTGAAATTGCATTACATTTTGAATTGTCAGGTTTGAGATCATAATAAAAATTTTACTATTATAAAAAGAAAACACTAATTGTTAATAAATGTAAGAGAAAGACGAAAAAAAAATCAAAAATCTTGTGAGGATCAGCGCTAGAGGAAGTGCCGCACTTTCAAACTAGGCGACTAGGTCATCTTCAGCCTCATTCTAATTCACCACCCATAAGAACTAGAGTTGTGTAGTTCGTGAACGAACTAGTTCAATTGAACTAGTCTTTTCTTTGAACTAGTGAGCTGGATCACAATCATCAGCTCTTTTCGGTCTTTCGCTCTTTTTGTCTTTTGAGTAATATTTATTTTCTTTATGTGGCTTTTGAGTTTTTTTTTAATGTTGCCAGCTTAATTTTTTTAAACGTTTAAAGGAGACGTTATTCATTTCTTCTTTCTTTCGAAAAATTGTTACCTAGTTCTTTGAAAAATACAATAATTTCTAAAAATTAATAAAAAATTAAATTTTGAGTTTATAAAATATCTGGAAAATTTTTATAATTACGTACCATTTTATGATTTAATAATCATTTTAAATATATTTTAAAGTGTTGAATTGTTCTCCGATAGTATATTTAATAGAAAGTTACACATTTTGTTTCGCATCAGCTGATTCAATTCACTTCAAATAGTTCGTGTCGCACAGCTCAATTTAGGATAAAGAGCTGTTGAACTAGAAGAGCGAACTAGTTCATTGAAAGGAGCTGAACTGTAAAGAGCGATCTTTAGAAAGACCTAGAATGCCCAAGCCTAATAAGAACTCATGGTTTGATCAGGTATACATATCTACCAACTTACTGAAAGAAGCTTGTGTTTTTTTTTTCGTTTTTAGTTGATTACTCTAATAAAATGAGCTATTCCCGTCTTTTCTTACAAGTTCAGCCAACAGATTTACATCGCAAAGCTTTTAAATTGCCAGGGTAGCCAGTCCAACTGCGAATGTTACAATTACTGGGAACGAGTTGGGAATTCGGCATGTACACTAATATTTAAACACAACATATTCTAGTTGATTGGTTTTCCTATTAGATTTTACATTTCATTGTACCCATTTGGTTTGAGAATTTTGTAAATATTGTTAACAGTTTTTTGGCCGGCCGATTTAATGTTTTTGGGGTTTTAAAATTCATAATAAATGACGAAATTACACACCCATAAATTTGAGACGGTACAAAAAACAAAGCGCTGTCAAAGCGTTTGTTTTCGATGGTACAAAAATAAGCATTTTCAAAGCGTTGGTTGTTATTGGTACAAAAAAGGCTTTACAAAAGCGTTATTTTTGAATGCTTTTTCAACGTTCGAAAAAAAGTCAAGGAAGGATACCGTAACCGCTGAAAACCCGTAAAACGAAAATTGAATACCGTAATCGAATCATATACCGTAACTGTTATTTTTAAAAAACAGTAAGGTTACGGTTAACCTTATTTTATAACGGTTAAACCAAATTCAAGTTCGGAACTAGCTTGACATTTTTTTATACTATCGCTCGACATATTGTTGATATTTTTTGAAATATTTATGTGTGTATGTAGTTGTTTTTTACAAATGTTTATGTATTAGTAATAAAGATTTTAGATTTTATTAATTCTCATAAGATTTATTATTTTATTAAGTTTAAATGTAACCATTTTTTTAACAAAAAATGCTAAAAAGAAATTAAAAATTATTTAAATAAAAAAAATGTACTGGTTTTAACAAAAGGCTAATTTCTGCAAAAAAAAAAATCCAACATTTTTTTTGCCATACTCCCTACGTTTCAATAGAAAGAGAAAAACTAATTTCTGTATGAATTTGGTCGCGCAGTATAAATGAATCTTCTAACTATATATGGCGGTTTAAATTCAAAGTTATAAAAACCATTTGGTATACACTTTATGCTTTTTGACAATGTATACAATATTGATCACTTTTTAATCAAATGAGTTATTATTTAATTGAAAAATAATTCAGTCAAAGGGCTATCAATTTCTAATTGAATTAGCAATTTTCGTTGTTGACGAAATTTCAGCAATTAAAGTTATTGAATCGGTGGTTTTCTTGATTGAAATGGGTTTTTATTATTTAGTACGTACGCAGTCATTTGTTTGTTAAAAAGGCGATGAACCTTAACCGAAATAAAGATCAAAATTAGACCAGTTCGAAAATTAGACCGTTATTCATTTCGGTTGGCATCCTTGAAAAAAGTACTTTGGGAGTACTTTTCATAAAAAATTTACAACGGTTTATAAAATAAGAACACTATAAAAACATTGCTTTAAAGGGTTTTTCAAACGTGTGCAAACAGTACTTTAGCAATTCATCTTTTACAAAATATATATCTGATTAATTGAAAAACACTGTCTAAAAATTGGTTTGAAGTGCTTTCAAAAAATTCGAACAAGTGTTTTTTTGCAAAATTGTCCTCATTAACACAGAAAAAACTAAAAACAGGTTTCAATTAATAATTTTATTGAATCAATTAACATTTTAATTGATTTTGCACCTACCACTGAAATGATAGTATTAACTAACAAAATTTGCAGACAGTTTATTAAAACTCTTTCAATTAAAATAATAATAATATCAATTAAAAGAGTTATTGTTTTTCTTTACAACCTCCATTAAAAAGTTTAGTTAAATTGATTAAAACTTTAATTGAAACTTGAGAAGAAAACAATGGCAGTTTTAATTGAAAACTCGTATTTTTTATTTTTATTATATGCCCCCCATTAAATACAAAAAGAAATGTAGGTTTGTAAATTAAATTGACATTTTATTTATAATAAAATTAAAGCTTTTTAATATAAAAATTTATTATAAGAAAACAAATAAAAGTAAAGACAAAATTTTTGTTTTGCTTGTCTTGTCTTGAACTTTTTCTTGTAATTGAATTGCTTTCTTAAAAAAATCACACACAACTTTAAAATGATAGTTTAATGACAATTATACTTATTGAAAATTTAATTATTTACAAAAATAATAGTTTAATTGTCCTTTTTCGATAAGGTTTATTTAAATCCACATGTGCACTTTTATTAGCACAGATAAAACACGAAACTAAATTAAGTTTTCGTGCGTACACGAATATCTCAACAAAAAGAGTGTTGCAAACTCTAGTGAAATAACTACGATTTTGCGTGTATTTGAAATCGGTAAACTATTCAACTTATTAAAAGTTAATCATTTGCAATTTTTTTTCTTTTTATTTACAAATTAAATAATATATTGATATAATTAAACCTTTTTTTGATAAATAATCAAACAAAGGTTTAATCTAAATAAAAAAAAAATATAGTTTGCCAAATTTTTAAAAATTTTGTTTACATGTTGTCAACACTGTATGGATATATTAGAAAATTCAATAAATTTTTTAATTGAATCAATTAAAAAAATTGTTTAAATTGCCATTGATATTCAAACAATCGATTAATTAGATATTTTTGGCCCATAATTTTTTCTGTGTAATAAATAAAAGATCGTTAAACCGTTATAAGTTGGTACAAGCGTTTCAGAACATTTTAAAACTCTTTATCAAAATTTATGAAGATATATGACAAAATATTAATTTAAATTTTAATTGAAACAAAAGAAACATTTTTCTTCTGTAATATTTCGATTCATTTTAAACCCTGCACTCTCATAATAATTCCAAAAGTTCATCCAAACGTATCGATTCGGTTGCAGCAACCGAATCAATTCGGTTGGATGAAATTCAGATGAGGCAACCGAAATTGATATGTGAGTGTGAATAAAACACTTCTTTTGTTTTAGTATGCAAGTTTTAATTTTCAGAAACTAGAGGCGATACAAAAAATAAAGCGCTGTAAAACCGTTCGTTTTCGATGGTACCAAATAAAAACTATTTTTAGAGTGTTTGTTACCAATTACATTAGCATTATTTTGGATTGCTTTCTAAACGTTTGCAAAAAGCAGTTTGGATAATAATGAATGAAGTAATTATTAATAAAAACGCTGTAAAACATTGCCCTAACTTGTTTTTTCAACGTTTGCAAAAAGTACTTTAGCAGTAATACTTCTAAAAAAATATATCTGATTGTTTGAAAAATGAATGACCGAACATTCATAAGCCACTTTGTTTTTGCAAAATTTACTTTTAGAACACTTCTCCAAAGTTTAAAATACAGAAATTATTTAGAAAATTTTGTTTTATTTTTTATCAGTTTATTCCTATTATTTTTTTTGTGGGCGCTATGGTGTAATGGTTAGCGCGTTGGAATATTACACAGATGGTCCCGGGTTCGATTCCCAGTGACGACAACATCAATTTAGAAAAATAATATGTATAAGTTTTCTATCACTTATATGTATCGCTGTGTTCCCATAGCACTTAACCCCACCGAAGTAAAATAATGAATCAGGGCTATGAAACAAAAAGCTTCAATAAACTCGCCAACTCTACATCAGGTGGCAAGCAACAACTGTTCTAAGACTTATCTACTCGCGCATTTACAGTGTTGCCATGTTTGAAGCCCTTCATCTTTCACCACCTTTCATCTTTCCACTATCCCCTTTCCAAAGAAAGCAACACATTAATTAATAGGAAGAATTTCCTGAGTGTTGCTTCTCTTTTAAAAAAAAAAAAAAAATACATCTTACATGATTCATTATTATTATTTATGAACTTACAACATTTTGTAATTTCTTTTTAAAAATTATTTATTACTTTTTAAATATTACAAAAATTTTACATTTTTGGTTTAACAATTCATAAGTTTTGAAAACAGTATGTAAAAATGATTTTGATTCGTTATTTTTAACTTATTAATTTGAATTTTGAAATGTATGCGCCATATTCAATTTGTATTGTAAAGTTATCTGAATTTTTACGTAACTTTAGATTTTAAATCTTAATTTTTAATGAAATAAGAAATATATTTTGCATGTTGATTGCATTTGAATTTAAAATCTAAATCTTCAATTTTAATTGAAATTTTTACAAATTGAGAAGTTAAAAGTTTGTTTTTGTCTGTTGTATGTAAAGTCTCGGTTTGAGTAAAGCCAATTATCTTGTTCTATTGCAGACAACTGAAGATTTTGGTGATGCCAATGAAACATGATCAAATTTCTTGCAAAGCAACAAATAAAATCTAATATGACAATATCATATTAGATTTTTTATTTTTTTTAGATCATAAAGTTTCAACAAAAAATTAGCGTGTTAAGTTTTTCTTTTTAAAAAGTTGTTTTGTACAAGTTAAAATATAAAAATAATTTTTAAAAAAATTTAACTTTTATTAGCTCTAAAAAAACGGAGTTGATTGTTTAAATTTGGTGAATTTAATTCCCTACAAAACCATACCTAGCTTTTTTTATCTCTTATATTTAATTGTTTATAAAAAAACTACCGAAACAATTTCATCGAAAATTATTTTTTGTTTGCGAGTGCTAACTGAAAAATGAAGATAGAGGGCTGAAATTTTGACACAATTATTCTTTTGTGACCGACAACATAATTTTGACATGGGACCAAAAACAAAAATATTCGCTGTATTTGGCACAGTCCAATATTAAGCTACATATTTGTTAAAAAATATAAAAAAAAATTTAAAGCGATTTTTTTTTAAAAAAATATTTTGAAAAAGTTTTTATATATTTTTTATAAAATTTCTGATCCCCAAAACTTTTAATATTGCTATGCAAAAATAATTTTCCAATTTCTGCCACACACCAAAAGTTAGGACCTTTTTAATGATGTTCAAATCCACAATTTTACTTACCAAATTTTATCAAAATTAGTCGTTGAAATAAAATTAAAATGCTTTATATTGATTTAGATAATAAGAATAATTAAAAATAGAGGCCGTTCAGAATTAAATATTTCTTTTCAAAAATTTTTTTAGTCGCTCGAGCCATTAATCGATTTCGGGATCTCTTGGTTATACATAGAGCTTACGCATTAGTCCCAACACCAATAGCACCCACATATTTTGTATTAATAAAATATAAAAATCATCGACAAAACTAGGATCGTATTTATTACAAATTTTATAAAAATAGAAACAATACTTGTTAATTTCAAAAATATGCTTAAATAAATGAAAATAGTTTTAACTTTTTAACTTAATTTTATATATTGTTGAACAATAATTATAATATTACTTATGTATGATATAAAAATCTTTAAGCTTAGGTACCTAACTAGATTTCAAAAATTATCAGTTTTTAATACATTTTTCTTTTAAATTTAAAAAAAAATATGTTTTTAAAAAATATTTACAAAAACAGATAATAATAAAATCAAATGACTATATTTATAAAGAAATTTTTAGACGTTCCATGGAGAAATATTTTCTTTTATACAATGCACAATGGTCAAAAAAGAAATTTTTATGGCCAAAATGTAGTTTTTTTTTATATTCGAATTTCCCATATTTTTTATTACAGAAAGTTAAAAAACACTTCAAATGAAAAAAAAAAAATTGTTTTTTGAACTCGTTAGTTGCCATTAGTTATTGCTTAAATTGATTAAACGGTAATTCGGGGCGGTTAATCGACAACAATGGAGATAAATCGATTAATGCAAAAACACTAACAAGTCAGGTATCCCGACCCTTACTCGTAAATATTAATGAGCTTCGGATCAGTTATGCAAGCCACCGGTCGTCTGCCGGCTAGCCGACAGGTTTTTTCAAGATGATGCACAGTGGGTTCGATGGTACCCAAAGTGGCGATTAATTCATAGAAGCCGTAGTTTTAAAATATTATATATTTTTATTGATGTGTTATTATAAGCACATAAAAACACAGCATTTGAGAAAAAAAGTTAAAAAAAAAATTTTATTTAACCCGTTAAGCGCATTATTGTTTTTTGGAAAAAAAAGACCTTAGTTTACAATTTATGCTGTAACTTCGGAATGAAACGCGGTAAATTAATGAATGAAATTGGAAATTAAAGCATACTTAATGTGCTACTAAAAAATTCAAAGAGTAAATTTATTGTATGCATTTATATTAGTATAAATTTAATTTAAAATCCAATTTTTGTTTTTCACAAAATCTCATAAATGTACAAATTTATTTCAAAAAAGTCACAAAAGAGAATATTATAATTTTTTAGTAATGAATAGTCATAAATATGTACATAAAAATACAGGTTTAAAAAAAAATGGAAGAAAAAATTTGTTTTAACCTGTTAGTCGTTTTTTGTTTTTCGGAAAAACATGATCCACAATTTTCGCTGCAACTTTGAAATCAAAATAAATTTAAAGAATAAGTTAATAATATGTATTCCTATTAGTATAAATTTGTATCCAGTTTTTGCTTTAAATAAATTCAGTAAATGTAAAAATTAATCTGAAAAATAAAAAATTTAAAACTTTTTGGGGAATCTTTGTTTTCGTTTTACCTTTTTAATGAAAAATATATTAACATATTTGTATTATTCTGCATTTTCAAATACATCACAAGTATCCCAATTATCATACTTAGCAGAAACCTATTGAAAAAAGGTTTAAACTGTTTAAGAAAATTATCAAACGTTTGGTTGAAAAAACTCATATTACTGGGGTTTATACGCTTAATGGTTTTCATTTTAAGAAAATTGATTTTATCCTTCCAATCATTTAAAGCGGTATTTCTCATAAAGTTGTATAGTTCTAGGCGCGATATAAAAATAGTATTGGGGCTTATTCCTAAAAATATTAAATTTGTTCTTATTTAATTTAACTGTTTAATCGGTTTTCCAATTACCTTATACCGATTACTTTATTTAATGCAAAACACAATACGCACTTTACAAAAACTTCAAATTTTAAAACAGCAAAAAACACCACTGAAAAACAAAACATAAAAACAAGCACAAAATTACGATAGTCAGTTTAATTTCAAAAAATATTAAACGTCAAACGCATTGGTAAAAAAAAAGTTGATTGCCCAAAGTACGTGATTGAAAACCGTTATTATATAGGCGTGACTATCTCGGCACGGGCAAATTAGTATAAGATGTAAAACCATTACGTGAATTTGGTAAATTATTAGAAAGTCCTATTTTTTCGCTGGAATTGAGTGTTAACTTTTATTCTTTTCTGGTAAATTGGTCACCCTCGTTAACATAGGTGATCAAACGCCACTCACGCAGCCATCTCTATTAAATATCAAAATATATTAGGTCCATTCGTTTACTTTTCCAGTAAAATCCAGTAGATGAGTAAATTTTGGGCAAAATGAAAATTTTACTCTCTTGCACAAAAAAGTAAACGAACGGAAAAATTGCAAAAACTTGCAGGTTAATTCAAACATATGATCGCTAAAAAGCTTAGTGCTGTAAAATATGTGTTATTTAGACTACCCAGTATATATTGTTTTTGGTACTTGATGCATTGCATTTTAATAATTACAAATTCGTAGCAATTGTATTAATTAAATAAACTTTTGTGGAAGCTTTTGTACCTGTTTAGTTTGTACATGACTTTTAATTTTGTTTCTAGTTAAATAACATACGAAAATACATGAATACTTTATTTTTGATATTCGGTAAGAAGTATTCATATATTCATTAGCTTTACATCTCTAATATATTAATGTAAATAAAAACAATTAACAGAGATATTAGAAAACTGATAAATTGTTACTACAATAATTGTAACTGACTACTTTAATTTGTTTCAGGTTGAAAATAATTATTTTTAGTTTTTGCCGCCCTTTTAATTCAGCTTTTAATCTTTTAAATGTTTTTATTACTAAATGTATGATTATTTTTGTTTGTTTACTTAATTTAATCATATGTTTTTGTTTTCTACTGGATTTTACTGGCAAAAATTTGTCCAGTAAAAATTTGCAGGTTTTTTGCTGACAACTGTCACTTTACTCTCTTAGTAGATGCTCTCTTTTGCAAATTTATGTGTACGCGAACGCATTTCAGTAAAATCCAGTACAAATTTGTACAAATTTGTGCAAATTTTGGTGTAAACGAATGGACCTATTGACAATAATATCAACAACAACAAAAATAGCTAACATTGAGAGTAAGACAATAACAACAAAAGTAACAACAAAAACACTGTGGGTATGGTAAATAAAGGAATTTTGAAAACAATACTTTTTACATAAAATTATTAATATCTTAAAACGGGGCAACAAAAAGGCAAACTTTTTTGTTTGTAATATCAAGTAGAAATCTCATACTTTTCAAAAAACACAACTTCAAAGCCGGCACTTTACTACTTTGTTACTTCTGGTCTATCATATATGGAAAATACCCCGATTTTAGAGCTTTTTTTAAAAAAATATTACAAATATTTCCACACATATTTTTATAAACACAAAATCATTTTTTGTACACTTGAATACCTGAAGTTGAAAAAAAGTTAAAAAAGTTTAACTTTATTAATTTTAAATTTAAAAAAATAAGCACTGCTTTTTATTAAATTTAAATTTTTTCACTTTTTAAGAAAACAGCAATAATTAGCTAACTTTGACAGCTCACTACGGATGAAGTAAATAACTTAGATGGTTCAAATTTTAAATAGTGATGTAGAATTTTATCTAGTTTTATTCGATACCAATCATTTTGGCAAAAACCTTATTCTAAAATTTCAATTAAGCGCCACTTTGGACCCATTTCAACCCAATGTGTGACGCCTCTGACGACACTTCCAGCTTGAATTGTCGGCTAAGCCGTTTGACATTTTCGACCATAATTGCAAACATGTTTTTCTTTGAAAATGCTTTACAATGAATATGAGTGAAAACAAATTTTCTGTTTTTGCATGCATATATGACACATTAGATGCTATGAATTAATGAAATAATAAAAAATTACATTTTAATATTTAAAGATGCAACATAATTTGAAATGGAGATGCAACAATGCTTTGTTGTTTTTTTTATTGAAAAATTTGTGGCTTTTCTTCTATATGTTGATCCAATTGTAATGTATATTTTCTTTTTGCATATTTTATGAAAAATTCTTTAAAAAAAAAGTTATTTGAAAAAAATCATTAATACTACGTTCATACAACTTTCGACTTTCAAATTCACAAATTTGTTTAAGTTTTAGTTAATTTCAGTAAATGACAATAATATTTATTACAATGAAAACATTGGTCTTAAACAAATCATATTTTATAAGCAATTATTTTTGCGCCCAGAAAAATTAAATTCCTAACTTTAAAGCTATTCGCTAATTTTTCAGCAAAAAATTTATTGTATATTATCAATTTTTCTCTTTAACTATATTAATTTAAAAATAAAAGAGTCACTCTACAAAATTACATACACAAATTTTCAAAATTGTTAATTATAAAAAATATTTTATGATTTCTCATATAATCGACTCATACGATTATTCGTTATAAAAAATGTTCCCACTGTTCCGATCCTAAAATCAGTCATTTGAAGCAAATAATTTGAAGCAAAATAAATTGAAGCAAACAATGAATTTAAAAATGATTGCCAGAAATTATTAATAACAAGGGGAGTCTCCCGGTTTGTTCTCTCCGATCTTAATGAAATTTGGATTTGTGATAAAGAAAAAAACACGTATTTTTTTAACGGCTCAATCTCATGTTTAGGTGTTAAAAAGTTGGTCAAAAATTACCGCATTTTTCGTTTTTTTCGGCTTATTGCTAGTTGTTTCAGAGAAATTTTAGACAAATGAGGTGCCAATTGAAGAGCTTTTGCAGATGCATTATCTGGTATATGAAACATGTCCGATTACTTTCAAGTATTTTTAATATTAAAAAAAAATGTGTTTTAAATTATATTAAAACTGACGTTTTGTTATAGTTGGATTAAGATAAAAATATGTATATTAATGGATATTAAATTTAATCGAGGGGGTGTATGAGCTTTTTTCTACATTCGAAATTGTTCGGATTTTATGCGACTTTTTCCAAAGTGCTTATTAACCTATATTTTAAATGTTTTAAATAAATGGCAACCCTAACACTAGAGTTGTCAATTATTCGCCTTTCAGCTTTGTTCGAATAATTCAAATAATTGTTTTCGCTCGTTCGATCAAACGATTAAATTTCAAAAATTATACGATTAATCGATGAGAATAACGAATAAAAAAATTATTTTTAAATAATATTTTTATTAACAAAAAAATAAACAATTCATACAAAAAAACTTAAAAATAAAATCGCTAATTGTTGAGGTAGGTGATATAGTAAGAAGAGCATTGAATAGTTTATCTAATTTTTCTGTTCTTTTTTTAGATTTTTCCAAATATACTATATCGTCTGATATATCGCTGAAGTCTTTTTTATTTTCTGTATTTTTAATACTCTGAATTGAATTATTTAATTCGCATAAAAGATTATTATTTTCATTACTAATAACTTCTTCTATTTCAACACTTTTATCTGAATTATTGTGATTACTTTCAACATAAAATAATCTTGAGTACAATTTATTAGCATATTCTTTAGTTTCACTTTTTTGGGAATATTTTAGGAAACTTTAATTGCTCGGAAAATTTTCAGAATTCAGAAATATTATTAACGTATTTAAAACTTTAAAACGTCTCTCATTTATTCTTATTTTAATATGTGTTAGTAAGTCTGTTGCAAAAGAATTATTAATTTTTTCTAAACTATTTATTAAAAACTTGATTACTCCCACTAATTCTATTATGGATGTGCTATCTTTTCCTAGCTCTTTTATAGCAACATCAAGTGGTTGTAAAATTTTATAAAGGTTTGATAAAACAGTTACTTCAAAGTCCGTAAATGGTGTTAAACCAAAATCAATTAGTGCATGATTAACACATTTATGAATTCTAATGAAGTTTTCCAGCATCTTTGATAATGATGACCATCTGTGTTTCACGTCATGAATAAGGCGAACTTCATTTCCTTCTTGTTGACAAACATATGTCTGCAGTTTTTGTTGTTTTTCGGTGGATTTGTTAAACATTTTGACGTATTTCCGTAGTTTATTTATAACATTTTGTATATTAATTTTTTATTGAAATCCATTATCAACGTCATATTCATTACTAAGTTCATCATCATCATCGCTTTCGTCATCCTTCTTTAAAAATTTATGAGAATAAATCAAATTAAAAGCTCTCATTTAATTTATTTTGTAATAAAAAAAAAATGTTCGATTAATTGACGTTAATTAATCGATTTATTCGTTGTTCGAAAATCGTCATTTTTAAATTATTCGAACAGGAGTTTGGTTTTGTTTGATCGATTAATCGAATTATTCTTAATCGACTGACAACTCTACCTAACACACTACATCGACAATATTGGTATAAACATTTTTATTTTCTCGAATACATCAAAACTGAGTTCAAAAATATCTAAATTTAATTAGTTTCAGACATGTTTTCATACAAAAGTGTATTAACTTAGTACCAACCTTTTAACACTCAGAAAAGTTCTACAGTTACTACATGATAGTTATTTGTACAGTAATGGGTTAGTAGTTGTTTTAATTACAATTGCAGTTCTTTTACTTAGGAAAATAATTTTTAATGTTTTTGAGGGTTGATTTTTAAACATTCTACCAAAATTAACGCATTTCGGTAACAGTTATTTTTTGCATTTGTTTTGACTTTTTAACAAAGTGTGTGTGTATCAGAAGGTACAAAAACAAAAAACCAACATGGGCGTGTAAAAAGCGGCGGTTTATACATTTTTTTCTTTCCTTTTTAGTGTAAAAGAGTGTTAAAGAATAATAAAATGAAAACGCTGTAAATTTGTATTAAAAAAAATATAATAAATTAAATATTAAGGTCAGATTTGGAATAGAAGATAAATTTATTTACTTAAATATTATTAAATGTTGTAGTTCTTTTCTTGTAGCTTTTTAATATTTATATATTAACTCAATTCAATGGGACGAAAAGACATCAAAGAAACAATATTCAATCTCTTGAAGACAGATATATATAGGTGACAGAAATGATTTGAAAAAATAGCGTGAAACGTGAATATTTAAAGTGATATTTTATGTAATGATATTTTTACAATAGTGTGTTTAATAAATAATAAAATCAGATTAAGAATATTAACAAAAAAGTTTTTTTTTTATTATCTTTTTTAATTGCTGGTATGTTGTTTTTACTACATTTGTAGTTGTTTTTACACATTGCAGTTGATTTAAATTCAAATGTAGTGTACACCTTTTCAACTGCAAATGGAGATTTTTAACTTCCATTTGCAGTTAAAATAAAATAATAATAAAAAATTCGCGCGAATTTTTTATTTCCAACCGAATTGCACTCAAACAAATTTTTTTTTATTCGTTCTGCATTAAAATCCAATTTATACTTAGCACACGAATTATAATGTTTATGCAGAAAAAGTATTATTTAGCTATAAATTGTTGATCGTTTGAAAATGAAAAATGCGAGCGACTGTTGCATTTGCAACCGATTTACACTAAAAAAAAATTTCTACAACAAAACCGTAGCAAAACTCCTATTAGTTAGCTAAATATAGATTGGTTTCGGTTCTGCAGAAAATTTTTAATTTCCAAGCAATTTACACTTAAACAAAAATTTTTCTGCAGCAAAACAATTATTGAAGGGTAAATTGTTCTTGGTTAGGTATATGAGGGCGGTCCCAAATTATCCGACCTGACGTATAGATGGCGGCAGTAGTTTGAAAAAATAACTTTGGTGAGAAGTGGCATCCTGGCAAAACATTTGTTTTAAGTTTCAAGGCACCACGTTTTTTAGTATTTTTTTGGAGCCATTGATTTTATTTTTCAATAACTTTTGCAAGTTTTATATTTTAGAAAAGCCGGTAATATATTTGTGTTAACAATACTTTAACTCGTAGAAGTGCAAAATTTTAGGCCATAGGTATATATATTTCTAATTGTTATCGTAACGCAAAGATGAAAAATTTATAAAAATCGTTTGAAACAAGCTCACTTATTTTTGTTCATTTTCTTTTTTTTTGTTCGGGGCTTTCAGCTATTATGTAAAAAAACTGAAATATTGCGTTAACCGCGATTTTAAGTCAAAAATTAAATTTTATGAAACACCACAATTTTTTGGAAAGCTCAAAATATGGGAATAAATTTCCATGAAATCACCAAAAAAATATTAAACATTGGTATCCATGTGCAAAATTTTTTCAAATCCAATCAAAAAATGTAATTTTGAGAATTTTTTTAAATTTTAAAATTTAAACAGCATAACTTTTAAGCACCTTGCAGAAAGTGATTTACGCAAGCTCCCTAAATAGTGGTTTATTATCGGGTTAAATTCTATTAATGTGCAAAAAAAAATAAAAATTGTATCATTTATTTTAAATATTTTCGAGAATAGCCCATATATTAAATTATCAGAGACAGCAAATTGTCTTGGAAGAGAAATACTCAGGAAAGGATGAAGAGAGGCCTCAATGCCTACTACACATGCAGAAACTCTATCGGTAAGAATTGGGGACTAAGACCGGATATGGTAAACTGGATTTACACGTCGGTAGTTAGACCTATTCTTACTTATGGATGTACTGTCTGGTGGGATGCATTGAGAGTGGATAGCTGTAGGAAGTTGCTCAACAAGGCCCAAAGGAGTGCCTCTCTTGGTATTACAGGTGCGAGGAGAAGTACTCCACAGGCAGCGTTGGATATCATACTGCATCTATCCCCAATTGAACAGTATGTGAGGAGTGCTAGGAGGCTGCTAGGAACTTATTTAGGCTCTACGAGTCTGCGCTGGTAAGACCTAGGAGAGATGACCACACGAAAATATTGTACGAAGTAGGACTGCTTGATCATAGTAGTACACTCAAAAAAATAAGTTAGTAGAAAAGTTAGTAAAACGTCTTGTAAATCAGGTATACTATTTTTTAGCAAATATTTTTGCTAAAATCGTGTTTTCAGCTAAAATTTTTGTTATACTTATTCAGCACTTAACTGTTTTATACTAATGCTTTACTAATATACTAATGTTTTACTAATTAATTTTGCTAAAAAAAATTGTGCTGATAAGCAGATGTCGCGGCATGTCAAGATGTAGTAGAGAAGAGGAAAATGGTATTAAAAAGTACAACTCTAACAAGACAAGTAAAAAAATCAACCATGAAAAAACATATACAGACATGTAGACAGAGTAAAGAGAAAGACAAAAACACACATCTTAGGTAGATTTGTATGGTTTCTTTTTCTTATTGCAAAAAAAGGGTTGTTTTTTTCGTTTCGTTTGTTTTGTTTATTTTTTCGTTTCGTTTCTAGAATTATCTTCGGCGGTTTCGTCATTGAAAAGATAGCATCATTAAGACAACCATTGATGTAAGTAGTTGATGAAAATTTTTGTTATGTTATATATATTTATTTCTATATATTTTCAGATATTAAATTAATTCATGTCGTCAATGTGGGAAAATTAAAATTGTTATATTTCGTTATTATAGTAAATTATTTTTAAAAGAATCACAAAAATATGTTTTATGATTTTCAGCAAATAAATTAACTAAATTACAATTTTTCTACAAATTTTTTGCGTTTTTTTCAGTCTACTAAAATTCAGCAAAAAATTTATTAATTTTTACCAACGCTTTTTTATTTCTAATCTACTAAGTGTTAGCAAAACTTTTGCTGAATCTACAAATTTTGTTGCTAAAAATCAGCTCGCTGATTTTCAGCAAAAGATTTTGCTGACATTAGCAACTTTTTTGCTAGCATCCTCCTGACTAAAATTTTGCTGACTCAGCAAAATTTTTTGCTGACTTTACAAACTTTTTTTTATGAGTGTAGTCTCGAGGGAATATCGGATCATATGGTATTGACCTTAGACTTCGGTGAAACACCTCCGGTGGACTTTCCGATTAGGGAGGTCTGGCGTGGATCCAATGGGCTGTTCGAGGGGTGGGCAGTATTCACGGACGGATCCAAAATGGACACGGGCACGGGTGCCGGTGTTTATATTGCTGGCACTGACGTGAAAAGATCATACAGACTCCCAGATGAGTGCAATGTCTTCCAAGCGGAGATCCTGGCGATCTGGAGGACGACGGAAGTGATACTAGGACACATCGGTGGGGGATCTAGGGTGACAATCTATGTCGACAGTCAGGCGGCGCTCAAAGCACTGACAAACTACACGGTGCGCTCGCGCCTGGTCGCACGATGTAGGTGTGCTCTGAGGGAGCTCATGGAGGCATTCACGGTGAGGCTGTGTTGGGTACCCGGACACTGCAAGGTGGATGGCAATGAGTTGGCGGACGAACTTGCGAGGGAGGGTTCAAATCTGGACTTGGCAGTAAGAGACGGGGGGGTAAAGCCCCCTTTATGTTACTACTTTGAGGTTATACGGAAGGGATTCCGCGAAACCGTTAACCAATCATGGAGGAACAGAATGGACTGCAGGGTGTCTAGGGCGTTATGGCCCGCTTTGGACGCAGGAGCAACCAAGGTTCTTCTGGGACTGGACAGGGAAGGTCTCAAAACCCTTACGGGGTTCCTGACCGGTCATTGTACTGTCAGGGCTTTCACAAGCAGATGGGAAAGGGACATACCGGATTTTTGCAGGCTGTGCGAGGACGTTGAGGAACTGGAGACAGTGGAGCATATAATGTGCCACTGTCCTAGGTTACAGGGTCTCAGACAGAAATGGCTAGGAGATAGATTTCACGACGAACTCGGGTGTGTCGCTGGATACAATTCAGTTGATTTGCTGAGATTTGTCAGGGAGATAGGACGGCTGTTTCTGGTAAGGGGACGTTAGGATCCGGTTTCTGGGGAGTAAATATATTTTCTACCTTTCTTTATATTTATCTTTGGCTGAATTTCAGTTTATGGGGGACACCCCTAGAGAAAAAATCTGAATATGCCATCCCCTTCAGAATGTTCCCAGGAGTACGAAAATCATAATGAATAAGGGGGCTCACGCCCCCTATGGGCGTGGCAGTCGAAAAACGACCCGGCCCACCTACGTAGACAATATGGGTATCAAATGAAAGCTAATGTCTTCACGATTCCAAAAATAGCAATAGTTGCCAGATCGGGCGGTTTTTGCAGCCGATACGGCCATTTTTGTTAAATAGGGGCGGGGGTGAAAAACGACCCATGCCACCTACTTAGGCAATATTGGTATCAAATGAAAGGAAATGTCTTCACGATTCCAAAAATACCCGTAGTTGCCAGATCGTCCAGAATTTGAGGAAGATATGTTAATTTTTATAAAATGGGGGAAGGACTTTTTTTTGTTTATTTCTTTTTAGCTCGGCCAGAGGCCGAACACTCGAGATCCCCGCCGTCTAGAATTAAGACATACTGGAGTTAAAAACCCCTAAGCCCGGCCGTAGGCCGGTCACGCAGAAAAACTTTACTAAGCGAAGCCAGTATAACAAATTTTCATTAACCAATCAGAAGCTTGGCAAAATTTCAGTTTATAGTAATCTTTTCGCACAAAATGCTCATTTTTGTTTGATTTTAACAAAATATAAGCAAAAAAAAAGGAAAAAAAAAAATTTCCCCCACCCCAAATTTTGCCAAAATGGCCATATCGGCTACAAAAATCGCCCGATCTGGCAACTACGGCTATTTTTGGAATCGTGAAGACATTAGCTTTCATTTGATACCCATATTGTCCACGTAGGTGGGCCGGGTCGTTTTTCGACTGACACGCCCATAAGGGGCGTGAGCCCCCTTATTCATTATGATTTTCGCACTCCTGGGGTCATTTAAGGGGGCGTGGCATTTTTTTTTTTTTTTTCCAGGGGTGTCCCCCATAAACTGAAATTTTGCCTTATCTTTCAAGCTATTTTTTTCTGTCTATTTCTATTCTTTCTCACCGTTTTTTCTCTGAAGGGATTCACAATGGACCGTATTGGTCTCCGAGTGGAGTTGTGCCCTTGGGCACATAACCCTTCCTAACCTAACCTAACCTAAATTATCAGAGAAGGCAAATTACCTTTTTTTATTTTGTATGTTTTTTTCACTTTTTGGATTTTCCGATTTTAAGCTTTAAAAATATTATTTCGTTTTTGCCATTTTCTGACTGAATGATTTTTTAGCTCATAAATATTATTTAATCTATTAACTTTCGACTTTGTTTTAAGTGCAGTTTTTCTAAGTTTTTACTTCTGCATTAAATTTTACTTCTTGTCTTTCCTGATAATTATATATAAAAGTGATAGAATGTTTGATTTTATTGTAACATATATATATACCTATATATAATTGTACATTAAAGTATATATGATCGCATATTTAGCTACATCAAGTATATATGAAGAGATAAAAAATATCAACTTATAAGTAACGTAACATATATGTAACGTAATATACGAATATGTAAAATATAGAGCGCTATATTAGAAATTTTCGTAAAAATAAGTATGAAATGTAAATATATATCGTAACATATGGCCACATATATAATTATATCAAGCTATATATGACTATATATAAACTTTTTTCATTGGGAATACCTAATTCTAGACCACCTGTGAATGAGAAAAATACGAAACAATATTGAATTTGAAAATGAGGACTTATTTCATATTAAAAACCACTCAAACATGGGTTGTTCTTTTATTTTTGTTTGGGGTTTTATTTCATTTCTTTGGGGGTTTATTTCATTTTCATAATGAAATAAATCCCCATTTTTTTGGGAATTATTTCATTTTAGTTTCAGGAGTTATTTCGTGTGGGTTATTTCATAGAGCGCACATTTTTATTTATTTAATTTTTTGAAACAGATATCAGTTCTGCATTTATATGAGAATAAGTTCAAACTAAATTTTTCAAAAATTTTCTTATAATGGCAAAACTTTTTATAACATAAATAATATTAATCTTTTTTATTAAAAAAACTCTTTTGATTTTTTTTAACGAAAGTGCATAATACATACATATCAAATTGACGTTTTATTTGCTTTTTTAAGAATTTTAGGTAATTTTAAAAAAAAAAAAAGCTTAAAAGAGTTACTTAATCTTAAAAATTCCAAATGGAGACAATGATATGGTGTGAAACATGAAACTTTAAAAATCGAACTCAATTTATTCGTGTTCTTAATTTAATCCTTATTTCGCTATCTTGTCATCTGAATCCTTAAATTTGGGACTTAAATATCGCGATATCAAACAATAATGCTGTTTATACAAATATTTTTTTAATTATATTTTGCAAGACTTAGTTCTTCCCCAACATACAGAAAGCAACTAATTTTTGAACCTTATTTTCACACAAAGTCTCAAAAGGTATGTGAATTTGAAATTTGTTTAAAGATCTAAACCCACCCAAAAAAAAATTATATTTTAATAGTAATGACCCGATAGAGTGGATTTGGTAAATCACACGAAAATAAAAATTTTGGAAATTTGATGTTTAGAAAATAATTTTAATTTATAGACAATTTTATAAATAACTCAATCTTAATTAACAAACTACATCCGAAAAAAACTAAACTAATCCAAAAACATTTTTCGATGCGATTTAGTAAATAATAAATTGAAATCATGCTTAGAGCAGACAAATTATATTTTTTGTTAAACTACTGTTTTGGCTTAATTAGCTATTATTTATATTGGTTATTGTAAATAGGACTACAATTAGGACAAATACTCTTGTAGAATCCTAGAGCACCACATTGATGACATTTTGGCATAACACTAGTAATACCCAGTGATTTTGTCACCATTACTTTATTAGATGATGGGCCATTAATGGGAGCAATAAGTTTAGTACTTAAAGTGGAATTCATGTATTTGTCGGGTATATTGTTGAAAAAAGAAGAAACGCTAGGCACTGCCGGTGGTGTTTGATTTGAAGAAGTGGTTGGCAAATTATTTATTAAATATGATTCATTAGCGGTAGTAGATGTTGCAGCGTTATTGTCATTATCAGATATTAACGATTCGACATCAGCTTCATTTGTAGATATTTGAGAAACATTTGAATTATTTCTTATTTTTGATGTTGCAAATTTTTCTGGGAACAGTTTCATATGTTTAGCTTTTTTTATACAAGTCTGGGATGTATGATTGAAATGGCGACAATAACTACAACGTATTTTAACTTTCTTCTGAGCTAAAGTTAGTTTTTTTTCAGGTTCAGGTCGATTAGCGGTAGTAGATGTTGCAGCGTTATTGTCATTATCAGATATTAACGATTTGACATCAGCTTCATTTGTAGATATTGGAGAAACATTTGAATTATTTCTTATTTTTGATGTTGCAAATTTTTCGGGGAACATTTTCATATGTTTAGCTTTTTTTATACAAGTCTGGGATGAATGATTGAAATGACGACAATAACTACAACGTATTTTACCTTTCTTGTGAGCTAGAGTTAGTTTTTTTCCAGGTTCAGGTAGATTGTTTACTAAACGTTGGCTGTGTATTGTAGTTTTATTATTTAATATAAAAGCTATGGCAGGACTTCTATCATCTAAACTAATTGTAGGAATTTCTTGATCCGGCTGTGTGGTATCCATAGTCATTTCCGTTTCATCAATAATATTGTTAATTTGATTCATAATATCTGAGTCAATTTGAAAATTCTCATTGATATTAAGGAAATTATTGGTAGTTTGTAGATCATTTGATAGAAATTCTTCTTGTTGTGTTAGATTTTCATTCTTAATTTGAGGCATTAAATCTTCGGTACGTCTTACCAAAATTATAGGTTCTCTATTATTTGCTTGTAAATTTGTACTAGTATTTTCTACATGATTCACTTTTGCATTTGTGACCTGATTTTGAAGTTGTTGTTCGTCAGAAGAATCTGTTAAGATATTTAATGAAGAATCGACTTTACTGCTAGTTGTATTTATATCTTCTCTACGTGTTGGTACTATATTACAATTGAGATTTTTTAATTGCTCTTTTAAATCTATTAAATTTAAAATATTTGCAAACTTTATTTTAGTTTGAATATCATTTGGTAGTAAAGAATAAATCATTTCTAATTTCTTTTCTTCAGTCAATTCTGGTTGTTGTAATTCACTTAATAATTCGTTTTTATCATCTACAAAATCTTCCTTTGAGTTGTAGTTATTATAGGGATGTTTAAAAATGTCTTTATATATTATAAAATCTGATCGTTTTTTTGAATATTGATTTTCTAATGATGTTAATGCTTCTGACCATGTTGTCAAATTGGATTTTTTTCGAAGCCACCATGTATTGGCCTGATCTATTAATAAATATTGTAATTCTTGTAAGGCTTGTTCATCTGTTATACATTTAATTCTTTTATAATACTCTATGTATTCTATAAAAGTATGTATTTTTTGTCCATTATATCCTCCTGAATAACGTACAGGACAATCCAATAAGGTATTGAAATTTGTTATAAGATTTTTCAATATCGAATTAATGCTAGTTGTTATACCATCCATTTTTTGTAGACAAATAATAGTTGCTTTAAGAAAAAAATCAGTGATTCAAAACAAAGTAGAAGTAATGATTTGTATTATGCTAAATTTAATATTTATCTTATGTATGTCATAATAGTTTTATTACAATTAAGTTATTTTATACATTATGTTTTATTTTTTTCCATTTTATTCACATTCTGTATAACAATTGAAGGGCTTATTGTAAAAACATGATAAGCCACATTTATTTACTAATATTTCGTAGAAGTCTTACTTAAACACTTATTACAAGTACCTACAGTGTAAACGTCCTGCAAAAGTCCTAGTTTGAGCATTTTGTCAACGCTTATCAAGTTTTTACAATAAGCTCTTCAATTTTATGTTTTTAGCATCAAAAATTTAATTTTTAGTAACAAAGCGAAACATATTAAAGTTATTCAATCAATTTAAATAAACTTAAATATTATTTTTTTTTTTTGTTAATTAATAATAATATAATTACAAATTATATACTATTACCCTAACCGATCACTAGCTACTATGGCCTTCGGCGCGTTGTAGCGAAAACAGACCAGTGCCTCTGGTGGGAATCGAACCCACGACCCCCGCACTGATAAGCAAGCACGCTACCAACTGATAAGCCATCACGCTACCACAACTACTAAGTTTGTGTTAAATAATTAAAGTATTTTACATTATAATATCAAAATTTTAAGAATTTTGTCATCAATTTGAATACAACAATACCAATTCTCAAATGCAATAAATTTGGACTATAGTAAGGCCTAAAAATTTCTCAATTATACGCCATTTGGCATTATCTCGTGATGAAAAAATTACAGTTTTAAAAATCGTTAAAAAGTTAAATATATATCGGAGATATTTTTAGTAGGGGTTAGTTTAGGTCGAAAAGAGGGTTCGAAGAAGGGAAATAGTTCCCTAAACCGACTCAAATCCCTGAGGACTTACACTTAAGCCAGAATGTCGACTTGTTGTGCGCTCTAAACAATCGGTTCTATGTCCTATGTCCTATGTCACCTTACTATCCCAGGAACTCCGTCGCACTGACGAAACTCCTCAACTTCTTCCATCCCATGCCCCTAAGATCCCCCAATGTGGATATTGGGTCGCTGGATAGTATTTCGACCCGGATCTCGGCAAATGCCGGGCATTCACAGAGATAGTGTTCCAAGGTCTCCTCGTCCTCCCCACAGGCCCTGCACACTTCCGAGTCCGCCCTACCAATACGGTGGAGATGGGCCCTAAGTGTCGAGTGTCCCTAGAGGATTTCCATCAAAAGACTCAGTTCCTTCCTACTGACATTCAGAATTTCCCTCGTTTGTCCTTGTCCGGGTTGCCCCAGAGAATATTTGTAGTCCTGCCAACACCCGCATTTTCCCAGATGGTCCTATGCATGGTGTCAGCCCAGTCCACCAGCTCCGCCTTGAGAGCTCGAAAAGGTTTAGCGTTCTCCAAAGTGACTAATTCCAGGGAAGATCCTCCCCTAGCCAAATCATTAGCCACTTCGTTCCCCGCTATAACACAGTGTCCCGGCACCCATATAATCTCAATGCGTCCCCGTGAAGAGAAATCGTTAATTTCCCCTTTACACCTGAGTATCGTCATTGATCCCAGAGTCCGTAGATAAAGCCCGGATAGCCGCTTGGCTATCCGTGAAAATCACAATATCACCGGTCAAGCCCATGATATTCACCTGCTTAATGCACTCCGTAATCGCGGTGACCTCCGCCTGTAGTACGGTGTTATTTTCAGGAAGACGGAAGCATTTGCGTACATTGAAGTCAGCGTTACAGAAGCCCAGACCCGTTTTCCCATCCAGTTTTGATCCATCAGTGTAAAAGTGGATCCCCGGTTGGTTCCTCAAGAAGGTCCCATTTAACCATGGTTGCCTGTCGGGGATTAACGTGTCACAGAGCGTCGTGACAGACCTCTCTGAAATCCTGTCGCAGTCCCATTCTGGGACGCAATACCCTGGCAATTGGTCCAAAATAGTATAGTATTTTTAGTAGATCGAGCTGTTAAGATCTTATTTTAGTTACTGTATAAATGGAATTCCCAGTTTAAGTGCTAACGTCAATCTAAAGTCAAAAAACTAAAAATTATATAAAATCTTCTGACTTATCTCCATTTAATCGTTACCATTGGAGGAAATAATTTATTTCTCAATAGTAAGAAAATTGAATTTTGGGGAATGGTTGTGGTTCTTGAATTTGGCAAAGCATTTGGACACGTTTAAACTTTATTCATACTAAACTTAAAGGAAAGCTTTGTATTTATGAAAACCTCGAAAAATATACTCCAGTAAATAAAAACAATCCATTTTGCTCTATCTCTGTAAACATTTCAGATGTGGGTAATTTTAAAAATAAAAATTTTGATGAGAATTTTTTACCAAATAAAGAAAAAATTTAAAATTTTACGAAAGGTTTCATATGTAAAACAAAGATGTAAACTACATAAATATTACAATTCTTCAAATTCATTAAGTATATTCAATAATATTTGAAAAATATGTCAACATTTTTAGTTTGTTTTAAGCCGAGCACAGACGGTCAATATAATTGAATTGCATCCTATTGATCTTTGTACACACACATTTCAATGATTTTAGAAAGCAATGTACTTAATTAAATTGATCAATATCTTTCATTCTGTAGGAAATTTGCAAATTATGGATTATTTTTTATTTTTTTATTATTTTTTTGCAATAATTTATGTTCTTTTAATTTCATTTTTTTATTTTTTAACCACAAATAACAGATTAAAAAAACAATCAATATTGCACACAGACTTTTCAATATTAATTTGAAAAAATAAAAATATCCAAATAATTTTGAAATTTCAATTTAAATGATTATCTTTGAATATAGGGAACATTAGGGTGGTCCTTATTTTTCAACAAGCGATTTTTGGGGCTGCCCCCCTCTTAAAATATGTGTTTGGGTACAAAAATTCACCATGCAAAAAATTAGAGTGCTAGTATAACGGGAATGTGTCCTTGAAAAAATTTACCAAATATAAAAAAAAAAAAAGTTTTTTTTCTAAATTTAAAAATGTAATATAATTTTTGTGTTGGGTTCAATAACAACTACTCAGATAAAAAAGTTAGAAAATCGCTAACTTATTCTAACTTGGAATCAAAAAATGCACATATATTTGGGGTGTACCTAAAAGTTACTTTTTTTACATTTTTGAAAATTTTATTCAACAAAAACCAAAAAACTAGTTCTAGCTGTCAAATGTTTTATTAAACACATCCCAAATATTAAATAACATAAGTATTACGGATATCCGCTGGCAAAAATTAAAAAATTAAAATGGTACTTTATACGATATATTAAAATGGTACTATAAATTATTATTATGGAAAAGTTTCAAGTTCTAATTTTTACTAAATTGACCTACTCGAAGACTTGAAACGGTTAACGAAAATTTTTTAGAATAAATATAAATTGTATTATTAATTTTTTTATTTTATTTATAAATTTTGCTACAAAGCTGCATTTTTCTTACGTGGGTCATATTTGACCCCAGGTTAACATGGGTTAACTATCAACAGAAAAAATAGTATTTTATAATAAAGTTATTACAATCATATAAAAGGGCATATACAATAATATTGATGAAATATTATTAACACCTTGTTTTAAAGTAAAAATGTATAAAAAAAAAAAAAAAAAAAATCTTGAAATCCCCGAGAATCAAAATGCTCTAAAAAAATATTTGCCAACGGATATCCACAGTACTTGGCTTATATAATACTTGAGATGTGTTTAATAAAATACTTGACAGCAAACACTAGGTTTTTGATTTTTGTTGAATAAAATTTTCAAAAATGCAAAAAAGTCACTTTGAGGTACACCCAAAATATTTATTAATTTTTTTGACACAAAGTTAAGGTAAGTTATCAATTTTCTGGGAAAGTAATATTTTTTATCTGAGTAGTTATGATTAAACACAAAAATTATTTTATATTTTATTAATTTTGAAGAAAAAAAAATTTGTAATTTTTTTTTTAAATTATGCCCATTTTTCCAAGGGGCCCGATTTTCAAGGGCGATGCGGGACATCTTCCCGTTATGCTAGAACTCTAATTTTTTGCGTGGCGTATTTTGACACCCTAACAAATATTTTTGGGGGGGGGGGGGGGGGGGGGGGTATACAGTCACAATCTCATTTTTATTTTTCGCCCATACAACGAAGGACACCCTAAGGGAACATACGTTAATTGTTTTTGTAAACAACCTAAAATTGATCAATAATATTTAATAAGTGAAAGATGTAATGTGATGCAAGATTGTGAAACCCAAATGTTGACCCTTCAAGCCATTTACGTGCTCACCACTGTAATATAGCAACAATTTGATAGTTTTGCAAAGGGTCCGCCATCTAACGTTTTTTTTCAACTAGTGCTTATTTCGTGAATGGTAACACTTAGCTCATGTCTGATTCGACAGATAATTAGTTTTATCCTTCCGCTGAACGAATATGGTCCGTATGTTCGTTATCTTGTGAAAAAAGTGAAAGAAACTGGCATCCTCATCGATAAACCAAAGCGTGAAAAGCCAAAAACAGTGCGTACACCCGAGAATATTGCTGCTGTGGCAGAAAGTGTGCGTGAAGCGCCATCAACATCAATTCACCGTCGTTCTCAACAATTGAACATTTCGGAGACATCATTGAGACGAATTTTGCATAAAGACCTTGGTATGACGCCATAAAAAGTCCAATTGGTTCAGGAGTTCAAAAAAAAAAAAGTTATTTGGCGGACCCTTTATAATCTAAATTTAAAAAATCATGTTATATTTTACCGACATAACGACCTCGGAGCATGTTCTCTACAAATGTCCCAGGCTTTGTGATAGGAGACTTTGGTTTCTAGGTGATCGCTTCATTTCGCCTTCCGACATCGCGAACATTTTGCCTAATAGGATAATTGGCTTTATAGGTAGCTTGAATCTGTAGGAAACTTTAGGCAGCACAAAAGAACTACATTGGTAGCGGTGCATAGTGCCTTCTGATCTAATCTAACTTTATCTGGGAATGAGGTTGCGGATGAACTGGCTAAACATTGGATGTTCGCGTGCCACTTCGGTCTCTGAAAAGGGATGTAGAATCCACGATGATGCGAAGAGCTGATGCGGTTTGGAGAAATACCGAAACATGCAGAGTATCTAAAGTCATGTGGAAATCCTACAATCCCGTAGCGACCGAATTTTTACTGTCCTTGTCCAGGAGCGACTGTAGACTTCTGGTGGGGGTGTTAACTGGTCACTGCTGGACGGCAGTTCTTGCCAAGAGAGCGGGAAGGCTGCAGAGTGACGAATGTAGATTCTGTGGGGTACCGGGGGACAGAGACGGTGGAGCACCTAATGTGCCACTGTCCGTCTCTTGCACGCTCCAGGGCGAAATATTTAGGGGACCACCTATTCCGAGATCTGGGAGAAATCTCAGAAATCGGAATCTTGAGACTTCTGTCATTTGCTAAGAGGGTGTGGGGAACTCTGGCAACCATCACTGACGACTGACCTAACGTGGGGGTTATCGTTTCTAATCTGGTAACGCTAGGGACCTAATGGTCTATGCGGGGTCTTTGACCGGCCAGCTCAACCTAACCTAACTTGGGAATTCCTTCATATTTCTTGCTTGAAAGTTAAATCACATATCTTTACCCATTACTAAATAAAGAGAGCATTCTTGGAAAACGATTAATAAAAGTTTAAAAATTTCAGTTATTTCTTAAATAGAGTTTTGATTTTATTTTGTCTATTATAATTTTTTATAAAAATTTTTCCAAAATTGATAAATTTATTAAAAGAAGTGTTTTTTTAAAATTATTCGTTTTATTCGATTGATCTTCAAAATTTATTCGAATTATTCGTTATTCGAAAATCATGTTATGTATTTTTAATTGTTCGTTCGAATTTTCTTTTTATTCGTTCGATTAAAATAATCTTTATGATCACACATTTTCTTTGTCACATCTACTTTTTATTATGGAATTAAAAGCTTCGAAAGATTCCTACAATTTTTTATACAACTAACTAATGTTTCTGCTTTAAAATTAATCATTTTATGCACGAATTTGTAATAAAATTTGTTTCCCTTTATTCCGTATAAATTCAAACTATATTCTAGGAAGAGAATTAGACAATGGTTGGGTCATATTTAATGGAATATTTCCCAATTTTTCCTATATTACTCTTAACTTTTAGAGTTTGTTTCACTATCTCCAATATTGTATTAAGGTTAAAAAATACTGTTTGTGTAACTTATCTTTTCCCCTCTACAACATACCCAAGTTTCAATGCGATCTGAGGATGCGCGGTGGGATACCTGTAAGCTACACAGAAAAACTTTACTCAGGGAGAACTACACAGAAAAACTTTAAGCTCCGAATTCCCGACTATTTAAAGGTGGCGTGGCAGATATTTAAATAAAAACATTTAACATGTTTCCAATTTCCTTTACTGAATGATTTTAAATATTTGGGAAACAATTCAGTCGAAATGCAAGTTATTCATACTCTAGGCCGGCGCACACTTATAAGTTTTATATACATATTAAATTAATTTATATATAAATTTAAACTTATTAATAACTTAATATAAACTGGTACCAACAAAATTAATATACATATCTACAAACCGTGTCTTTCTGCTAAACCTGGAAATATGAGACGAATATCTAGTTCAGATAAAAAGTTAATTCTATGTACCACTTTTCAATAACTTTTACTGTCTTTACTTAATGTTATTTGAACTTTGTTTTTTAATAATAAATTGTATAAATACTCAAATAGATTAACAAAAAGTAAAATTTGATACTCCAAAAATAAGTTGAATAAAAATTGTTCGTTTTTGATTTGTTCTAAAAAAAATAACAGCTGGTACCAGGGATGGAAATCACAATTTTGGTTTAGTACCAATAACATTTGTGAATTTAAGTCCGTATTCACACCTAATTTGATTTAAAATTTAAAAAATCTGAAAATGTTAAGTTATTTTGTCTATTAGCAAGTTTTCCAGATGATTTTTGAAATCTGATCTGAAATCGTATAGCTCAAAAGTTCCAGTTCCTAGATAAAAGTAAAATCAATTTAAAGTTAAGTTAAATAAAATTTAATGTATAACTGACAGAATGTAAAGGTAACTATACACTAATTGCAAGTACTATTGTAATTTTGCCCTACCCAGTGCAATAAGATATACAATAGTTTTGCACAAAATATCGCACCACTCTTTTGTTCTGTTATGGAGGGATATAAAAATTGCACAATGTGGTCAATAGGCTATAAAATATTTTTCACATTTGTTGGTTGCACAATAAGAATCAAAACCTTTTTGATTTTTTCTAATATATTATACAGCCTTCCACATATTTTGCACAATAGCAACAGTTGCACAAGAATAATGCGTAGTGTATGGGTGCCTTAAAATATTATTATTGGATACCTGTTAAAGTCTACAATAGTCTTGCCGTTCCGTGTCTTGACGAATCAGCTGTTTCGTTCATGGTATATGCGAGGTGCTTTTTTGAAAAATACACTATCCATAAACCAAAAACAAAACAACTGATTCTTCACGGCATGGAACGGCAAGACTAATTGAGCCTTAAGGGTCAATTGGTATAAACAACTAGTATCGTATCAACTTTTCCAGTACTGGCTAGTGCTAAAAAGTTTGTGCCAAGATATATTGATATATATATATTGATATACTCAAGATACAGTCTTTGTACTGTCAAAACCATGTAAGAAATGTCAAAACCAGGTAAGAGGAAGATAAACAGCTGGGCTACTAAAACTACCTTTTAAATATATCTTGGTTTGTGCTCAATACATTGATGATTAGTGATGCCAACTTTTAGAAGCAAAAAAGCGTAAACGACCATTAAATTACGACCATTATTGATATTATTATTATTGGTAATAGAATAAAGAACAACAAGTAGATTTAATTATCTTAAATACACTCGTTTTAGCGAAATCCATGTTCAAACCTAAATGCTAAACATGTATTTTAAAAAAACACGTATTTCAGCTCTTTATTCTATTCTTATCCATTCGTTTTTGGCAAAACGTGTGTTTTGCGTTTAAGTGTGAATACTTAGCATTTGGACACAGACAAAACAGACCCGTGACAAGTGAGAACATGTATTCTTATTTATATCATGTCTTCTTATAATTTTTAAAAAATAACTTTAAATTGATTTATAACAGTTAAAACATTTTTAATACACTTTTTCTTCTTTTTTTTAATTTTAGGCGTTTAACTTTTATTTATTTTTTTTGCTTACAATCTTTTATGTGTGTGTGTGTATAGTTTGACTGCTCATATCATCATATTGTTGTTTAGAGATTTATCATAACAACATGATTGTGATATCAGATATAATAATAACAGTAGCAGTAATGTGTGGTCCACACTTAATATAATTATCTCTGCGATTGAATTTGAAGTTTGCTGACAGAAAACTATTAAAGTTAATATCTAGTGTGGACACTATGTAAGGTTCACCTACTCCCAATAGTTTTTTTTTCGGTTCGAAAGGGTTAAATTTAAATTAAATTTATACATTTCATTTTTCTCAGTTTCTATCCGCCATATTGCATTAATCAGCTTTCTCCTATCTGTGTATAAACTGTGGTGATGGTCTATGCTTTTTCCAGCTGAACCCTTAAAATGAATTTTTATAACTAATTTAGCGGTTTTTGCACTGAAAAAGTTGGCAACAATGGAGAGGAAGCCTCCTCAAATACAACCAATGTAATAGAATATATTAAAATACAATTGACACACAAATACAACCTTGTATATGCTATTACAATTTAGTGGAAAAATCACCAATGATAACTGTCATCTCAATTTTCCTTTATTTCCGGTGGCTGCTTTAGTATAGTCCGGTGCTGCCAGAATTAGGGGAAATAATATTCAAAAAAATTTTAGAGACGAATACATGGTATGAACTTCAATGCAAAACAGCTTCTGCCCGTTAGAGAGTTAAATATCTGTTGTTAAAATTAAACTCTGGTTGCATTTTAGAAATGTTACGCTTCCTTAATAATGAATTTACATTTCCTCCAAATCTGGTTTAAAATCAAGTTAAATCCAGTTACAAATCGGTCTCGTTTACATTATAGAATTTGGCAGGCAAACTGGATTTTGGCTTGACAACATTGTGTAACCAAAACAAAACAAACAAAATTACCTCAAACTGAAAATGTTTCTAAGAGGCCATTTAAACGAAGAAATTAATTGCAGGCAATTTTTGAATTCTCTTTTAAAATTGATTCTAAAAATCATGAACATTTAAACGAGGAGTTTTTGCATGCAATTTTTTTGACGTTTATTTTTCCAATCTTCTTTAATTGTTCATTCGTTGAAATTTAATTTATTCGTAATAATTTAAAATAATATAATTTAATAATATATATAATATAAAATAATATAATTTAAAATAATATATAAATAGTTCT
This sequence comes from Delia radicum, assembly GCA_021234595.1. Lineage (NCBI taxonomy): Eukaryota > Metazoa > Arthropoda > Insecta > Diptera > Anthomyiidae > Delia > Delia radicum. The sequence goes on from CM037852.1 coordinate 197,892,850, forward strand.
TTATTCCACATTATTTATTTATTATTTTAAGAAATATTTTCGATACACAACACTTGAGAAGCCGAATACGAATAAAGCAAATTAACAAGAATACGAACGATTGCAAAAAGAAATGTCAAAAAATATCTTGAAAACGAAAATCGTGCATTTTTTGCTACCCCGCTTGCTTCTCTACCCCGTTTGCCTACAAACAATAATTGCAGGCAACGTTGCAGGCAACAAATTGCTCCGTTTAAATGGCCTCTAAAAAGTTATTATGTAATTCATTTTTTAATTTGCTTACATTTTTCCCATTAGGTGATGCCACATTTTACAAACTTCTCTCCCAAAATAGGGGAAAACACAGTGTTGTATCGGTACAACCTAAGTTTGAACGTAATTTTAAACCAGATTGTCCGACAATCTAGTTATGAATTTGTGTGAAAAATCTGGTTTGAAATTACGTTTCAAAACCAGATTGTCCGATTTAAACGAGATTCAACTATAATGTAAATTCAATATTATGTAAAAGAAATTACCTATTATCTATTATGTATTATGTTCGCCACATTTATTTTGTTCCAAGTTACCAAGTAATGCTTGATTAAAATATGTACCCAAAATGTTAGAGGTATTCAACATAAGTTTGACATTTTGTAAAGATTTAGCATAATAGGAATAGTTGTATAAATAGATATATATGTTAAGTAACATTTTATAATTTAAATTTATTTTCATCGGGATAAACATTAATTGCATTTATAGTAATTAAATGTGCTAAAGTCCCAAAACTTATTTAACAAATTGTGAAAAGCAATCTGATGTAGGCGTGTCCCTATCCGGATTTCATTCCTGCCTAAGGAAATCTTCAGGGGACTTTGTTATTAGAATTTCTAGAGATATTTGTTATGTTAAATCACAAACTCAATGAGAATTTCTTGTCCTCGTCTAGGAGCGAGATTCAAAATTTAAAATATCAAAGAAAAAATAATGTTCGAAATGACTTGCTATGTGGAAAGTAGTTTAGGAAAATTGTTCAACTGCAAATACAAAATGAACACAATGGGATATATACTTTATACAAAACTTGATCAAATTCACAGAATTTTAATGAAACACATTTTACTAAGCATGCTTTCATCTTGAAATTTTTTGTGAGTAGGTTGACAATTTTGCTTCATCTTTCCCCTATTTTGAGAGAGAAATTTGCAAAATGTGGCGTCACCTTGTGGAAAAAAATGTAACGGATTAAAAACAAATTATTTAATTTTAGAAAACTAAATAATATGAGCGTAAAACAAAATAAAATTGCATTTTTTATTGAAAGCATAATTAAATTCAGCATTCAGTTACTAATTTTTCCTTCCGGTGAAGATAATTTGTGCAATCAACATTGATATGGTGACGAGAAGAACAAAAGGAAATATCTTGCTACCAAATAGTCATACCTTACAAAAAAAAAAAAACACTTTTAATAACTTTTTAGAAAAATTTTCATTTTGAGGTTATTTTTACTTTGTTTTATTTACAAAATATTGGGGTAACACAATAATCAAGTTTGCCTGTCAAATTTTATAACGTAAAAAAGCTTGATTTGTAACTGGATTTAAATCGTTTTTAAACCAGATTTCGTGAAAGTGTAAATTCATTATTAAGGGCACGCAAAAAGTAAACTAGTGTAAGAATATCGAAGTCAACTTTGTAATTTTTTTTTATATAAAGTTGACAGAAGTTATATAAGTTAAGTATCAACAACCACAGTGCAAGTCTAAATTACATATGTCATTTCTTCTGCAATTTAAATTATATCACATTGTTTTTCAATGTGTACTATTTTGTATCTTACCTAAGCTTTTTTGTAACTTTCTAAAGAAAGTATTAAAACCTGTCAAAGTTGTAGTTAGTCAAGATAGCAAATTTTGATTTCACTAACAGAAAACTATAAAACTTCACTGTATAATGTATATAACCAACCATATGTTAATACGGCAAGCAAAATATGGGTTGTCGTTTTTTGATATGAACAAAAATAAAAAACTCAAAATGAAAAAATTGTAATAACAGGCAAAAGAATAATTTTAAATTGGAATGTATTTGTGCTGAAATAATATTTCAATAAATTTTAATGAACTTTTATTTTATTAGATTTCTCTTTTTTAGCTTTTTCTTGCCTAAACCTGTGTGCCTCTGGAATGGTTGGTTCTGATACCACAGAAATGGTTGGTTTTTGTGAAATGTGTGGGATGTATGTTAAGTATTTTATTATATTTATTTAATTTTTTACACAAAACATTTATATTAAAAATATTAAATAAAAGGCATTTTCATTAAAAAAGGTACATATAAAAATATATAAAATGAACAAAATTAAATTGTTCCTTGTAATAAAGTATAGCAATAAAATTTTATTTAAAATCAATACATGCAAAGTTTCCAAAGTTTTTAAAGTATAATTGTCCGTAATTTTTTTTTTAAGAACTTTTTACCAAAGTTGATTGTATAACTTGTCGAAAAACTTTTGAAGTTGTATTCTATACAATAATATTTTAAACTTTTGGCATAACTTTATTTTAAACTTTTGGCGTCAGGACATTTCGCATAACTTTTGTAAGAAACTTTATTAGTTGAAATGCTCCTAATTACTTGGAAAGGATTTTTTTGTGTATATAATTTTTAAATATTTTATATTAAAGAAAATTACAAAGTTAATTAATTTTTTGCGTGTTGCTGACACAGGGTTGTATTGAACATTATGTTTCATTTCCATATGATGGCAATATCAAACATTGCCATATTAATATCATTAGCTTGAAAATGTCAAATCTGTCAACTTTGACAATCATTTGACAAGCATGGTTCATGCTGCTCTTTTCTTTCTTTCCGGTTGTACGACGCAGCAGCTTGCATCTTAGACGGAGTTTTTCTGTGTCAATTTTATGTATGTAAATCAAAATAAAACAATTTATTACATTTTTCAGCGTATGATTTAAAATGAATAAACATAATACTCAAAACAAAAAGTTTGAAATATTGAATGAAACACTCGTTCGGTAGTTGCTGGCATACGTAAAATTACTAAAAAAAATCTAATCTAAATCCGAAATGTGAAAATGATTTCAATTTATATGATATGTATGTATGTTAAAAGTGTTTCCAAAAAATCGTGAAAAAAAGTTTCCAAAAAGTCTTCAAAGATATTGAAACTTCCTCGTGTTGATAAAACTGCCGCTACCAGATTTTATCTGGAGCTTGCGGAAAATTTCCGCAATTCGTGAAAATTTCTCCGTACTTAGTTATCGGATGAGCTGTATTACACGTCCATGTAACTTTCTTAGGGAAATATTCTAAATTTATATAAACAGCTAAAAGAGAAAGATTTTCGAGGTGTGTATTAATTATAATATCACACACAACTCGGATAAAATTCCTAAACAGAAAAAATTAATGATTATTTATTAGTTATTCAGTGAAAAATTAAATAAAAGTGTATTAACAAAAAATAATTATCTACAGTCAATAACGAAACTATTGAAAACAATGTTTATTTCGATTTTTACTAATGCCTTTTTGGTGTACTTTTCTTTTATTGCAGAGGATGTTTATGCCAAAGGCTCATCGTGTCGCTATCTACGAATACCTCTTTAAAGAGGGCGTTATCGTAGCCAAAAAAGATACCCATGCTCCCAAGCACCCTGAGCTTGAGAGCATTCCCAACTTGCATGTCATCAAAACATTGCAGTCCCTCCACTCCCGTGGCTTGGTTAAGGAACAATTCGCCTGGAGACATTATTACTGGTACTTAACCAATGAAGGTATTGAATTCTTGCGCAGTTACTTGCATTTGCCCCCAGAGATTGTTCCCGCCACACTTAAACGTCCCACCAGACCCGAAACAGCACGTCCCCGCGCTGCTGCTGCTCCTCGCTCAGGCGATGCCAGCAAAACTGGTGAAGATCGTTCAGCTTACAGACGTGCGCCTGGTGGTACTGACAAGAAGGGCGATGTTGGTGCTGGCGCCGGTGATGTGGAATTCCGTGGTGGTTTCGGTCGCGGTCGTCCCCAATAAGTAAATGAAGTTGGACATGGGTGATTTGTGTAACCTATACAATTAGTTTTAAATCTTTTTATTTATTTTAAAAAGATGTTTTCCATTTTAAAGAAATGAAAAAAAAAATATTAAAGAAACAAAAAAAAAAAAAAAAGTTCGCAGTGTTATTAATATTGTTGGATTGGAACAATTTAAATTTAAAAAAAAAAACTATTAGCAACAAAGTGATTAAGTTACATTAAAATTAAATAATTTGTGCCAAAAAATGTGATAAATTAAAAACAGCATTTATAAACAATTTTGTGAATTTATAGACAATGTATCATAAAATGCATCTAGAGTAAATGATAAGATAAAATGTTTATTGAAAATGAATAATGAAAATTATTCAAGTTCGAGGCCATACTCTATATATTTCTTTATTAGTATATTGTCCTAACAAATAATCTATAGAGTTTTTGTTTTGAAATTTATTAATTGACCACTTTCAGGAATGTGTTGATAGATCTATTTCAAAGGTAGAGCTTGCACATAATAAACAAGTTTTCAATTTATTTTTGATCAATGGTGATAGTCTTTAACTTCGAACTCATATATTAGTTCTCATTTAGTGAGTAAACTAGTTTATATGAATGTTTGATGTTTGGCATGGGATTGTTACCGCTTTCAAAACGTATTCTGATGATGGGAACCTAGAAAATTCCCGAAATAGATCTATCAACACATTCCTGAAAGGGTCAAATAATAAATTTGAAAACAAAAACTATAGATTATTTGTTAGGACAATATCCTAATGAAGAAATATAGAGTATATGGCCTCGAACTTGAATAATTTACATTTTCATTGCACAATTAAAGGTCGAAAAAACAAAATTTTTATTTTTTATAAAAATTATATCAAACTTGTAAAATGTTTATTGCTAAAATAACTACATAATTTCAAAATCGTCTTGGCTGAAGCCTACACCATTTTCAATAGTATTCTAGTTTTATTAATTGTATTTCAGAAAGTATTAATTGTGTTTTAAAAATTATAAATTTTTTTTCAGAAATTACAAATTGTATTTTCTAATTTCTGAAACACTTAATAATTTTTGAAATAAAAATAATAATTTTGAAATACAATTGATAATTTCTGAAATACAATTGGTACTTTGAAAAAAAAAAATCAATATATAATTTTTGAAATACAATTGATAATTTCTGAACCACAATTGTTAAATCTGAAATATTAATAATTTTTGAAATACAACACCGGTTTTGGTGTCGAGAAGCTATAGTTTTTTTTTTTTGTTTACATTATGACCTTGTATTAACCCATTAATGCCTGACCCCCGATTCCATTGTCCAACATCGATGAAATTTCACACATTCTTTACTTAAGGTTTTGGAAGTTATTTGATATAATTTTCTTTTTGATTTTCCATACTTATGAATTAACCACTAATATAAAATAATTCCTCTGTGGTTTTTTAATTAAATTATTTTGTTATGCTCTTTCATATAAAACTCTTCATTTTTACTTGAAAATAATCGATATTTCAAGCAAGGGTACTTCATAAAACTGTAAAATACGTATTTTAATGGTCATGAAATCATACTTGTAGCCCAAGTGAGTGGTCCTACTCAGCCACAAATTTTTTGCACTTTAAAGAATGCCTAACACTATTAGCCAACAATAAAGTTTTCCGATGTGTCGCTTCTCCAATTTTTCAGAGGCAATTTCAATTCTTTTTTTCAATTTTTCAGAATATGTAAATTTGCAGTCAATTGAACAGATAATTACCAACCCCCAATTTTTACACCAATATTTTTCTAAAGTATTTTAATCCTTTCTCTACCTACCTGTAAAAATCAATTTGATGCAACTCTTACCTGGCTTTAGCTATAATTTTTTTAAGATGACTCCTTTTTGGGTATTTAAATACCCAATAGGCAGGAATGGGTTAATAGCAAAAATTTTGCTTTCATACGCATAGTTTTCTAGATTTTGATTGTTCCAAATTTGGAATTTCACATTTTTAAATGGGAATATCTCGGAAACTATAAGTGATAGACCACACATGTACGCATGTTTTTTTGTGGTCTCTACTAGCAGATTACAAATATGTTAATATCGGATAATAAACCAGAAAATGGCGAGCACTCAACATTTTTTATGCAAAAAAGTTCCTTAATTTGGGTCACAGCCCTGGGGGCTCTGTGGGACCCAACGTCCAAATTTAAACTTAATATTACGACTTATGCCTGTTCCAAATTTCATTGCATTGAAACATCCCACTGTTTGAGGGTAGATCCAAAACTACATTACAAAAAAAATTTAAATTTGTTTTAGTATTGCCAATGGACACCTAATACAAGACCATTGTCGATATCAATTGCAAGATATAAAACTGAAATTCAATTGATAATTTCTGAAATAAAATTGATAATTTCTGAAATAAAATTGATAATTTCTGAAATAAAATTGATAATTTCTGAAATAAAATTGATAATTTCTGATATACAATTAAAGGTCGTATTCGCCCATGTCATGTGTTTCGTTACTTTTTGAATGCGAATGAATTCGTGGCTTTCTAATCCCCATAAATGTATAAAATTCGAAATAATATTCGAAGAATGTCGAAAACATATGTTTTCTGTCAAAATGGTAAATTTTGACAGAAAACATGCTTTTGTTTTACTTTCTACAGGAAAGTAAATCGAAAATAAAATGGGTATGTGAAAGTCAAAACACCAATAAGTCGTATTGATTTCAATATCATGGGAATGTGAAACAGGACAGAGGTGATTGTAAAAACTTGATAAGCCACATTTTCTTTTTGGTTTAATTTTGCCTTTTAAAGTTTGAAAACATAGAAATATGAATATTGCAGGACTTTTAAACTCTATGTACGTGTGGTAAGTGTTTAAGCTAGTCTTTCAAAAAATTGTTAATGGATGTCAAGAAAACAGCGTAAACTAGAAAATCAAAATGGCTTACCAAGTTTTTACAATAAGCCCTTCAATAAATAAATATGAAACACAATGGATAATTTCTAAAATACAATCGATAACTCCTGAAATAAAATTTAAATTTGTGAATTTTAAGGACAACTCGGATTTGCTTCAAATTTTCACAATTTATAAAACTTAATGCTGAGCTCAAAAATATTTTTTTGCCGACGATCCCCGGTTTCCGAGTTATGGACTGCTAAAGTTTGGACTTTAACCCTGTACTGTATAAAGCTCAGGACTAAAAACAAAGATATATATTTTGGTAGAAAATGCAAAAAAAATTATGACTATTTCAGAGTGATCATGTTTTCATTTTTAAGGATAACGATTAGTTGCATATATGTAACAAACTCGTATAAAGGAAAAAATTGGTATTTTCACTATAAATTTAAAAACGTTTTGAAATATGTAACAGCTAATTTGTTTGCAGTTGATAATCCGACTTCTTTTCTTCAAAAACCTGACAGATATTAGCAGTAATATCAAAAACACCGTACCAATGAATAGCAAAGAACGATTTCTACGAGCAGGAATAAAATATTGACAAGGTTAAACCTAAATTTTGAAGGCAAAATTAAAAAAAAAAAAAATTCAAACGCCTCACCATATGAAATATATTATTATTATCAATAATAACAAATATAAACTAAACTAGAACTTTTAAAAACTAAACGAAATTTGTATTTTTTAAATAACAACAAAATTTAACGGTTTCTGCTAAAATTCTGTTTTTGTGGTTCTTTATTATAATGCTATAACTGCACTTTATTTAATTTGATAGAAAAATAACTGCAATCGCAGTTAAAAGCAACCAAGGCTGAATATAAGTTTGTTCGCTTACGCAAAAATTTGTACAAATTTGTAAAAGTTTTTCCTGGAAGGAGTTCGTTTACACAAATACTCAGTAAAAAATAGTAAGAAGAGAGAGTAAAGTGACAGGTTGATACCAGGTCCATTCGTTTACTTTCCAGTAAAATCCAGTAGATGAGTAAATTTTGGGCAAAATTAAAATTTTACTCTCAAAACTGGCTCTTGCACAAAAAAGTAAACGAACGGAAAAATTGCAAAAACTTGCAGGTTAATTCAAACATATGAGCGCTAAAAAGCTTAGTGTTGTAAAATATGTGTTATTTAGACTACCCAGTATATATTGTTTTTGGTACTTGATGCATTGCATTTTAATAATTATAAATTCGTAGCAATTATATTTATTAAATAAACTTTTGTGGAAGCTTTTAGACTTGTTTAGTTTGGACATGACTTTTAATTTTGTTTCTAGTTAAATAACATACGAAAATACATGAATGCTTGATTTTTGATATTCGGTACCCTGAATAATATGCAGTAAGAAGTATTCATATATTCATTAGCTTTACATCTCTAATATATTAATGTAAATAAAAACAATTAACAGAGATATTAGAAAACTGATAAATTGTTACTATAATAATTTTAACTGACTACTTTAATTTGTTTCAGGTTGAAAATAATTATTTTTAGTTTTTGTCGCCCTTTTAATTCAGCTTTTAATCTTTTAAATGTTTTTGTTACTAAATGTATGCTTATTTTTGTTTGTTTACTTAATTTAATCATATGTTTTTGTTTTCTACTGGATTTTACTGGCAAAAATTTCTCCAGTAAAAATTTGCAGGTTTTTTGCTGACAACTGTCACTTTACTCTCTTAGTAGATGCTCTCTTTTGCAAATTTATGTGTACCCGAACGCATTTCAGTAAAATCCAGTACAAATTTGTACAAATTTGTGCAAATTTTGGTGTAAACGAATGGACCTACCAAAAAGCTTACAAGTTTTTAGTGGATAAATGTTTGCCAGTAAGAATTTGTAAGACGAAAAAACATATGATTGAAAAAATATGCTTTGTATTTTTAGTAAACACAAACAAATATTAAATTAAATTATAATTGTTTATGGATTTAAAGTGGAAAATATTAAATAATTAACTATGTAAGAAATTAAAAAACTTTCTAAATTGTTTCTGGTCGACAATTTCAATTAACTTTTATCTTTTCCATAACGACCAGTTGATTTTTTTTAATGTTTGGTATTTAAAATCTTATTAATTTACCGTTCGTTTACTTTTCTGAAAATTTGTCTTACTCTGTAATTTTGTTACTGAGTAATTTTTACCGGACTTTGTGTAATAAAGTGTGTTCGATTAGAGATGAAAAGGTTTTCATAAGGGGTGTTTTGGAAAACTAATCCGCATTAAATTATTCGTTTTGTACAACAACAACATATTTTATGTGAAAACGAATATCGCTATGTTTGGTTGTTTTGTTTTGTTAACACACAATATATTATTAGCAAAAATCTTCCAAACCCCTACTTTTGATTTATATTTTACGGGGTTTATGATTTATTTCGTCAAATTGAAGTGATTTTTATCAGAACATTTTTAAGGAAAGTCTCGTGATAATACAAGAGATAATGCTAAAATCTTGAAGATAATTAAAAACTCAGTGTGAATTGCGTTTTTTATAACCAATTAAGAGGTAGGTGTGAATTCTACATTAGCACAATCACTGAAATAATAATTCACAGTGAATTATATTCGTAGCAAAAAGAAGCATGCTTGAGTACGTTATTTTTTCTATGTATACATAAAAATGTCAAGCATTATCAGCTGTATTCGTTTGTTAGTTTATTTCGCAGAAAAATTATAATTTTTAAGAAAATAAAAAATATTTAAATAAAACTATTATAAAACAAACATAAGATAATATGTCTTATAACACATACAACATGGCAAGTGATGATGAACGTTATGCAGATTATTACGATGATTCTCATTCCAATAATTTTGAACAAAATGCCTACGACAGTGAAGAAGGTAAGAAAACATTTTGTTCATATAATCATTGGTTGTTTTATAAAAAAATATATAACTTTATATTTATTTAAGATACTGATGATGCTAGTGAAACAGAATTTCGCAATAATGGACGTACTCCTGGCTATAATAGTGCCACACAAAATACCAATGGCACAAATCACGAACTAAAGGAACAGTAAGTAAACAATTGTATACAGGGTGTGTGGTCGTTTTTCAATTTTATATATTTTGGTTTTATTCACAGAATGTATCAACATAAGTTGGCCAGTTTAAACAAACAATTGGAAGAACTTAAAAATCTATCACATCCTGAATATATGAAAAGACTGAAAAAATTGGAATATCAGTATAAAGAACGTTTAAGACTCAATGATATTTATCGAGATTATTTAAAAGAATGTGTTGATAGAGATTATGTTTTGGAAAAGAAAGCCGCTCAAAAGGAATATGATGAGAAAAAGGTATGTTTAATTCAAGTTTTTGCTTTAAATTAGGTGCAAAAAATAATACATTATGAAAGATTTTTGATATGAACCAGATATTACCGAACGGTATGATAGGATATGTAATCCGACACATTTTATCGACTGACGGCTGCTAAGTAAAATGCCATGGGCGTCGGCTGACATATGCACAGGCAGCAAAAGTACAATAACAAATATATTTTTTAACATAAGTGTTACCAGAATTTTCTTGCTAGATCCGACGACTTAGTCGAAAGCCTCTAAATACCAAAATTTCTACAATTTGTGTTTAATAGGCGATTTTAATTTTTTAAATAATTAAAAATAATTATAAAAAAATCAAGTTTTGAGCTAAATACCCTGCAAAACCACACCTTACCAAATAATGAGTCTAGTAATCTAAACTCAAATGTTTAGACGTATTAGCCTTTATATAATATGTATATAAAATATAATTCTAACTTTTTATATGAAATGTCACAAAATCAATGAGTTATGCATTACTGGCAGCCGTACGTAAATATAAATTATAATGTGTTACCTAAATGCATACAAGGGTATGAATAATAAGCCATTACCAAAAGAAAAATTAATGGGTCTAAAAATAGATTTAAAAAATACGAGTTAAAAAAAATATTTATTTTTTTAAAAAATGGTAGAGCCGGGTATTGATCCCAGGTCGTCAGATTAACAGTCTCTATACCCTAAGCCAGCGAGGCATATAACATTTGATAGTTTAAAACATAAATAAAGTTTTCTTCTATGTAAATTCGTTCAAGATATTCCAAAAAGACGAATTATAATGAGTCTAAAATAGAATCCAGCAAAAGTTTGGATCATATTCTGCCGGGAAGTAATAAGATGATTAACCTATCATCCAATTATTTTTTGTATGAAAGTAATCCATTATAAGTTTCTTATTGGTAAGTACAACATTTTCAATACATGATTTTGGGACTCATGTCATGTTTAAATTCTCTATATATATATACGGTTATAACACGGTTATATCTCGGTATACCGTACGGAATATCTCTTTTGTGTCTGAAGCAAAGTTGTAGATATTGAATAGGGGGAAAAAAAAAATGCGGAACAATCCTCCCCAAAAATATGCTGTTTTTTTCTTTATAAACTTTATTTTGCATGAAAATAAAAATTCCTATTCATATTACAGCTATTCTTACACAGAGAATAAGAGATTTTTATATGTTATCTATGGATGGAAACAAAATTTAGAACATTTTCAATTATTGTAAATATCCATCCTCTTTGAAGTTGGCGCTAGTGTTTCTGAAAAACTTGTTTTCTTCGTAGGTTGTTCATATTCATGTTCATAATCATTTTTTTTCTTTCTCCTATTCAATATCAATAACTTTGCTTCAGACACAAAAGAGATATTCCGTACGGTATACCAAGATATAACCGTGTTAAAATATAGAAAAATTGCTAAAAATCCGTGTCAAGCCAAAAAATTCGTATGGCCATTAAATTATTAATGTAGCCAACTTGACAAAACGAATGATGCAGAAGTTCTTATTTTTGTTGCTACTTTCACGTTTAATTCTCAGAATTGAAAAAAATCATGTGTTGTACTGTGTTATGTAAAACGTTAATGGTACGTGAATTATAGGGGTTTTAAGCTTTTTTGAACAATAATTGTGTATTTGTAGATAGCTCTTATTGAATATAAGTCCTCGACACCTTTCTTTTCTACTTTAACATATTGTTCTTTTTAATACAATTAATGTGGAGGATATTAAATGGCTCAGGGTCATCTGTTACAGATGATTTACGTCTTTCGAACTTAGACGTTAATACTTTGAACAACTCATTTATTTTTGATAACGGTAATTTGCGTAATAGTACGTTCGATTTTGAATCTTTTAACGGGGATATTGAAGGGTTTTCTTTTATGAACATAAGCGGTGAGGATTTGTGGAATGCCTTGTTGAAAGTTAAGTCAAACGCTATGGGGATTGACGGATTCCCAATTAAATTTATAAAACTGGTTTTTCCATATATCTTGAAACCACTTTTACATTTGTTTAATATGATAATAACCACCTCTTCATATCCTGATAAATGGAAGCTTGCCCGCGTAGTTCCTATACCGAAGAAGGGTTCTGAAACTGATTTTCGACCTATTAGTATTCTTCCTGCTCTTTCTAAGATAATGGAGCACATTTTAAAACTCCAAATCTTAGATTATGTTGAGGAAAATAATCTTATCAGGGACGTACAATATGCATATAGGGAAAATTACAACACTTCGTCTATGCTTTTGGGTATTACCGAGACTGTTAGAAAACATTTAAATGAAAATAGGGATTGCATATTGGTATCTCTGGATCTTGCAAAGGCTTTTGACCGCCTTAATCATAACATTCTTATTGGTAAACTGAAACAGCAATTTGGCTTTTCAGTTATGGCTTGTAGGTTAATATACTCTTATTTGCAAGGAAGGTCACAATTTGTAAGTGTGCGTGGTATTAATTCTAGTATCGCCTCTGTCTTTTCTGGTGTCCGGCAAGGGTCCGTTATTGGGCCAACTTTGTTTTTGCTGTATTTAAATGATTGTGCTGATTCTTTGGATTTGCACTTGGTAAAACCGTTTATTTTTGCTGATGACATTCAGCTTTTATTTGGCAATTGCAGGGATTTCCCTGCTGTTTTGGAGACGGTTGTGAATTTTACACTGGATAGATTGCATGATTGGATAATATTAAACGATTTTTCGATAAATGCTACTAAGACAAAGGCAATAATGTTTCGAACGGGTTATCGCAGAATTGCTTACCCTCGGATAGGAATTTGTGGAATCGATATAGAATATGTTGAATCGCTTAAAAGGTTTGGGTGTTGTAATTGACCAATATCTAAATTTTAGTGAACAAATTGATGTTGTTTCATCTAGGGTAACTTTGGGACTCAGAAAACTTTACAGTTGTGGCTTGTATTTGCCTGTAAGGGTGAAATATATTCTTGCTCACACTTTGTTGATGTCGCATGTTAATTACTGCCTTGAGGTTGATTCTGGTACTTTTGGGTATAATATAGTGCGGCTTGAGCTAATTGTGAAAAGAATTGTGCGGTTTGTATATGGAATTAGATTTCGTGATCACGTATCTAGTGCAGTTATTAACTTTCTCGGTTGCCCCCTAACACAGTATATAGAACTTCGCAATTTATTGTTCTTTTATAAGGTCATTAGATCTGGTGTACCCAATTACTTACGTTCTGAATTTATATTTTCTAGGTCTGAGAGAAACCCTCAGATAGTTGAACCTCTTATAAACTATACAATCTTTGAACGATCTTTACTTATTAGAACTGCTAGAAGCTGGAATTTTTTGCCTTTGAATTTACGTACTTTTACATTATCGTATAATGTTTTTAGGAACAGACTTTTGTCACATTTCCGGGACACTGTATGAATGAGTGTTTTTAAATTGTTTTAGGTCAGGCTTTCTCCAGTATGGACTTTTTACATTTTCCTAGTTATGTTGAAACAGCTGAACCATATCCAAAAATAAAGTGTACAATTTTATAGCTATTGCTATCCTGTTCTAAGGATATTTTCGTATTTTTTTTATATATATATATACTGTTTATTGAATTTAATCTAAGCTATTTGTAAATATATTCTTGAATTTATGTAGCACACTAGCAATACGTCTTTGGCCTTTAAGGCTTATTGTATTGCAAATGAATGAAATAAAATAAAAAAATAATGTATCATTATAAGGGCAAGGAAATTCATGTAGTTACAAAAAAGAAAAAAGTACAAACTTTAAAACATATAAAATAAATGTGAATTAAATCGTCATTTTTCAAATAGAAACAGAATCTAACGCTTTTCTTTGGGTTAGCAAGATTTTTCAAATATTTTGTTAACAAATTAAAAAAATGCTACAAATAAGTAAATATAAAATATGCACAAATATGCATTTAAAAAGCACAAAATATGCATTAAATGTTAAAATATGCATTTTTGTCAAAATATGCTACCATTTCGAAACCATTTTGATCTAAATATTTACGGATAAATATTTAGTGCATATCAGTTTTTGACTATCGAGAAAAAACATGCATTTGCATGAAATTCTTTGCTTTAATGATTGAAAAAAACACCTGACAAATTTTAATCCGTTTATAAATATATCGCCGCTAAGTTTCCATTGTTGTATAAAAAAGAAACAAAGGGAAATTGTGAAAATATCGTTTAAAGTTTTGGTAGAGGAAAGGAATATATTAGACATTTTATTATAATTTTTAGGTATTTTTTTTTTTACATAAAACATAAAATATTATTTATGTGTTAAATAAACAAAAAAACTGAAAATATATAATTACACAAAAAATTACAGATTGATCTAAAGGACAATATACTCACAGATTTTGAAGAACGTCGCAAACTTATAGAAAATGAACGTTATAGTCTGGAATTAACTAATGATTCTATGGAGGTTAGTAGATAATTAAAAACAAAAAACATAAATTTAAAAACAATATATAAAATAACGTGTACAAATTTAAATAGATCAAACCTACGGTTACACGAAAACTAAGAAGACGTCCGAATGATCCAATGCCAGTCGTGGAAAAACGTCGCAAACCTACCACAGGACAATTATTAGTGTATATATTAGAAGAAAAAGAAATTGAAAATGATTTAAAAACTATACAAAGAGGAAAACCTTTAACACCAAGTAAGTTAAACAAATACCAAATAAAGGTTTTCCTGTACTTAAATTGACTAATTTCCCCTTAAAAGCTTTACAACAAAATGGTATTGGTAGTTCTTATACCACAAATAGTCATCAACAATCTTCATTAATTTCGGATAATGGAAATCAATATGTGGTAACACGTATAGAAGAAGGTAAACTATTATATGAGAAACGTTGGTTTCATCGTGGGCAACAAATTTATGTAGAAGGTAAAGATTTACCTCAGTTTGCTGCTACTATTACCGCAATAGGCAATGAAGTGGTTAGTCGAAAATCTTTAATTTTTAATTTTTAACATGTAATAAACAACAAATTTTATTTATTTGTATCCTATAGGTTTGGGTTAAAAAAGTAAATGATACCAGCAGTAGTAAAGTAAAAATAAATATGTCTCATTTAGCCAAAGGCAAAGTGACTATAAAAAGACGTGCCAACTGATGACAAGCCCTATCAAAACCACCAGTTATTGTTGCATTGACTCGCCCTTAAGTAATTTTAATAAAGCTATTGTGATGTTGATATTTAAGTAGAACTTTTTCAGAGGATGTTAATTGAATAATAGAAAATTTTAAATTATATTTAGTTTTATTTTTTATAATATTCAAATAAATACTTTCGAAAAAGTCCTTAAAAAAGACAGCATCATATCTCCAAAATTTAATTAAATATAATTACGAACATGATTTTTTTTTAAAGAAATCAAAACATATATATTAGCTTGAACTGTAGATTTGTTTTAATTAGTTTTAATAT
Organism: Delia radicum; assembly: GCA_021234595.1. NCBI lineage: Eukaryota > Metazoa > Arthropoda > Insecta > Diptera > Anthomyiidae > Delia > Delia radicum. The sequence goes on from CM037852.1 coordinate 197,908,675, forward strand.
GTTTTTTACTCTGTTTACCAATTTAAGAGGACAAAAACAATATATATATATATATATGTATATATATAAATTGTATTTATGTAATTTTTGTATTATGGCAATAAGTTTATTTATTGTTTTAACTAATGCACATAAAAAATATATGTATATGTTTTTTTAAAAGTAATTTTTATGTGAGTTTTTAATCTTAAAATGTTAATAAATACAAATAACATGGGAACATATCAGTCGATAGCATTAATTAGTTTACTTACAATTATAAAATAGTATTGTACAATATCTTAGTGTCAAAATTAAATGGGATTTTTTTTGGTATTGGTGGTTCTTGATAAATATCGATCTGCAACAGAAATGTAAGACGACCCCGTTTATCAACTCGTGGCAGCTGAGTTAGCTGACCAGCTGATATATGCACAGGTAGCACAAGTATAATAAACATAGCATAAGTGTTACCAGAATTGTGAATTTCCCAGAGGGAAGACGATAAAAGCATACTTTGCCCGAGTTTTTGGGATATAGAATATCTTTAATCTTATATTGAAATGTGGTTTATTTTATTGTGTTATAATAAAGGACAAAATTCCTAAACAAAATGATGTGGTTCCGGCAATTTGTTTGTTAATAAACTTGGAAATGTCAGTTAAAAATCATTGTCGGTTTAACTAAACCGAGTTTGACTGACATCTCAAAAACTCGGCCTTAGTAAATTTTTTTTTCATTAAAATGTTAATTTGATCAAGTTTTGAATAAATTATGTGTTGAACATTGTGTTAAATTTATATAGCAGTACTTCTTTATGAGTAAGGGAATGCTCGCAAATGAGGGCATACTAAAAAATTGTGGAATAATCCAAATTCAGCAGCTTATAGGCCAACTCATTGAACATTTTTTTTTGGCTATAGATCATTTTCTTGTGGCAACTAATAATAAAAAGTTATACAACGATTTTCAAAAACAAAAGGCCCACGTTAGGCGACATGTTCGTTAAAGTATGACAATAATAAAACTTTTTTTTTTATAAAATAATTCGAAAACGACATAAATACAAACATTAAAAACCCATAAATTAAAATTTATTTGAATTTTGTTCATTAAAACGTTTTGTGTATAGCTTAAAGCTGCTGTGGGCGAAATCATAATTAATAGCAACAGAAAGCTGTGTTTATTTTATAATGCTAACTTGTTTAATTGCGGCCAACAATCAAAATTTTTGTTGTTGTGATCTATGTTAAAAATTTGTATGAATTAGACGAGAATAATTACGTTGAAACCTATAATGAAATTAACCCACTTTAGTGAACAATATGAAAATTAAATGTTGTTATATTTTTTATGGAATCAATAAGTTTTATTAAAATTTGAAAAAGTTACAGTTTTTATTTTAACGAAAACTAACACTTTAATTAACTTAGACAAATAAAATATTAGAAAACACTTTATTTTGCAACGACACAATAAAAAAAAAAAACAATAAAAACAGCTGACAGTTGTACAATTTTCGTCAACACGAAAAACGAGAGGTCCACTTTAGCGAACATTCCCTTAAATACAACGAAATATAACAGATTAAAAATAAAATAGCTTCGATAAAGTGTGGTTGCAAATTCAATTATTTTAAACTAGGGCTTCATTACTTGAACGTTAACGTAATTTCTTAAAAAGGGTTCAATGTGCGTAAGTTCTGAATAGATTTTTAGAACTCCAAAAGCAGCAGCATTTATGTTTCCTTTTAACTAAGTTAGCGACTACTAAAAACGTCACGTTACGTATATACGTTTAAGTAATTTTGCCTTTATTTAAAATTTAATTACCGAATGAATTTTTAAGACGCGTTAATTATTTTTTGTAAAAACATTTTTGTTTCATTATGATTTCTATTTTTCCTTAGCCAGGTTCATGAATTCTGCACATATTTTCTCATTAATTTCTTCCACGCCCGGTATATTTGACATAACCCAAGTATCATCTGTGCTTTCCAAAGTTTCTGAACATATTGGACACGTTTTATTGTTAACATTCCTGCAACAACAGATGAAAAATAATTTGTTTTTAAATAAATTAAATGTCCTGTTTTAAGTATGAAATTTTATAAAATATAAGCTGTAATGTTCGAAGTTCATTATCGCGGTCACCCAATTTCACCTACAGAGTTTCTAACGTCAAAATTGTGTGTAAATTGTTTTTGTTTCGTGTAAATCGGGTTCCCGAGATAACGACGTCGAACAGACTTATTATTACAACTATTTTATTTCCACTTACCACTGTTCAATACAGGGTGCGCAAAAACTATGAGTACATGGTAATATAACTTCGGTTGAACGATCTAAGCATATTGAGCATTCATCTACATGATCATTGTGGGAACAATACGATGAAGTAGGGCTACTTAGACCACTGCTACTATCTGTACTACTACCCAAAGCAGACATGAACATTGAGGCTGTAAAATGTGATGGTATAGTTGTCATATTAAGATTATTTGGATGATCTTCATCTTCTGGCGTTGATTGAGAACCTCGTCTTATATCCTAGAAAATAAATTCAAAATTAGGCAGGGGCACAGTGGGGTAAGTTTATTTATTTTTGAGGAAATTTTAACGAATTTGAAAAAATTAAGATCTGAAAAATAGCTGACTAAATTCCAGATTGATAACTCATGGCCTATTTTTTAAAGTCATTTATTTTATATACTTAATAATTGTAAAAATCCGAGAAATTAAAATTTATTTTATATTTTAGCAATAATAAAAAATTTAAGTTATAGGAAACGAAATGTATATCCAATTAGAGGTAAAGTTGTATTACTAGATCATTGTCTACAAGTTTTTAACATTTTACCCATTAAAAAGTCCTTTTTATTACTTTATTTTCAATTTGAAAATTCCGTTCGAATGGAATTTCTTTTCGAATCGAATTACATAATAACCCTAATGGAGTACTCTATGCTACATATTGGATTTTGTTCCTTTCTCTTTTGCACTTAAATATTTTTTGTATAATGCTATTTCCATTTTTCTTGAGTCCAATCTGTAGCGAAAAGAACTCCAGTATTGTGTATATTACCTTAAGTTTCAGGTTAGTTTTACAAAGGTAAAATATTTGTAAAATATATGGGCTGTTCTGTAAAATATTTCAAATTGGAGTTAACAATTTTTTTTTAAACTTTATGGCACATTAATATGATTTTACACTATAATAAACCAAGAAAATGTATTTTCTACAATTTAGTTCCAACTTGGTGCAGTTTTTTAACATGATGTTTTTTAATACTTATTAATTTTTATTTGGTTCAAAAAATAATTATTTCTTAAAATTTATTAATGCTTAAAATTTATCAAAGCGTTGACAAATAGTACAAATAATATTAATTTTGACGAATTTCGGAGGGACAAGGGGAATTAAAGCGAATACGGATGAATAATCTTAACATACAGCCTATAATTTCCAAATGCCAACCTCACCCACAGTCCACCTTGGACATGTTGTTCCCTGTTACGCTGACGAGGCCCGGTATGGGCGGTATAATTTGGTTCTCACGGCAATTGGGCTATGTGCAGAGACGATTTGGAATTGTCCGAGCAAGGATTGCCACTACGGCTTTAAGGAAAATGATCTACTATTATTTTAACATTAAATTCTTTAAAGTCTTTACAACTTTCGCGAAACAGTCTTGATGTGCCGGAACAAAACGTGTTTAGATTAAAGAGCAAATCTGTAAGCACACATGTCCTTTTGAGAAACAATTCTGGTGGAGAAAACTTACATGCGTTGCCACAATTATTTCTAGATTTTTAAAATCTGTCAATAAAATTGTTTGCTTTTCAAAAAGCAAAAACAAATTATGCAATTTAACACAATTTTCCAAAAGTTCATATAATTTTTTGCATTTAAATTTTTTTTTATGTGCTCCCCTGATTTTATTTTGTAAAATAATAACTTCACGCAGCAAACTGGCTTATTTAAAACTAAACACCCAATGTGCCATGTTAAAAACTGCTTTTTGAACAAAATTTACGCTCAAGTTTTCCAACTTTTGTGACGGTCCCACTCTTTATCTGTTAAACGAAACATACAACCATCTGTGCATAATTACAACATTTACAAACAATTGTTTTCAAATTTTTATTCGATGAAGGAGCGTCAGTGCCCTGTATAAAAAAACCCAAAATTTTAAAATTAAAAAAAAAATTGGTTTCCATATTCGACTAACATGTATTTATTTGTTAGGTGATGACACGCCAATTAAGTACATGTTTAATTTATCTCTCAATTGTTGGGAGATTGTGTAATACCAAAAGGAATCCAAAAGTTGAAAGCCCCAAACAAAAAATAAGAAGAACGAAAAAAAAGTGAGCTTGTTCCAAACGATTTTTTAAATTTTGCGTAACGATAACAATAAGAAATATAGACATATGAACCTAAAATTTTGCTCTTCGACTAGTTAAAGTATTATTAATCCAAACATATAACCCGCTTTTGTCCTAAAATAGAAAAATTGCGAAAGTTATGGAAAAATAGTATCAGTTTCAAAGGATTTACAAAATTTTTGACATAAGTCCAAATACATGCCTAGTGAAACATTTCTAAAAAAATATTTATATTTTACAAGAAATTTGCAAAACTAACTTGAAACTTATGCAGTTGTATAATTACATATGTAGCAGTTTTTTTCTGTCAGTAGGCAAATTTGATCAAAACAATAACATTTTCCCACTGTGCGGGGGTGCGCACTGGCTAACCTACAGTGGGGAGCACTTGTGAATACATGTAAGTACTTTTTACACCTAAAGATTCAGGCCGAAAAATATTTGACACTATAATTGAAGTATTCTTTTCTAAATGTATAAGCTACCCGAATCCAAATCTTGGGCCGAGTTACTGCATTCGTGATAGTAATTTTTCGATCGAAATTAATTTTCTCTTTCCGAAAATAAAACATTTTATCGATTTTTTTTTGATTAGAGATGTTGTAGTTCTGTCCTTGATTAGTAAAACTATGTGTTTTCATTATTAGTATTTATGTAATTAATCATTGAAAAAGACAGTTTTCGAACGATTTCACTCGTTCACTAATACCGTAATTCGGCCCCTGGTCTATGAATCAGTCTCCGACATCAGGTGTACGAGCTATATTGTTGTTTTTACTGTCCTGGTAATGAATTTTTTTATAATACTTTTAACGACATCTGAACACACTACTTTTACCCTATTTTCAGTTTTTGAATTTCTTATTTTTTCTTAAAATTATTGTCGAACTTGATAATAAATTCGAATTTTTCAAAAATTTTACACTGCGGATCTTTAAAATTGCAGTTAGAACCTCAATTTCAATTAACAATATTTCCGTAAGCAAATAGGATATTTTTAAAATTTAAAAACTTAAAATAAGAGTAAGAGTAGTGTATTAAGGGGGACATGACATTTCCCGTTTTTTGAAATCGACTTTTTTTATAATTTTGTATTTTAGTAAATATTCTTAAGATTCCAAGAAAAAAAAATTTCATGGAAAAACTCCTACGGGTTCAAAAGTTACATCCGGATTAGTGAGAGCGCATTTTTAATTTTCGCGCTATCTACGTACGGCAGCTGGTATATACTTGTTTTACTTGCTACCACGTTTGAACGCGTTTATCTCGAAACCATGTTTTTCGTATTGGTTGCGGCACTAGCGGGCTCATTTCTTGACGAATTTTTTTTTTTGTATTTTTTTAAACTTGATTCGCTATCGTATGACACGAACTTTTTTTTAAATTTTTTTTCGATTTTTTATGAATTTTTAAAGTCAATATTTTTTTTTTCGAAAAAAACACTTAAATTTGGAACATCACTAAAAATTGAAAAAAAATTAAAAAAAAGCTCGTGTCATATGATAACGAATTTTGTTAAGATTTAAAAAAAGTCATTTTTTTCCAGATCGGACAATTTTTGCGACTCCCAGAGCTGCAATCACGAGGCCCCGTTTTTTTCTCTGCCGCCAGTTTGGAGCTATATAAAACCATGTTGGAGTGAAAAATATAAAATTTTGGAAAAATGTTTTTTTTTTTTCCTGATTTGCGATTACTCTTTCCCCCTTTGCCCTGCAAAGGATAAGAGATTTACTTGGCTTGTCCCATGGTATATAGCGCCATCAAAATTCCAATACGTATTCCATTTATAGTTTAACCTTAATAAACTCTAGGAAGTCCGTAATCATGCGGTAGCTGTTATAATTCTCTCTCTTGAAGAAGTTAATGGTGTCATTATACCGACCTAAAACCGGATACTTGGCTCTTTGTTGAGTGTATTTCGTGCAGGAGAAAATAATGTGAGAATCATCATCGATCGCATTGCACGTCAAACAGATGTCAAAATCGACAACTTTCATCTGCAAAAGATTGTGAGGACTAAAACTTTTGGCGGCCATTATCCTGTTAATCTGTTTAATTTGAATGGGATTCAGGTCGATGTGATCTTCTTTAAACCAGGGTTTCCTTTTCATCGTTGGAAATAGTCTCTTATATTCTTGCCCTTTATCTAGATTGACATTTTTGTAATCTCTCTCCCATTCATTCCACAATCTGTTTTCTATTTCCCTTATAGCTTCGTTCTTAGTCCACTTCACCTCAAGTCGTATACCCTCAATTGTTGCTCTCTTAGCAGCGATGTCAACTAGTTCGTTTTCCTTTATGCCCTTGTGTGATGGTATATAGTGAAACTCAATCAGTTCTAAGGTGTTACTTGCATCAGCTAATCTATGGATGTTGGCACAAATTTCATTATTCCCAGGATTCCTCAATGCTAAACAACCACTTTAACAATCCGTGAGGATTGCAATTTTTCTGCATTTTAATTTATTTGCCATAACAATTGCTTCCAACATCATGGTCAGTTCCACTGACATAGACGAGCAACATTTGGACAGCTTGAAAAGTTTCATAGTATTTGATTTCGGATAGTATATTGCACCTCCAGCTATTCCATCCATTATCGAACCATCCGTGTAAAATAAATCCAGTTTAGCATTTGAGAGTAAATCCTTCCTCTCTTGAAACAGTTGATTGATTATGGAAACGTTAGTGTTATCTTTTTTCTGTGCATCATTCATGTAGAAGTGCTCGTTAATACAAATTTTGACCGATTTTTCAATGGAAGCAATCTCCTTTGCAATGTCAGTAAAAACACGTTCATATTTTTTAAAAATTTTGTAGTAACTGGTATTTAAAGGCTCATTCTGCAGAACCAGCATGTTGCTTATTGGTTGAGATTGGTAGAATATCTTCACGAGTTCCTTAGCCGTTGCAAATTCCAATCTAAACTTAGGTGGTAATTCCGCTGCCATGTGGTATATGATTTGAACTGGAGTATTTCTTATTAAGCCCAAGGATTTTCTTAAGTGAAAATTTATACATGTCTGAAATTTGTTCAGAGCAGCTTTTGTAATGTTAGCGAAGGATGACGCTGCATACTCCATTTTAGATCTCACAAAAACCTTATAAAATTGTATAGCCCTTCTTGGATCGATACCAAATTGACAACCACTCAGTATTTGCAAAAATTTACAGGTATTACTAACTTTCTCCACCAGTTTTCTCGTATGGGGTACAATAGAATTATTTGCCGATATTATTCTACCAAGATATTTAATTTCCTTAACTTGTTCAATATGTATATTATCAAGGCATACGTTCAGATTAACCTCTCCTCTTCCAAAAGCAGTCACCGTAGTCTTATTAAGGTTTATTTTCAGATCCAGATCTTTGCAAGCATTAACAAAGGCTTCCACTTTGACCCTCAATCGCCATTTGGCATAATCCCAATTCACGTCATAGCACAGTATGAAAAAATCATCAGCAAATTGATATATGTACGAATTTTCGTCAATAACCTGATGTAAGGAAGCTGTGTAAAGGTTAAACAAAATAGGGCTCAAACCACTACCCTGGGCCAATCCCCGGCGAGTTTTGATTTCAGCTTCTCCGAGCATGAGCGTTCTATCATTGAGAAAGGAGATTAACCATTTGATAATCCTCCGATTAAAGCCCATATCAATTAGTTTAACTTCCAGAATATCAGTATTTACATAGTCATAAGCCTTTTCCATGTCAATACAAGCTGCCGCTACCTTGAATTTTTTCTTCTGCAAAAGGGTTATCATATTTATGAGGTCATTGATACACTGAGTGGTACCCATATTTTTCCTAAAGGCAAAAGACCTCTGAGGCAGCAGTTCATTGGTTTTCACATGCACTTCCATTTTGGGTTTAAGCATACCTTCTATACATTTCAGCAATACCGATAGCAGCGCAATCGGTGGAAAAATGTTTGTTTTTGACTGAGTTATGAATTTTTTAAAAAAAGGTCTGTTTTCTCAGTCCCCCCTTAAGGGGCCGTTACAAGTATTATGAAAAATATATTTTCAGGAAGGTGAAAAATAAGAGCATTTTGATCAAAAATTACACTTTTCCAGTTAATATATCTCGAACGCCTGATGTCGGAGAGTGATTCTGGATTTGGATTCAGCGTACCTTATATCTTTATAAAAGCATGCTTTAGTTCTCGTGTCAAATTATTTTTGGCCTGAATCTTTAGGTGTAAAAAGTTCTTCATATACTCACGAGTGCTCCCCACTGTAAATCTGACTAATTTCAGGTTTATAAATTTCTATTAATTCGATAACTTTGCTAATTTGGAATGCAGAAAATGTTTTTTTTTTTTTTTATAAGTTTAGTCAAAAATAATATACTTTTTCTTACCCTTTGATTTTCACTGCTTACTAAACTTTCCAAATGTGATTGAAAAGTCTTAAATACACATAAAAATTGTTTAAGATTTAAAAATTTATAAGATTGTATTTGACGGGTCTGTGGATCCACTTTAATACATGCTATTTTTACTGTTGCTTTCCACAGTAATGAAGTGTCCGTTCCACGTTTAACTAAGAACACTAGTTGTTTGCCATTTGGGTCAATACATTTACGAGAGCTATATTGAGATGTATTCCAACGTACATAAAAAAAAAATAAAAATCAATATTTGGTATCATTTAAAATTATTTTTTTTTTCGTATTTGCAATTGTTTCTTACAGTGTATTTAAATTATCTAAACATGTTTTAAATTCTTCATAAGTTAAAGAATTGATTTCTGATAAAACTTTAGTATGTCGCACTACTTGCATATGGACACTGTCCACATCCGGTAATGCATCTGTTAAACTTTGACCCTGCCCCATCCTTTTTTTTTGTGTGTGTGGAGATTTTATTGTTTGTATATTTGTTTATTTTAAATTTTTATCTTTTAAACATTTGCAAATGTGCAATTAAGGTGGTGTAATTTTTTTTTATAAACTAAACAAAACACTGCAAAATTTTGACAGTTTATGTTCCTTCCATAATTTTCTTTTTTGTGTGTATGTACGTGTTTTGTATACAAAAAAAGGGAAAGATAACATGCTGATAGCATGCTTGAAGCCAGCAACCAGTGTTGTCAGGTATGGGTATTTCGTCCAAAATTGAGGATTACAAGTTTGGTTTGAAACGGATTTTTGAGAAAAGTGATTTGACATAACATTTAAAATTTTACCATTTTAAAAAATGTTTCAATTCAAACACAAGATTCAGAATATTGATTCATTGAAGCATACCAAGTAGACATTGTTTGAAGCATATTTTATTGTTCGTATTGTAAGTATTTTAATTTATTGAGTTACTTTTGTGAGCCATTTCTAAATACATATTTTTCTGAATTCAAAAAATTTCCCATGGTGCCTTTAAAATGTTTAAACTAAAAATTACAGATTATACAGATTAATCTTAAAATATATGAGCTTCTTCAAAAATTTTCGCCAAAAGTTGCAATTGACTTCAGATGCCTCTTATTTCTAAAGGTTTCTTGAATTTAGAGAAACGATGGACAGACTTATAAGGCATTCAGACTATATAGCAAAAGTCATGTTTTGCAAAACAAGTAGAAAAAAAAAATAAAGAACTGTTGGAATAGAATAAAGAGCATAAATACGTGGTTTGCAAAACACATGTTTTGCTATCAAGTGTGAATGTGGCTTTAAATAGACTATAATATGCGAATTATCCACGTTATTCAAATAAGTCATTAATCGATTTTTTTAATACAAAAACGACTTAATTTTGGAACATTCAGCTCTAAAAGTGTTTTTATGATTGATCCATATAAATAATAAATATTTGCTTTCAAATTATGAAGAAATAATGCAAAACAATTTGTGCTCTCGTATGACACTTTACATACCATACGACTCCAGCGCTACTTTTTTTCTTTGAATTTTAGTTCAACTTTATCTCAAAGCGCCTTTTAGATGCGTGTGGTAAATTTTATTTTGCTCAGATCACAATGCTTTAGAAAGGAACATTTTGATTTTTTTTCGTTTGGAGAACCATATCACGCAAAGTCTTGCTTCACCAAAATTGTCATTGCGAAAAGTGAAAAAGAGATGACCTTTTGTAAGAAATAAAATTTCGTTGAATCGGGCAGATTTTTTAAGCTTGTGTTGGTAATACCTTTTATTACTTATTTCCTTTAATAATAAAGAATAAAGCATTTAAGAGGTTTTTTTCTAAAATTAACGATTTTTGTGTCATTCAAACAAGCGCTTTTTCTAGTTTAGCCACCATAAACAACTCCTAAAGTCATTCAGCCATACAGTTTTTCTAGTTCAGCCACCATAAACAACTCCTAAAGTCATTCAGCCATACAGTTTTTCTAGTTCAGCCACCATACACAACTCCGAAAGTTCGTTCCTGTTTGAAGCTACATCATATTTTTTTCGCTCTAAATTACTGAGCGCATTGCATACCCATTGTAAACACCACCTATTTGATTTGTTTGCCAATTGCAATGATGCCACATGTTTGGGATATTATATATAAAAAATGGGACTTTTCACATAGTGTCCACACTAGATATTAAAATATTTCTGTCAGCAAACTTCAAATTCAAACGCAGAGAGAATTATATTACGTGTGGACCACACATTACTGTTAATGTTAGTATTATATCTGATATCTAAATAGAGTTGTTATCATAAATCTCTAAACAACAATATTATGAAATGAGCTGTCAAAACATACACACACATACATAAAAGATTGTAAAAAAATAAATAAATAAAAGTTAAATGCATAACAATAAAAAAAAGTTAAGAAAAAAGGGTATTACAATTTTTTTAACTGTTATAAATAAATTTAAAGTTATTTTTTAATCGCATAGTTGAAAATTGAATGAATAAACGGACGTCTTTACTCAACGGGTGACAGAAAATTATGAGAAATCATGATATAAATATGAATGCGTGTTCTCCAAACTAAACACTAATATGAACATTGATAATTTAATTCCGTTATTCTGTTAGCGTTCTCGCACATATTACAGTAAAGTTAATATCTAATGTGGACACTACGTCAATTTGGTCCAGTTAAAAATCTAGTTTTAAAAACACCACGTTTACATACCTAAAACTTCATTTACATTTACTATCGAAATGCAGTTTAAACTAGATTTCGATCATAAGGTAGTGTGTTAAATGATAAACGAACTAGATTTCGAAATTAAGTTTAAACTGGATTTTGAGTGTTATATAAACGCAGTTTAAGAAACAATTTTACGGACTCTCAGTTACTTACGGAAGCATAAATGCGTCCTTCACGTAACGTTTACGGACCGTAAAAGAGTATCCGTAAAAGACGGTACGAAGACGGAGAGCGTTAACAATCTGCAAAACTAAAACATCTGAAAAACGCATCCGTATTTCTTTAGTTACATCTGGTGTTATTGTCAAATTACAATTCAGTTTTACAGTTTTATATAAAGTCATGTTATTTAAAAATATAAAAAATAATTATGGCAATTTAATAAGATGTTTATATTTTTCGAGCGCTGTTGCAATGGTAATGTAGTAATTTAGTACTTTAGAAAAAATATTCTCATATTAAAAATCTTCTTTACATTTTCGCTATTAATAACCCTAATTTCAATGAAAATTACCAAAGTTAGTAATTTTTTTTTGTCAGCAGCTAAGGACGAGCTATTCATCAAGAGCTGCAATCTTAAGAGACCGGCTTCTATAACAGCGATTGGCCCTTGTAGTTTTCTTATTATAATTTTTTTGAAAGACTGAAATTGTGTACGAATTAGTTTTAATATATATTTCAATATTCTGTAAAATATTTTCCTATAATTTGCTTATTGTAACTATATGTGTGCATAAAAAATTGTGTTTGAATTTATTTCTTGGTATTTATTGATGCCATTTGTGTCGGACCGAAAACGGACCGTTCGCGAACCGATTTGTTTGTTGGGTAGAAAGGTTTTCACAGCAAACCTGAATTTTGATTTGACTACCACAACAGTTAGTAAACAAAACCATATAAAAAAATAACCGTAAATGAAGGGGGTCTTCTTGAAACACTATTTTCATTTTTTCATGTGGCTCTCATAAAACGTACACTGGTACTAATTTGCACCCATTGAACATTCTCATGTAAATTTTTCGACTGTGCTCAGGCGAATGAGCATTTGTTTATGCGTGGTGAGTTTGTTGGAGTACAGACATATTTATAGCAAAGGGGAGAAACATTAAGGGTATTACTAGCTTTAGATTTAATAGTTTGACCTTTTTTCTACATGTTATGGAAATTTTGGAAAACGGGAGCTGAGAAATAAAAAATTTACAGCTTGTTAAACAAACCCCTTGCCCTATATTTTACATGAGCAATATTTACTTTAAATGCTTTTTTGCTCAATACAAGATATTGAAAATCGTGTGCTATTGTACAGCAGCCTTAATGGGTGGATCGATTTTTAATAGTTTTTTTTTTTTTTTTTATAGAGAACTGAGAAATTAAGTCCCTAACGCAGAAACATTTTTAAACTTTATTAGTTAATAAATAATAATAAAAATTTCATGTAATAAATTTTCCACGATTTTTCCCAACTTGCCCAAGAAGCATTGGTTCTTAAACTCATCTCTGACTTCTACAGAAATAAAAACAATAAATAGGCTGTTAACGGGACATACGTATAATAAACCGTATCTCCACATGATTAAAGTAGAATCATCTCCAAACTGCGATGAATGCGATACACCACAAGCCGATGACCACCTTATTTTCGTATGCACAAAATTTTCGGAAATAAGAAAAAACTTTGATTTTTTTCGCACAATTCAACAACCTGTATACATTACTAAATACGTTTCAAGATGCTGTCTTCAAAAAACTCGTTGCTTTCATTAACCTGTGTCAAATCGACCTCTAATAGCTGTCTAACCATCATTGATTCATCAGTAACAGCAATGTTTGCTTTCTCGTCTAACAACATCAGCTGTTCTTATTCACGCACACACTTTTTATTCCTGCTATGTATCAACCATTCGGACATCTCGATATTTTCACCACTTTGCAGTACAAAAAATCTATTTATTCTGAAATCATCAACTATCTTCAAGTTATGCATACATCTTTTTGGATTATTTAGTACTGGCATATAAGTATCTGAGAAATACTTCGCCAACCGCCTGATTTCATCAGGCAAACCAAAATTAAAAAAAAAAAAAAAAATTAGTTGAAATGCTCCTAATTACAGTAGTCGCTCTGTTATATGAATATCCAGTTATGTAAACTTCCAGAATAGTGAAGAAAACAATTTAAACACAGGAGGTTTTAAAGAGTGAATACAGCCTATCTCTATTATGTGAACAGCTTTCAACCGTTGATTTTTTTAAATGTTTGTCTTATTAGAAGTATGTTATTCCCCGAAATAAGTGAAGAACCTGCAACCGTTGATTTTTTTTTAATGTTTTGAGTGTTGAGTTTTGAGTGATTGTCTTTTGTCTTTTGAGTATAAGACACTACAGAAATCCCTTGAAGCAAAAAAAGTACAAAAAATATAACCGACTACTTTCATGTACATTAAAAATAAAAACTTAATGTAATAAAAATCATTTGAATTACTTATTTTATATTCTCTCGATTATGTGAACTTTTCCATTTAGTGAACAGGCTCTGTTTAAATTAGTTCATATAACCGAGCGACTACTGTATTTGGCAACGATTTTTTTTTTGTGAGTATTTATATTAACAGAAGAAAATCCCACTTAAAGAATTGGTGATTTCTTGAACTATTTCTAGGGATCCACACATTTAAGTGGGAACAGTTTAATTTCTGAAAAAAAATGTCAGGCAGCACTGTAAAACCACATGTTTTGTCCACTACCATGTGATATTCAAATGCTAAAAATTTAACTAAAACCCTAAATTTAGATGTAACTAATAGCACATTCATTTATTAACAATTTGCTAATTAAACAAAATTGTATACAAAACTTAAAACAACTTTTTTAATATGTTCACTAATTTCCCCCTTTATATGGCAGCACTAACATATGATCGTGCTGAGAAGCGTTGCCATTTCGTTCAATTATTAACCCTCCAACAGTGTTGCGCCGATCGTTATAATAACGCCGCTATTACATATATAAATGACTTTGGATTCTACACAAATTAGCCGGCTTTGTAGAAATTTTTGTAAAATGTTCTGTTTCTTTTCGACTGCGTGGAAGGAAAGATTTGTCTGGTGTGGTGTTAAGAAAATAAATGAAGAATTGAGTGAACGGAATTAAATATTTGAAATTTATACTACATAAAAGTGTTAAAATAACGTTATATTTTTTAACAAACATTTTACAAAGAGTTTTACAAGTCAAAAATTTTAAATGCATATAAATTAAAATTTGTTTTATAACGGTAATTTGTTGATTTAATTAAAAACGATTTTAATTAAATTCGATTTTTTTTTATATTAAAAGATATAACTAAATTTGTTGTTGTTGTTTGTTTGCCGAAATTTGGCAACGTTATTGAGTGCAAAAAAATAATACAAAAAAAATCATATTGTTCCCAAAAAAAAAAATACAAAAACAAAATAAATAACAAAAACAAAAATAATAAAAAAAAACAACAAACTAAATACAATAACAAAAAAAAAAAAAAAACGTTTCCCCTTTTCTACACCCGCCGTGAGTTTTGACGTTTCTTTACCAACAAAAAAAAAATTGTATAAAAAAAAATAAAACAAAAACAAAACAACTAAAAACGTTTTAATTTTTTTTTTTTGGGTTTTTTGCTTTTTCGGTTTTTTTTGGAAGTTTCGCAGCTTAAGCAAATAATGCGAATTAAGAACTTTTGCAAATTAAATAAAAACGCCTGAAGTGAGTTTATTATGATATAAATTTAATTAATTATTATAATAAAACAGTGTTCGGTAACAGTTTTATATATAAAATAAATAAAAAACCAAAGCAAATGTACATGTTTTTCAAATGCAAAATTAATCGTGTTTAACCTCACAAAAAAAGTTTTTTTTTTTTTTAAATTAATTTGCCAAAAAAAGGGGGTTTGAAATTTAAAATTCAAATCAATATAATAATAAAAAGTGTGGAGCAAGCAAGGCAGCTGTTGTCTTTAACAAATCAGCAAACCCTGTTTTTGTAGCCCAAAATCAAGCCGTAACATTTTATTTTTTTTGTTAAATAATCATGGACCTATTGTGTACCGAAAATATTATGCACGAATATGAAACGGAAACATTGTGTCATCATCAACAACAACAGCAGCAACAGCAACAGTTACAACAAAAATCCACAATAATAATAAAAGAAGTTGAACATTCAAATCATATTATCACCGACACAGCAACTATTTCACCACCCTCAGTATATTCGAGTAGCTCCTCGTTATCTTCCTCTAGTTGCTCATCATCGACAAATTCTTCCGGTTATAATTCCAGCAGTAGCTCGACATCGAGCAACAGCAGCAACAATTCCTTAATACTGTCTTCTTCTACAACGCTCTCGAACAACGATTGTTGTCCTGCTTTAAAATTACAATGTGACGAAGATAGCAATTCATTTGTGGACAATTTATGTAGTAATCCAATAAATAATGCTTGCTCTTCGTCATCGTCCAATTCCTCCAACTCCACCTGCTCCTCCAACTCCTTGTCATTGGTGGAACCACAAAATCATCATCAACAGCCACAAACACAGCCACAAAATTCCGTTTATACCAACAATCGCATTAATCGTTCCTTAGAATATGTCAATACTGCCACTGAAGATCCCACGTTTTTAACAGATCGTTGTTTGGAAAATGCTTTAAAGGCCGAGGAGAAGAGACCTCCACCGATATGCACCTATTTTAAGACAGTACAAAAGGATATTACGCCGCCTATGCGTAAAATTGTGGCCGAATGGATGATGGAGGTAAGTGTGTAATACCATTTTATATTTACTTGGGGGAGCAACAAGTTGTTGTAATGTGTTTAAATAAAAAAAAAATCCCTAAATATTGTTGCTTTTTTTAAACAAGTGGTTGTTAATTCCATGTTAAAAGTAATTTTACAAATAATTTTTGTCAATTTAGCGGTTTTTTCAAGCGGCTAACCTCACTTTTTTAAGATTTTAAAAGTGGGGTTAAAAATTACAAATTTTTATGATTTTTTGGTGTTTTTCATGTTTGTTTCACAAAAATTTACTGTAATGGATAATTAAAGATTTTTTTTTTAAAGATCTACCCAGTGGAGAACTGAAATTGCACAGTGCAACAAAAAATTGTATCCTTAACTCTCAAACCGGCATAAGTTTTTTTTTTTTTGAATGAAATTTATACCACTTATTCGGCACGAACAATTAACGATATGTTCTTCTATCAACGTTTTTTTTTTTTTTTGTTGCTTATTTTAGGCGATTTTGGGCCAAAATAGATTAAGAGCGAATCTTTAATCTAATCTAAGCCATAAAAATGTATAAGTTTAGGAATAAATTATTCCTCTTACCAAGATATAACTACAGTTTGTGAATAAAACTTGATTCGCAAAGTTATAACATCCCAAAAAAACGAAAAACTGATTTCTCGAAAAACTGATGTATAGAAATTCTGGGGTCAGATTTAAAAACTTGTTGGTCTGTGTATATAATAATATTTATTTAATTCATATGCAATTTAACCTTTGTGACATGTCACAAAGTATAGGTCACAGAAAATTCTTCAAAAACACAATTTTGTGATATGTCCTCGAATACGTCACTGGATTAACGTTAGACATGTTGCAGAACTTTTTTAAATGATATATTTTGGTGACATGTCATAGGTCCGTTCTGTGACTTGGCACAAGAGGTAAATTTCCCTCAAATGACGTATAAAGCGATCGGTTGGTGTCAGTACGTGCAAAATTTCTCATTTTGATAATAAAATAAAAATTTAAAAATTACTGAATAAACTCGCAAAAATGAAAAAATGAAAAACCGAAAAACACGAAATCGATTGAATTCTTAATTTTCTAAATAAAATAATTAGGAAATCTAAAAACCCACTAAATTAATGAAATAAAACGAATCAGTTAAATTCCCTATAAGTGACTTTATTTAATAAATTCAAATCATTGAGCTCGTAACGACTTCTTTAAAATAATTTAAACCTATTCTAAAAATAGAGAATAGGTTTAAAGTTTAAAGTTTTGAAGTTTATTCATTGTGTTTTCTTCAATGAATAATAAAAGTAAAAAAAAATATAAAAAAATGTTCTTTTAAGGGGGGACATTACATTCGCGGCAGAGAAAACAGATCTTTTTTTAAAAATGTATAACTCAGTCAAAAACAAACATTTTTTCAAATTATTATTGTAGAGAATTGAACAAATTACAAGGAAAAAATTCAAAAAAATATATTTTTCACTCCAACATGGTTTTATAGAGCTCCAAACTGGCGGCAGAGAAAAAAACGATGTGAAAAAAAAATACTTTTTTAAATCTTAACAAAATTGGTTATCGTATGACACGAGCTTTTTTTTTTAATTTTTGGTGATGTTCCAAATGTAAAAGTGTGTTTTTTTAAAAAAAAAATATTGACTTTAAAAATTCATAAAAAATCGAAAAAAAAAATTTAAAAAAAGCTCGTGTCATACGATAGCGAATCAAGTTTAAAAAAATACAAAAAAAAAAATTTCGTCAAAAAATGAACCCGCTAGTGCCGCAACCAGTATGAAAAACATGGTTTCGAGATAAACGCGTTCAAACGCGGTAGCAAGTAAAACAAGTATATACCAGCTGCCGTACGTAGGTAGCGCGAAAATTAAAAATGCGCTCTCACTAATCCGGCTGTAACTTTTGAACCCGTGGGAATTTTTCCATAAAATTTTTTGTCTTAAAATCTTAAGAATATTTACTAAAATACAAAATTATAAAAAAATTCGATTTCAAAAAATGGGCAATGTCATGTCCCCACTTAAAGCCAACTTATAAACTTTCGTATACACGTTACGTTAACATTTAACATGGATTACATATTACTCACGTCGAGAATTTAACGTTTACACATTTTTTTCTTTCAAAATTGAAATTTAAGTTTATGGCGAAAAAATTTGATATCTTAACATATTTTCAAATCCTATTACTATTTATTTTCAAGTTATTATTAACTTTATTTTTTGTCATTAAAAATGTCACGAATTTTAAAATGTTTTCATTGAAATAATTCGCATAGACTTTGTCGCCATGGAAACAATTTACATTGTTCTTAAAACTAGTTCTGAACATGATAATTTACAATGCAAAATTTAAACTTTTCTAAAATACTATTCCTTTTTTCATATTATTCCAACAATTATTATCTTTATTTCATGCAACCTTTCAACAAAAGATTCATAAATAGGATTTATTTAACTGAATGCAACAATGCAAAGTTCATTATGGCAAACACTTTTTTATTTTTCATTCATAATTGCAATTATTATAATTTTGTTTGTTAAGAGATTAATAATATTCTTCTTTTTTTCCAAGTAACGATTAATGATAACGAAATACGCTGACTAAATCAAAAAAATTTCTTAATCAAATACCACAACTTTCTTAACAAATTTCATTTGAATCAAATTAACTATTCAACTGAGAATGAAAAGGTCTTTTTTTTTTTAATATTGCAAACTTTTCAAAAGCTTGTTGAAAATACAGGCGCCACTAAGCTAATCAAACAAATTCATCATCATTGACTACAACAACTCTTAACTAAATAATACAAATGATGCACCTGAATAAAAAAAAAAAAAAATATTATTAAAAAATTAATATTAAATAATGCTAATACATAATTATAATATTACATAGAATTATAAATTTACATGTAAATTTTTGTATGAAACAAAAGTATTTAAAATAATAATAATTTATTTGATTGCTACAGTACAAAGTTAAAAATAATACTATAATAATTATACACTGTTTCTAAAGATATTTTTTAAATTAGCGGTGGATATAATTACACTCAGGGTACTTCTGCTTTAAAAATATGTAGTTGTTTGGATTGTAGTACAGTTTCTTTATTTTTAATGTAAATGTCAGTCATTTGTAGAATAAAATGAAATTTCTTACTAACCTTGTAGTTAATTTAAAAAAACAAACCACATAAAATTACTGTTTTATGATTTTACATTAATTTTTTACAATAGTTTTTTGATATTTAAAAAAATTAAAAAAATAAATTTAGAAATATGTTGAGGTTAAGAGGTTTTTCTCTAAAAGTTATAAACACTTTTAATTTTTAAATCAAACTAGACTAGTTTCTGCCTTTTTATGGACAGGCTCATCAGTGATTTTCCATTTTTAAATTGTATTATTATTTGTGTCTTATAATTGTCAGATTGTCTCTATATGATAAATTTTTCAACAACCTGCGGCTGTAAGAATCGAACCTGCGCTCATCTTACATTACAAACGTAACAATACCAAGTCATGACCGTTTAGCGATCACACCCAACTATGGCATCGAATTCAATGCAGCTAAATTGCAGGTTTTCTTTCCTATTAGCTTTTTCTGTTATTGTATATTATACTCAGAAGTGACAACACTAACAACACAAATATTCTATTTTTAGATTTTTTTGTTTATTTTTCTAATCTCCTCCATCTCTATTTCACAATGTTACCAGATTGACGTATGGGTTTGCGTTCAGGGTTGACAACTTTTGCGTTTTAAGTTGAGACATCGCCACAGGGCAAATTTTATAATGTATTTTAGTACAGCGTTATATTAACGTCATATAGACAGTCGCAATTAATTTTTAATTAATATGCATTTGACAATAAATGTTTGTTAATTTTTTACTAAAATATGCAGTTCATTTTTACTACAATTGTGGTTCATTTTTTGAACAGTAAAAAAATAAATGACAATGTTAGTTGAATTAACTGAAATGTAAGTCGTCCTTTCTTTAAGTGAAATTTCATTTGTTTTTCACTACATTTGTAGTATTCTAAGTGTATAAAAATCTACTAAATACCAATTGGCACTGATCTTTAGCGAAAATTATGTGTGGCGATTGTACGAGTACTTATGTGGTAATTAGAGGTGATGCTAGTTTATAGAACACGAAAGGAAGGGGTATGTAGTAGACACAAATTCACTATTTTTCGAAAGATTAAAAGTCGTACCTTTCAATATCTTCGGAAGAAATATAAATTACTTTTTTGTTTTTGTAAATTTTGCATTGCTCGATATGGAAGTTGAATCAATAGTCTTACGATCCATAATAACGAAAGCTCGACCTATTTATCTTGTACATATTGGTTTTCGTTTTCACTTAATCGCCTACAACTATATACAGCTATGGACATATAAATGGCACAAACTTTAACTGCTAATGCATTTATATATTTTGCAACAAAAAATGTTTAAAAATTCAAGTTTTATCTCTTCAGTTTATTGTTGGAAGAATGATTGTCTCATTAGCTCTCAAATATTCCGTTATATTTTTCTCATTATTTACAGTTATTATTTATTAGTAAAAATAACCAAGTTAAAGTGGACATATAAATGGCACAATTTACAAAAAATTAGCCAGTACTCGCGTAGATTTCAATCAAATCTCTTGATATTTTGCGTAATTCAAAATAAGTATAAAGATCGAAAAATTATTGAAAATGGGATCTGGCAAACATACCACAACCGAGGAAAGGCGGATCATATGAGACCTGTTCGAAGAAGGGGAAAAAAGTGGCGGAAATTGATGAAGTAATGAAAATTTATCGAAAAAAAGTGTATAATGCAATTAAATCGTGTGTTGAAAGTCCCGATATTTTGACTAAGTCGGAAGCCCAGGCCTCGAAAAACAAATAAGCGTTCTGATGAGTCTATAGTAAGAATGGCGAAAGTTGATCCATTTAAGTCATCACGGCAGATAGCATCTGATATTATGAAGATTTTAACATGGAAATATCTAGCAGACTTGTCAGAAGAAGATTAAACGAGGCAAATTTGTTTGGGCGCATTTCCAGAAAAAAGCCACTGCTATCAAAAAAAATGTTTCAAAACGATTAACCTTCGCCAGAACCCATAAAGAAAATCCCATTAATTTTTGGAAAAACGTGTTATGGAGTGACGAAACAAAAATGAATAGGATAGGAACCTTTGTTCGTCGTCATAAAGGCCAAGAGTTTAATCCTCGGTTTACTCAGAAGACGGTGAAACACGGAGGAGGCAGCATCATGGTTTGGGGTGCATTTTCTTGGCATGGCGTAGGTTCGCTTGTAAAAATCAATGGAACAATAGACAAGTTTGGCCAGCACAGAGCCCTGACTTAAATCCAATAGAAAACCTGTATAACAATGTCAAGATTGAAATAGCACAAACAAAAAATTATAAAAATATGGACGAACTATGGTCGGCAGCCCAGAAAGCTTGGTATGCTATTCCCAAATCGAAATGCCAAAAACTAGAGGAAAATATGGACCGCAGGTGCGAAGCTGTAATCAGAAACAAAGGCTGCAGCACTAAATATTAATGGTAAAATCTATATGCATACCAAAAAAATTAACAAATTCAAAATTTAAACGATTTTTTCTCTTTTTTTAAGAATGTTCCATTTATATGTCCAGCTCTATTTAGTGGTGATTTTTTCATAAAAACTTTATTTTGTTTCTATTTATGAAGTTTATCTTAATTTTATGTTAGTTTTAAATATGAATAATAAACTTTTGGAAAAAACCAAAAATTTGTTGTTTGTTAACTTTTTTTACGATACTGTATCTTAAAAAAGAGCTCATGCCAAAATGTGTCATTTATATGTCCATAGCTGTATATACTGAACCCCAAAATACGTATTTTCGTTTTTTCTTAAAGTTTTCGACTTTAAATTCCACAAAAATTTTAAATCGTAAGCTTGAAGAAATCGAAAAACGTTGTATTAGTCGAAATTCGTAGTTTTGAGACATAAAGTTATTTTTTATAAAATTGATACACTTAAAAATTTGTTAAAACTTTTGAACTAAATGGAATTTGAAGAGGACTACCAAGTGCGTCTTTATAAGGTTTCAACAATATTTACTAAAAATTATTTCATATTTGCGTCGATATTTCCTTACACAGAAAAAATTATGGGCCAAAAATATCTAATTAATCGATTGTTTGAGTATCAATGGCAATTTAAACCATTTGTTTAATTGATTCAATTAAAAAATTTATTGAATTTTCTAATATATCCATACAGTGTTGACAACATGTAAACAAAATTTTTAAAAATTTGGCAAACTATTTTTTTTTATTTTATTTATATTAAATAATCAAACAAAGGTTTAGTTATATCAATATATTATTAATTTTTTAATAAAAAGAAAAAAAAAATCGCAAATGATTAACTTTTAATAAGTTGAATAGTTTACCGATTTCAAACACACGCAAAATCGTAGTTATTTCACTAGAGCTTGCAACACTCTTTTTGTTGAGATATTCGTGTACGCACGAAAACTTAATTTAGTTTCGTGTTTTATCGGAGGTAATAAAAGTCCACATGTGGATTTAAATAAACCTTATCAAAAAAGGACAATTAAACTATTATTTTTGTAAATAATTAAATTTTCAATAAGTATAAGTGTCATTAAACTATCATTTTAAAGTTGTGTGTGATTTTTTTAAGAAAGCAATTCAATTACAAGAAAAAGTTCAAGACAAGGCAAGCGAAACAAAAATTTTGTCTTTACTTTTATTTGTTTTCTTATAATACATTTTTATATTAAAAAGCTTTAATTTTATTATAAATAAAATGTCAATTTAATTTACAAACCTACATTTCATTTTTTATTTAATGGGGGGCATATAACAAAAATAAAAAAATACGAGTTTTCAATTAAAACTACCATTGTTTTCTTCTCAAGTTTCAATTAAAGTTTTAACCAATTTAACGAAACTTTTTACTTGAGGTTGTATATAAAAACAATAACTATTTTTAATTGATATTATTATTATTTTAATTGAAAGAGTTTTAATAAACTGTCTGCAAATTTTTTTAGTTAATACTATCATTTCAGTGGTAGGTGCAAAATCAATTAAAATATTAATTGATTCAATAAAATTTTTAATTGAAACCCGTTTTTAGTTTTTTCTGTGTATAAAAAAAGGCTGTTTTGAAAACCGCGGTTTAAACTCTGTGCTACGTAAGACATATATATACGTTTTATCAAGACTCTTTTGTTCCGTAAGACGTATATAAGACTACATATACGTTTACTCTAGTGTGTTTTTTTATTTCGACGCAACCAGCGAAGTTTTTTTTTTTTATTTTGAAGTTTAAGCAGTTAAAAAAATTTTTCTAACTTTCGAACTAACTAAATGGCGAAATTTAATGTTGCGCATATTATTAACCGATCGAATTTACATTTTTGAACGTGAAACGTATATTTTGGTCTTATTTATATAATTAATTCTAATTTCCAATTGTAAATGGTGTAGTATTATTTTTATTATTTAAAGCTATTCCAAAAACGCCCTTTCTCAGTAATAATTTTTTATGACTTTTTTTTAATATTTTAAATATTTTCAAATCCTGAGAACATTTACTGTTGTTGGCTATAAAAAAAAAAAGAAACAACGAAAATACTCGACTTATCTCCCAGTCTATGTTGTTTACTTTCAGTTTTGAATGCAGGTTTATGGGGAGGTGTCAGCTGGTTTTTTACTTTCAGTATTTTTATTTTTGTGATCTTTTGAATTTATTTTTCTAGTCATAAAGTTTGCACAAAACAGAAATTATTTATAAATCTACAAACAAAAATAAAAAGTACAATATCATCTGCATGCATCATCATTGTCACTATTATTATTGACATCAAATTTCATAACTGCAAATTTTAAAGTTAAGGACAGTGGTTACGAAGATTTTTTAAACAAAATTTTCTAGAAAATTATTCAAAATTTAAAGATTTTTCTATAAAACAACGGCATATTATTGATCGACTGTCTAACCAATTACACTGTAAGCGAAATTTAAAATTTTGAAATGGCATACCAAAACGTCGGGACACGTAAACTTAATTTTGGTTAGTAGAATCCAGTGGTATACTCCGTTTAAAAAGATTAGTTCAAAATCAAAAGATATAACATTTTTAAGTTTTTAATGTATTGTATTTGTATTGTATTTTCATCTTTATTTAATCGTATAAAATATTACAAATATATAATAAGTAAAGAATAAGTTAATTAACAACAATGACTTAAAGTCGTATGTTGTATATATGTATGTATTCTAGCATATGATTTAGAAATTCAAAATTAAATTATATGAATTCATCAATTATTAATTTTCTATAATTAATAGCATAATTAACAAAATTATAAAGCCTATTCCATCCGTTTGGTATTTCGCCGTTTAAAATATTTATCAATTCATTTTCCTCTAAATATAATTTGCCTAAATGTCTGAGTCTGAATTCTGAAAGTATTGGGCATCTTGCCATGAAATGCTGCAAAGTTTCTTCTTCCCTTGTGTTGCATAAACTACATATTTTGCTTTCTCTATTGGTGAAAGAATTGCCATTCAGTGGTAAAATATCGCACCTGGTTTTAAAAATTGTTTTAATTTGATTTATGTTTCTTGAGTTTTTAATATATTCTGATCCTTTACTGTGATCTAAATGTTTATAAAATCTGTTATCGCTATTTAAAGCCTTTTCCTGCATTTGTATATGGTTCTTTGACTTTAAATGTTCCAACAGCATTGTACCTCTACTAAGCCATTCTTGTGATGAAATATTTCCAAATATAATATTAAATTCACTTGCAATTTGATTTAATTCATTTGCCCAGAAAATATTGTTTCTTAAAATCAGCAACGATAGTTTATGCGATAGCCTATCTTGTTTATATATAAAAAGACTTTTAAAAACATAATTCATATGTAAGTTTAACGTATAAATATAGCTAACTTCTGCGTTTGCTTCTAATATAAGTGCATAATTTGGTGTGAACTCTGGTAGTCTTAGGATTCTTTTCATAAAATACCGCTGCAATTTATCAACCTCATCAAAAAACCAACACCCCCATACCTGAGCAGCGTATGCTTGAATAGATCGGCACACAGACTGAAAAAGTTTCCATTTTGAAGTTAACGTTAGAAAACTGCTCCAAGTGGCGTTTATGCTGTTTTTTGCAGACTTATACCTTTTTTCTAAGTGTTTTCTAAAGCTCATTTGTGAGATTAGGATTACACCTAAATAACAGTATTCATTAACAATCTTCACATATTGTTCATTGTATTTTATTTTTTCACGTACTGAAAGTCTTCCCCCTTTTCTAAAAACCATAATTTCTGATTTGCTCAAATTTACTTCCATATTCCACAATTTACAACAGTTTTCTAAAGTTTTTAATGTCTCTCAAGCGAATTGGTTTTATAAAATTTTATGGAAAATACATTGAAATCTTTTTGTTATTGGATTTTGACAAAATAAATGAAAGTCATTTCAAAGGAGTTTTTGAAGTCTTTTCCTTAAAATATAATCATAAAATCGCTTTAAAAAAACATTTGAACAAAATTAAGTTCACGTATTTCATCGTGTCAATTACACGTACTGACCCCTTTTTACTTCACAGTAATTTTTATATAACTGAAATTTGTGAATTGCTCAAATTTCACAGTTGCCAAAAAGAAAAATTCTCTGAAAAAAGAATTTATTTTGAATTGTATTATTATTATTATCTTAATTGTATTATAAGTATTTTAATTAGAATAAATTAATCAGATTCGAAATATTTGCCACATAAATCCTAATCAAAACATCGAAAAAAAATATTGTAAGTATTTTAATTAAAATAAATTAATCAGATTCGAAAAAATTCACACATAAATAATAAATTCTAATGAAAACATCGAAAAAAATATTTTTTTATGATTGATAAATAAGAAAAGTACAATTTTAAAGCGGTTATATTTTTCGATACAAAAAACTCTGAATTAAAAAAAATATTTTATTTAAAAAAAAAAAAATCATTCAAAAAAATGAATCTGAAAAAAAGTTACTCCGCAAAAAAAAATTTTGTAAAGAAAATTATTTTGTATAAAAAATATAAATGTATATCATAAATATTCTATATGCAAATGATATTGAATTATATTCGATTCAGAATATTTTAATCGTAACATTTGCCAAATAAAAACTATAACTGAATCAAAAAACATCGAAACAAAATAGTACAATTCGTAGATTTTTTAATGCAAAGAATGACTTCGAATCGATAATTGAGATTTAAATAAAAATTACTTTATAAGATATGCTTTCAAATAAAATGTCTCCGTTTTCTTTATAAAAAATATTTTGAAAAAAGCCATAATTTTCTATTTGGATTAGAGATGGATGGGCAAATGAACAGAATTTTTGTGATTCACGTTAATCACGCGTGATTGTGAGTGAAAACTTATTTTACTCATGTGAGTAAGTGTGAGTAGGAAACAATTCTTCGTGAGTGTGCCTGAGTAGAATTTTACACAATTTTTTTTTTCTTTTTAAATAAATATTTTCTTTACAAGTTGGATATAATTTTTATTAGAAATAAAAATTATATTTGTTCGACTTTTAATTGTGCAATGAAAATGAAAATTATTCAAGTTCGAGGCCATACACTATATTTCTTTATTAGGATATTGTCCTAACAAATAATCTATAGAGTTTTTGTTTTCAAATTTATTAATTGACCACTTTCAGGAATGTGTTAAAAGATCTATTGCGGGAATTTTCTAGGCTCCCATCATCAGAACACGTTTTGAAAGAAGTGACAATCCCATGTAAAACATCAAACATTCATTAAAATTAGTTTTCTCACTAAATGAGAACTAATATAAGAGCTCGAAGTTAAATATTATCACCATTGATCAAAAATAAATTCAAAACTTGTTCGTTATGTGCAAGCTCTACCTTTGGTAGATATCCAATACACGATTTTTCATTTTCATTTTCTTTAACCTTTTCGACGATTTAATGTTGATGCGTTTTTAAAATACAAAAAATACAAAATTACATATTCGAAGCAATTTTGAGTTAAACTTTAGACAATTTACCTGAATTTTTACTTCTTATTATTTTCCGGTAAGATCGATTCATCAATCACGTGCCCTTTATTTAATATGAATAATAAATCATAAAAGCAGAATCAAAATATTTCAAACCAGTGATTTTTTCGGTACAAAAAAAAACTCCGAATTTAAAAAAAAAATTTTTGTTAAAAAAAACACAAAAAAATTACTCCGATAAAAAAAATTCTCTTCGAAAAAATTTTCTATATAAAATTATTTTATATGAAAAATTAATATCTCTATCATAATTATTCTATATATTGTACGTACAAATGGATATATTTTTGAACAAATTGAATTATATTTGAATTAATAAATCAGAATCGGAATATTTGCTATATAAAACTGAATCCGAATCAAAGCATCGAAACAAAATCGTACATTTGGTTCATTTTTAGTTAGTAGTTTTCGAAAATCTTTCTAGAAATTTAGTTATAACTTTTCCGACCATCATTTTTTTTTGCAACCACTGTGCCACACTGGGATTTTGCGCAAAGTCATTGCAATTCCCATGTAGGGTTTATTATAATTTGTCTTTTTAATTCTACCATAATTTAATTACCCGGTAACTTTATAAAACTTTATATTAATATGGTAATTATGCATTATAATACTATAAAGTTTTTTTTTTTTTTTGCTTTTCTTAATATTGATTTAATCTTTCAAAACGGCAAACACGTTTTTAACGATTTTTTTCTTTAAATATAGTTTTTTGTGTCTAAATAATTTACTGCAATTTTGTTATTTTTTTTTAGTTTCCTAGCAAATTTTTATCGTTGTGTATTAAATATTTAAAAACGTGTATGTTTAACTTTAAAATAAATGTTTAAACATTTATATATTTCACAACACATATATTTTCTTCATTATGACAAACTATAAAAAGATTTCAAACAATTATTTAATGTTGTTATTGTTTATGCATCAGAAGTGAAATTTTGATCTGTACTAATAAAATCAGCATCTAAAAAATTGTGAGTCTTGACATTTTTATTAGAGAAAGTGAGAGTAACCAATTCTAATACTCAAAGTCATATTCTACACACAGAAAACAAACGCGGTAGTAGCAAACGTATTTGTAGCCAATCGAATGGTTCGGTTGTAGATATCGAATTTTTTGTTAGTTATCACCGAATTTCTGTTGAGGCAATGGAAATTCTTGATAGAATTTCTTTTGTTTCAATGTAATGACTGTTATTAAAACAGAAAAATTCGGTCGCAACAGTATTCAATCCGGTTGCTACTACCGAGTCTGATTTCTGGGTGTACTAAATTACGAATTTGTGCGAATTTTTAAACGAAATTCGGTGTGGCCAGATTTTATATAGATTTTTTTCACAATCCCATTAATTTTTCTAAATTCTAATCTACATAAATAACACAGTTCAATAAAATCAGTTGATGAATCGGGGTTGCGACTTATAATTTTTAAAAGACTATGAGACGCAGATCACAAATATGACCTTTTGTTTTTTTTTTTTTTTTGATAAATAATTACTTTTTTTTTTTTTTTAACTTTAGTTTTTTTTTTGGTAGAAATTACAGACTTAATTCATTCAAAATGACAACACAGGTTAAAATTCACTGTGAAAGCTACACTAATGCCAACTATTTTAAAAAAAGTCGCAAAATCGATTGAAAATACTTGAAAATCGCTAGAAAAGCTGTTTTTTTTAGCGAAGTCGGCAATAGGGGAACGCAGTAATAGTTAGGAAGGAAAATATTTTTAATTATAAGAAGGGGCTATAAACTTGCAATACATATAAATAAAGAAGCTCACGCATTGTATCATAAAATCCTAGGATTTATGCTACCCTTCCATATATCCTATCAAGAGTGAATACCGCTAGTGTTTTCCTGAGTAAAATGATCTACAATTTGTTAAAATCGGTTGTAAATTAAAAAGTTTAGACACTTTTTCTATACATATTGAAATACTTGAAAATCGCTAGAAAAGTTGTTTTTTTTAGCGAAGTCGGCAATAGTAATAGTTAGGAAGAAAAATAGTTGTAATTATAAGAAGGGGCTATAAACTTGCAATAGATATAAAAAAGAAGCTCACGCATTGTATCATAAAATCCTAGCATTTATGCTACCCACTCACAAAATTCTTCCTACCTATTCATTATTGTGTGGCTTTCTTTGGAAAGAGGATAGTAGAGAGGTGAAAGATGTAGAGCTTCAAACATGGCAACACTGTACTAGCACGAGATGATAAAACTTAGAACAGTTTTTGCTCGCCACCTGATGGAGAGTTGGTGAACTTATTGAAGCCGAACACCGAAGGCGGCTGCTGCGATACATATGAGGGATAGAAAACACATACATATTATTTTTCTAAATTGATGTTGTCGTCACCAGGAATCGAACCCGGGACCATCTATGTAACAGTCCAACTCGTTAATCAATACACAATGATCAAAAAGTATAAATTGAATGCTTTTTAATTTAACTCATTTCGAAAGGTGCGCTAATTTTCCCTAAGCATTATTTAAAGTTAAAATTTCTCATATTTCACGATTTCGTTAATAAAAAATCTACAACGAAAACAAGAACCAACATTTTTATATGTGACTTTAGAAAACATTACTAGTTACTTGATTTGTGAAAAGACTCGCGTACTTTCTCTTTTAGTTTAAGAAAAAAATTGCTAAAACTAAACAAATTTGATATATTCGTATGCCTTGAAAATATGGAGTCTGTAACAAATTCTAATCAATAAAATTCAGATAAAAACATTTAAGTATGTTTAACACATGTTTTCTAATCATTACCAACAAAATTTTAGTTAATTGAAGTGCGTTTTTCTAAAAAAAAATTTTTTTATATGACGCCTGTTCAAAAATGTGCTTTTTATATGTACTCCATAATAATAAATTCATACAAAATTAATTAAAAAAAAAATTATAAAAATTGTACTTCAGATTGAATTTTTTTTGACTAAATGAATTAAGTGGAATATAAATTAACATCATGTGCTAAAGTTTTGCAAATTAGATTAATATTCACAGAATAGAAAAATAAGTGAACTTTTTCCCTTAAACGCAAATAAAAAACATGGTTGGGGGAACAATATTCGAAGAGGATCATACATTTTTGGATTTATGATTGCGACAACCATGTTACTATGGTTGTGGCTACTATAATCTAATCTTCTTCTTTATCATATAATGATAATTAGATTGCCATATTATGGTTCCAAATATATCCCAATATTATCATATTATGGTTCTGGAAATTTGTATGAATTATCATAATATGAGCCCTACAGTATTCTCCCAGCATTCTGTTGAAGCTGGATTGAAAAGATATGCGTGTTTTTTAATAGTTTATTTATTTAATAATTCACATATTTAAATAAGCTTAGGTTTAAAATAATTTAAGTAATCAAATTGTCTCTGTGCTGAAGAATAAGCTTTGTGAAATATTGTGTCAGCTATACAAGCTATACATGTGATTACAGAATAAAGCACGCATAAAAATATTGTTAAGAATACAATTTCACAATACATTTATAATGATTAGACCATGTTTGCAACAATCATAATAGTTGCATTATAACCACATTGTAGTACTAGTTATCATATTATGATCATGGACACGAATTTCGTCATCATTTATTACCATGTTATGATTATTGCAAACATATTATGATTATTTCGTACTACATACTTAAAAACACTTGCATTTTGTTTAAATTTTTCTTTCAAATTTTTTTTCATTAACAATATATTGTTGCGTAATTACAAACAATTAAAAAATAAAGCACTTTTTTATAATTAACAATTTCACTATTATTGGTGAAATATGATTGATACAATAATAGTTTAATTGAAACAACCATTGCTTGCTGTAGGAAACATAGTTTTGTGGCCCCAATCATATTGTAACCATATTTTTTCTCTGCGTGTAATTGCAATGATATCCTACATCCTTCTTCCAATCGCAATGAATTGCTACAGTTGTTAAACCTCATAATCCATACTTTGAAACCATATTAAAAGTTAATCGTAGTTTATTTAGGTATACGAAAAAATAAACAATTTTAATGAAAAAATTTGATTTTTGGTAAAAGTTAAATTCGTGAATATTGTGATAAGTAGAGCTAATATCAAAAATTGAGATTCACAGTCGTGATATACGTCCGAAAATATATCAGAATTTATAAGCCTCATCTCCGATGCATTTTTAGTGTTTAACTGTGTTATTGGGATTTCATTAGAAATTATTTTTATATAAATCTTTTAAGTGCAGTTTCTAAATAGCGTTGCATTTAATTTTAACTGGATATTGTGATTAGGAGTCAACAAATGTTGCTGGGTTAATTTTGCCCCATAATACATTATAGTTTCTCTATAGCTCCTTCTATTTATAACTGTCAATCAAACTAATAGTCATATTATGCGATATTTTTTTGCTATTGTTTTCCTAATTTGTCTTTGCGTATTTATACCCTCCACATACTAGATGAGGGTATATATTCGTTTTTATTCCGTTTGTAACATATCGGAAATATTGATCCAAGACGACCCCATTAAGCAAAGAAACGTTGTTTTTTACCTTGGGTCTTTCGATTTGAAATATATGTATTTAGCACACAGAAAATAAATTTTAATCGAAAAAAAAATTGCATAAAAATTTACCTTTAAAATAAAAGTTATTCCATCGTTAAATTAATAAAATTTATTCCGCCGTATAAAAAAAGAGTTGTGTTCTCTGATAGAAAAAAATTAGTATATTTTTTTTGCTAAAACTACTAAAAAAATGTTAAAAATTATGTTGCAGAAAAAATTGCTAAAATTAGCACATTTTTTTTCTCTAAATATTAGTAAAATAAGAATAGCAAAAATAAATTTGTTGAATCTACAAATGTTTAGTTATATTTGAGCTATATTTTAGTTAACTGAAAGTAGCAAATTGATCTGCTAAAATCAACAAAAATGTGCTAAACATTAGTAGACAAAAAATAAAAATCATAAAAAAATTAGAAATTTTCAAAGTTTTTTTTTTATATTTTTTAATGCGAATAAAATTCTTTCCCTCTGAAATCAGCAATTTATAATTTTTGAGCAAAATATTCTCTTATTTGCATTCGACAAAATTTAAGGTAATTATAGCAAACATTTTGTTAATAGTACGGGGGGGGGGGGGGTTACCGCGTAACTCGATTTGAAAAAAAACTTCGAATTTGGAAATCTTGTACCTTTTGTAAAAACAAAATGTTTAGGTAAAATCATCATTTTTTAATTTTTATATCTAGTGTAAGAAACATAAAATAAAAATAAAATTTAAATTTGTATTACGAACAATTTTTACGATATGTGCAAGATTTACGAATTTTTTCGAATCGTATTAGGCGGTCACCCTCCAGTTTTTGTTTGCTGTGTTTAGTCTACAAATATTTAGTAATAGTTTTTTTTTTTGCTAATTTCAGCAGATTAAAATGCTGTTTTTAATTAACTACAATCCCAGTAAAAAATTTTCGTGTTTTTAGAAGCAGGATAAAACAAATGCGCTGATGTAAGTGCTTACTATTACATAATACTGAGAAGCAGCAAAAGAAACGAATAATTTTCGTATAAAAATGATCAAAAAAAAATATTTTTAGCTTTCTGATTTCCCTTACAAGAATGCAGGTTGTAAGCAGCTTACCTTAATCCCTTACAAGGATGCAGGTTGTAATGCAGAAAGTTTAAAATCGTGGATTATAAACGATCTGTACCTGTTTTACCGAGTGATTTCCGATCGTGTTTGGTGTTTTTGAGTATGTTTTACAAAATAAATAGTCATTAAATTGTTTCTAAAGAGCAAGCACGTGGTACGGAAACAAATTAAATTATTATATTAATATGTCTAAAATTTTAACAACAAAAAATTAATAACTGTAGAATTTTATGTAAAATAAATTATATAAAATTCATATTATTACTTTTAACCGTAATAATCTAGACATAAAAAATGATTTTACTGAAAGCCATGAAATCACAGCTTTTTATAAGCGCTAAAATCAGCGCTTATTTTGCCAAAAAGTAATGCTTCCAAGTGGGAATTCGCCATATAAAAATCATGGCATATGTAAGCAGGTTTGTAAGGGATTCTTTATGGCTTACTCCCTTACAAACCTGCTTGCAGGTAAGCAGCGTTTTTTACTGGGATATAACTAAAAATTCAAATATGTATAACAAAAATTTTGTAAATTTAACAGATTTATTTTTGCTGTTCTTATATTATTAACATAATTTTTTAGTAGCTTTTTCTACTATTTTTACAGGTTTATTTCGATGAAACTTATGAAACTTTTTAATACAATTAAATGGTAATGATACGATACGATAAATATTGAAGAAAATGTAAAAATTGAAAGTTACACAATTTTTTGTATATCTTTCATAAAAAAAAAATAGCGAATAATATCGTGTTTTTTTTTTTTGAATTTCGAAGAAATAAAATGCCAATATTTACGTGGCTCCATAGTGCTTCTGTATGCAAAATAAAATTGAAATCACAAGACATATGGTCATATATTGGCTGATATATCGCGGTATAAGCGGAATGTATTTATGATCCTTATGAAATTCAAAGCCGATCTAACAATGTGCGTTATTCTGTTGAAAAGGCCATCACGCTGCAATCAGGGATGCTCAATTTAAATCAAATTGATGAACATTCTCCGGAGCATTTTAGTATTAAAAATGTGCAAAATCGGTCTGGCGCTTATAATGTCATGAGTAATAATGTAAAGGTACCTCTATAATTTAAATGCAAGTTGAACCTCAAAATATAAAATCAACTTTTTTTTTACCATAGTTTTTTTTCACTTAAAAAAATTATCACATGTACAAGTTTTGTACAATTTTATATTAGTGTTTAGTAAGAAATGTTCAGGTGTGAAACCTGAACATTTTTTTAACGTCAATAAATTAAATTTTTTTTTTTTAAAGAGAAGCTATCTTTCTTTCTTGCGTTCTTTAGAAAGCGGATAGTGGAGAGATGAAAGGTGGTGAAAGATGATGGACTTCAAACATGGCAACACTGCAATTGCGCGGGATGACAAGTCTAAGAACAGTTTTTGCTCGCCACCTCATGTAGAGTTGGCGAATTTATTGAAGCTTTTTATTTCATAGCCCTGATTCATTATTTTACTTTGGTGGGGTTAAGTGCTATGGGAACACCGAAGGTGGGCGCAGCGATACATATAAGTGATAGAAAACTCATTCATATTATTTTTCTAAATTGATGTTGTCGTCACCTTGAATCGAACCCGGGACCATCTGTGTAACAGTCTAACGCGCTAACCCTTACACCACAACGTAGTGTCTGGTGAACGAAATATTTTGTCATATTTTTTTACCAGATGCCATTTTATTTTCATCTCACGCCAAAGGGGAATAAAATATAGACCGCTCTAATTTATTTTATCCAAAAAATTGTTTTTTTCGTCTGAACAAATTTTTTCATCACAAAAAAATTTAATTTCACCTCAAAAAAATTTTTTTTATCACAAAATAACATTATTTGCGCAATGAAAATATTTTGTCACATTTTTATTCCAAACGCCAAAGCGTGAATACAGTTTTTATTCACCTCAAATTTTATATTCACCCAAAAGAATTTAAATTCTCCTCAAACAATTTTTTCAAAACAACGAACTTTTTTAAACCTCAAAAACCTTTAAACCTCGTCTCAAACATTTTTTTCCCCATTCAATTTTTGTTACCACAAAATTGTTTTTCACTACAAATTTATTTTTACATTAAGCAAAATTATTTTTAAATTTTACAATTTTTCACCCTAAAATTTTCTTTTTTCACCTCTATAATGTTCAATTAAATTTTTTGTACTGAATTGTGTAGGATATAACTAAAATTCGATAATACCGAGTTTAATGTTATTACTTGTTTCAGTTTGACACTATTTCGTTTAACATTTTTTTCTTGAGTTTTGCAAACATTAAAAAAATATGTATGAGTTCCATATTTTGGGGTTAATTATAGCATTTTTTTCTTTATCAACAAACTAAATACGTTTTTTTTTTTGTGTTAGACCACAAAAAATGGCAAAGCTCCAACTAATCTATGGAAATCCTCAGTAAATATTTAAGTTTGCTGATATACACGTTGTTCAAAACTTCTAGCAAATGTTAAATGTTATTAATACGCATTTTATCTGCTTTGCAGACTTAATAGAAGTATTCGAAAATTTAATTTGTTTCGATTTGAAAAATGTCTTAATTCTAATAAATCACTTTAATATTAAATATTTTGAAAATGTGATTCACTACATGTGCAGAGTAGCGCGACTCAAGTTGTATGGAAGCGAAACTCGTGCAAGTTGTACCACCCTCAAAATGGACATTGGTATTTT
The DNA here is from genome assembly GCA_021234595.1 of Delia radicum. Classification (NCBI taxonomy): domain Eukaryota; kingdom Metazoa; phylum Arthropoda; class Insecta; order Diptera; family Anthomyiidae; genus Delia; species Delia radicum. The sequence goes on from CM037852.1 coordinate 197,944,438, forward strand.
TTATGATGACATCTAAAATATTTCGGCTCTAGCTTTGACCTCTCGTGAGCTGGACCATTTTGAAAAATGGCCCATTTTTGCATGTTTTGTTAATTTAAGAATCTGTTTCCTTACCAACATATACAATATGGGTATCATAAGAAAGGTTTTTTTAAGGCGCGTCCAACTGTATATACAATTTGTCCAAGGACGATCATCCATGTCCTTTTTTTAAGGATATTCTGTAAAAAAAAAACGGTTTTTGAATTTTTTGTTCGGGGTTGTTTGTAATAAAAATGCCAAATTAACATATTTTAATCTTTAGTCGATTTAATTAAACACGGGTCTCAGCTTTTTCTGAAATTCGTGCTAGTTCGCGTTTTGACAAAAATGCAATGGGGTGGTAACTCTTCGTTTTAAATAGGGCAATATGGGTATCAAATTTTTTCTTTTGCCAAGTACATCATCTTTGTATGTAGATAATCTAGATTTTTGCAAATTAGATGCATTTTACACGGTGCTCTGGAAAATATATAAATGCAATTTTGTGGTAACTCTAATATGATAGCGGATTTAGTTTCTAGAGCATGTAGATCATGTATGGATGAAAATAGGACTAAAGAAAGAAAAAAAAAATGATCCACGACTTTTTGGCGGCATATTCTTTTTTTAATTTGCGAAAAAAATATGCCGCCAAAAAGTCGAGCCGAAATATTTTAAATGTCATCTTAAAAAAGTCCAAGGTTCATTTTTAGGAGGGTACATCGAGCACTTTTTTTGGTGAGTCGCTCTAATGCAGAGTAGATGTAATTTCGGCAACCCAATGTATTAGCCCAATTCGGTGACATATTCAGATTCCATTTTTTTTTATTTAAAAGTCTGAATATTCCTTACATATTTGCTACAACTTTGAAATATGAACATTAGGGTTATAACTTTTTTTTTTTTTTTGCAATTATCAAAGTTTACCTATCCTGGGCGTATAGTCCATAAAAAATATAAAATAACGCAACTTTATTTTTTTTTCGCGGTTTTCATAAACTTTTTTGAGGTTCGACACAATTTTTTCGTTTAATTCAGCTAATAATATTTTCCTAAAATTTTAAAATAGTTAGACTATTACGATTTCTATCGATCTTAAAGGACACAAACGTTTTCAAATTTGACTTGTTTCGCGGATTTTAATAAAAGATTATAGCGTTGTTTCGCGATATGGGTATTAAAATTCGCAAAGCAACGGGCACATTACATATATAGTAATTAAAAATATGTTGTACAGTAATTTTGATAGTAAAAACGTAATAAAAATACATTTTTACACTCAGGGAGTTAAAAAGGTAGAAATGAATAAAAATTACAGTTTAAATGGCTGCAAATGTGGTCAAAATACGATGACTGTATTTGTCATAAAAATAAATAACCATGTAGTAATTTTTAACTATTGATAAAATAACTACACTCATAGAAAAAAGTTAGTAGAAAAATTAGTAAAGCCTTTAGAAATCCAATTTTGCTAGTTTTTAACTAATTTTTAGTTCAAATTGAGATTTTAGCTAAACATTTTGCTATTTTAACATGAAATTACTATTTTAACTTGATGAATTAGTAAATGTTTAAAAAATTTTTTTTGGTGAATTTACTAAAGTCTAAAAATATTATTTTAATAATCAAAACCAGCAGAGGTCTTTGTATTGCGATGTTTGCGTTTCAGTATTTGTGTATTTTTTTATATTGTGTCAATACAAAATTGACAAGTGAAGTGAACACGTCGTATTAGAAAAATATTTAGAAACATTTATGCAAATGCTTTTATTACAAACTAATTATAAATAAAACTTTAAAAAATATTCACGAGTTTTTTAAGAAAAGTATAAAATAATTTTTTTTTTTGAATTGAAAGACTATTATAAATGATTTTTGTGTTTATTAAATAATTTATAATGTTTAAAAAAATAAATAAACGTTTTTGCGAAAGGTCGCTTATCTTATTTTTTGTTTTTTTGGAATTTTTCCAAAAGTTTTTCAAAATATTTTTTTTTTTTTAATTTTGCAGCGCAGATCTTTTTGTTAATGTTTCTTTCTGAATGCATTTGTGCTGATCTCTATTTGTCAATATTTTTTTTGATCTAATTTAGCGTCACTTATTAGTTTCCACAATTGGTAAAAAATATTACAGCTCTACATATAGTTTTCCCTCAAATTTTGTCGTACTTAATTGCCATCAAACATTGTCCATCAGCTATGTGGAGTAGAGATGTTGGAATTTCGACAACGGCGGATTAAACTGTTTTTTTTAATTGTTCTTAAGTTCGTAAGTTCGACATATGCACCTTCGTAAGTTCGACATATGTACCTTTCAGTTTATTTTTAAGTTTTTGAAATCGAATCTAATTCGTCTACTGTTGAGGGTTTCATATTATCGATATTTGACGACATAATTGAACTTTTTAAACTTTCAATAAAATTTTGCAATTTTCAATATTACAATACACAATAACAACAGAAAAATATTAACAACAACAGCAGCTGCAATTTGTTTGTAAAACTGCTCTTGATAACAGTAATGTACGAGGACGGTACCAAAATTAGCCGACCTGGCGTAAACACATGTTTTAAGTTTCAAGGCGCCACATTGTTTAGCATTTTTTTTGGAGCTATCAAAAATGAAAGATCTCAGTGAATTTGAACACATGGAAAAAATTGGTCACCGTTATGCAATTCAATACTTTCATTTGAAAGGTCTCAGTGCAGCCAATACTAAAGCCGAGCTAGATTCTACTTTGGGGGAGTCTTCTCCTTCATTTACGACTATAACATATATACGACTATAACATATTATAGAATACTATGTAGGCAAAGATCACTGCAAATACAGTTAAAAACAAATGAAATTTCACTTGAAGAAGAGACGACTTACATTTCAATAAATTCAACTAACATTGTTATTTGTTTTTTACTGTTCAAAAAATGTACCAAAGTTGTAGTAAAAATTAACCACACATGCAGTAAAAAATTAACAAACATTTATTTGTTTTATTTTTTAAAGAAAAAAAAAACTACCGCTTAAAATGAATGTAAAATCATAATACAGTAATTTGATGTGGTTTGTTTTTTAAACATAAATATATTGTATTACAACTCAAACAACTACAAAATTTTAAAACATGAGTTCCCTGAGTGTGGTGGTAATTAAGGTATCCACTCCAGAAACAGTTGGAAAAATTCAAAAATGGTATGATCGTCAGCTGCAGGTGCGTGAGTTGACTGAAATGACAGGCATGTATATTGGCAGAAAATTGCATATTGACCGAAAATTTGGTGATAAGAAAGCTGTGCGAAAGATGGGTGCCGCGTTTGCTCACAATAGAACAAAAACCAACAGTTTACACATCCACTATTACGATGGTCAAAATTAATGACTTAAAGTTCGAATTGCTTCATCACGCCAGCTTTAGCTTCCTCGGATTATTTTCTATTTCCGAACTTGAAAAAATGGCTCGGTGGTAAAAGATTTGACAACAATGAATAGGTAAAGTCTGCGGTTGATGGCTATTTTAAGGATCTAGAAAGTTCTTACTATAAACAGGGTATCGAAGCAATTGAATATGGCTGGGAAAATATGTTGAGAAATAAAGAAAAATTTTCCCAAATTTGTTGTGTTTTCTTTGTTAGGTCGGCAAATTTTGGCACCGCCCTCGTATTAAACGAATATAAACTGCATTCAGACTACTTTTGTTTTTTTTTTTTTTTTTTTTTTTGCCAAGGGAAGCTGTTAAGCAAAAGTAAAAGGGGTTTTTTTTATTTCGTTGGAGGAAAAGGTGTAAGAAGACGTTTTATTAAGCAACATGTGTGTTGCTTTTTTTGCGTGTTTATTTTTATTATTTCTTTGCTAACTTGGAATCCAACTTACAAATGAAAAGAAACCACCACTTGCATCTGTCGTTGTTTTTTTATTTTATCCAACAAGTTGTATGTAAAGAAATTCACAATACTCATGGAGTGGTTGAATTGTTGCAAACTCGTAAGGGGTTGTTGTTGCTGCTGCTACTGCTGTTGTTGCTGCTACAATTTTATTGTCGGTCTAACATTGTTTATTTATTTTTTGCATGTTGTTGCACTTTAAGTTTAACATATGCATAACATAAACTATGGTGGTTATAGAAATGATGTTCCTAGCCCCCTCCCTCCAGCTCCAGCTCCAGAGACTCAAAGTTTTATAAAGAAGACAGCCGTTGTTTACAATTTGCGGTATAGTTTATTATTTTAGTGTTTCAGAAGTTTTAGTAGGGCACTTTTTTGGAGCTGTTTAAATGTTTTGTTCATAAACATTGTGTAGTTTTTGTTCCGTTAAAGAGAATTTGGATGGAGTATTATAAGAGAGAAATCTGATAAGAATTAAAAACAAAAGCATATTGTAAAGAAAAGCAACTACATTGCACTTTTTTTAATAAAAAAATGACACCAAAAATAAATCTGTAAACAATATGACATCATTTTTGACAAGGAAGGAATTTAAAGTTTGGTAAAAAAATTGAATTTTTCGGGCTTGGAAGTTAAACTTTTAAAATGTTTTATGTACTTAAAATATGCATTGAAACTTAACATATGCATTGAAAAATATGCATTTAATATTGGTTTTTTTTTTAAATTTTCTTATTTTTCTTTTTGAATAAATTTTTGTCTTTTGTTTTATTGAGCTAAAGATCCTTTATTGTATAATTATAAATATTTATTTCCAAATTATTTAAAAATTTTAATAATTTTGAACACAATTTTAGTATTTTATATCTTAAAAATTGGTTCAAAATGTGAAAATTTGCGTTAATTATCGACAGAAAATGGTAATGTTTTTCTGTTATTTTTGTCTTCATAATAGCAGAACTTTTATAATTTTGATGAAAAAAAAAACTTAAATTCAGCAAATACGCAGTTTTTAGTAAAATATCAAAAACTATTCTTAAGAATGTGCATTTCAATGCAAATATGTATTTATAGCAAAATATGCAAAAATATGCATTACAAATTTGATGCTATTTTGTTAATTTGCAAAGATATTTGCTTAACTTTGTCTCATTCAGATAACGATAACAAACATGTATTTATATGAAGTTCCGAACCCTGGTAATTATTAAAATCAAATTTCTATGGATTTTTGTTTAAATTTGCATAATATTGGTAAACATTTTTAAAAGCATAAAATTTTAATCACCATTATTACAATTTGTATACCCTCCTCCATATGTGATTAGTAGGGCAAGGAATTTCATGCAACTGAAAAAATGCGCTTATAATATGCAGCTAAAAATTTAAAATATTCACTAAAAAATAGTTCATGTTGAAGGTTTTTGTTAATAGTTTTCCTTCAGATTAAATCCTATTGTATAATATATTTCACCTTTCTAAAAAAAAAATATTTATAACACTTAAGATATAAGGCTAAGCCAAATCTGTGCAATAGATTTTCTAGTAAATAAGAAATTTGTAACTTTTTCTATTAAATAAAAATTAATTAATTAATTCACTAAAAATATGTTCATAAAAGTACACTTTTTGCAAAAATCGAAGCTTAAAACATAAAAAATATAGAAAAAATAGATTTTGACATCTATATTTTTAATAGGAACAGAAAATTTAGATTTCAGTTCAGGAATATTTTAATATGTAAAAAAAATTTTGCTTAAATCAAAATAAAAAAAAAAATGTGTTCAATTTTTTAAAAAAATTCAAAAAAAAAAATACCTAAAATAAATGAAAAATATGCACAAATATGCATTAAAAACACAAAATATGCATACAAATATGCACTTTTCCAAAATATGCAACTTCAAATCGATGTCATTTTGTTCTAAATTTTATGGCTGGAATAATTATTTAGTCCTATCAGTTTTAGATTATTGAGAAAAAACATGCATTTGCATGAAGTTCCTTGCCCTAGTGATTAGTAGGACAACATAAATGAGGAGATTCAATATTCCAATTCATGAGAACTAAATAATTTTGAGCTACACTTGTTACGTCTTATTCGTTGCTAATTTTTGTGGTTAGAGCAACTTTCTGCTACACTCAAAAAAGTTACTACATGACAGTTGTTTGTGTAGTAATCAATAGTAGTTGTTTTTAACTGTAATTACAGTTTAAATTTATTTTCATCGGGATAAACATTAATTGCATTTATAGTAATTAAATGTGCTAAAGTCCCAAAACTTATTTAACAAATTGTGAAAAGCAATCTGATGTTTTTCTATGAAATAATACAAAGCAACTATTTTGGCAACAGAAAAAAAACTACTGTTTTTTTAACAGTTGTTTGAATTAGTTATTTTAGTATTTTTGTAAACAAGTACCAAAACAGTAATTTTGCAGTAATCAGTTAATTTTTGTTAGTTATTTAAAAATAGAAGATTATATCGAGTTTACTAATTTTTACAGTTGTTTAAAAATTTTTCTAGTAAAAAATTGTCAGTTGTTTTTACTACATTGTTACATGTTTTTACTACATTTGTTAGTTGTTTCTCAAAAGTTAGAAACAACTACATTTTTAGTCATTTTAACGGACCTTTGTCGCATATTTAACTGAAATTACAGTTGTTTTAACTGGCATTTTCAGTAGATTCTACTGTAAATCTTTTTTAAATCGTTTGTCATCAATTATTCATCATATTTATGAAGTTTTCATAGATATGATGAAGAGTTTCATAAAAAAGTGTATCAAAAGTTTCACAAATCTTCATGATTTTATAAAAAAGCTTGCTAAACCTTGTAAACTTATTTGTTTGTTTTCCTATCAATTAAAATTTAGAATTTCCATTTGCAATTTAGAAATCATGAATAAAAATTAAGAATTTTCATTTGAAATTAAAAAAATGTAATTTGGAATTTAGATTTAAGTTTCTACTTTTGCAAGGAATTTTGTGAATATAAATTAAATTGTTTTTTTATTTGTCTAGCTTGAGGTCTTATATTAAAAATTAAAAAGTAAAAACAAATATAGTTCGATTTGAATTAATAATTTATTCGTTTATTTTAAAGTCCCAATATTTCGAGCCAACGCCGTTGGTCATCTTATTGGGGAAATATTAATATGAATAGAAAGCGAACTGCACTGTTTGACTATCATACATCATTGGGTTTTGGGCGCATTAAAATCGACCCTATTCACACGACCTCAATCGGAGATTGCAGTTAGGTTCTGATAAAGTGTGTCATTCATAATCTGCTTTTTGCCCCCCAACCTTAACAATGCTTGTTCTACGATCAAAGGGAAATTAATGACAAATGTTGCTGTTATATGCGAAAGAGTTTGACCAAGATCATTAATAAAGAGAAGAAAGAGGAGAAAGAACATAACTTTACGACACCTCTGAGATTATCTGAAACTCATTCGATGAGATTTCATCTATAACAACACGTATATCGCGAATAAAGCTAGATAAGTCATTACCGACCCCAAAATCAATAAGCTTTGATACCAGTGCGCTTACCGACCCCAAAAGCAATAAGCTTTGATACCAGTGCGCTGTGCCACACACGATCGAACGCCTTGGAAATATATAGGTCAACCACTTTGCTCTCACCAAATCTATGAATGGAACGACTCCAAAGCTTCGAAAGGAACGCTAACAGGTCGATTATTTATAAATTAATTTTACTCTAGATAATTAACAAGATGTTAATCAATCACCTTCGAGAGCGCAGATCAAGTTGTGATTCGGCGGTAATTTTTCGGGGTACACAGATAAAACAGATTCATTGTGACTACTGAATTTATTGCCAATGGAATTATTTGGTTGTAGCAACCTAATTATTTGGTTGTGGGGATCAAATGTTCTCGTATGTTAATTGAAATTTTATACTCCAACAGAAATTTTCTTGTTTTAACCGAATTCCTGTTGCCGAACAAAACTGTCGATGCTACAACCGAACCCTGCGGTTGGCGAAGAATTCGGTAGTTACAATGAATTTGTTTTCTGTGCGTACTAGCCGCACCCTTTTTAGGGATTTGCTGAATGTTGGAACCTTCCAGCACGATGGAGAGCCACGTACGGTAAGACGAGTTAAAAAGGTTAGTTAATGGACGAGCACGTGGACAAAGACGCTGTTCGAACACTCGGATCTCGCTTCAGAATATCGTTTTTATCAGAATATCGTTCTTATTATTACGTCAATTTCTAAACGTTCCGACTGAATCCTTTGTTCCGACTGCATTCTTTCAAGTCTGGGTAAACCAACATTTATCTCTTGGCTTAGCCGAAATGCGTTCCGTGGGAATGAACAATTTCATTCCAAGCACTATAACTTGTCCAATCCATATTCGCAGCGGCATTAACATTATTATCTAGCAAACAAAGATAAAGAGCCTAAATAAATTGTTGTGCTCAGGCCAACCTGCCTTTTCGTAATGTGCAATGATCCGAATTACCGAGAGGTGCAAGCATTTTCACTTTGTATTTGTTATAGTGAAAAGAGAAGAAGAAGTGAAGAAGAAAAAAAGAAAAGAAGAAAAGAAGAAAAGAAAGAAAAATAAGAAAAGTGAAGAAGAAGAGGTGTTCACCTTTAATACTCGTAATAAGCGTTGGTTCATTCACTAGTTGCACCAAATGATGGTGCGCGGCGAAGATTTCAACGTAATTGCAAACGGGAGTTGTGTGGCTCGAATGATCAATTCAGGAAGAGTTGTGAACATTAAAATCACCAACAATGAAGATTTCACTTTTCGGGCAACTCTCAGTATCCTTGACATGGAATCGGATAGGGGGTCGCAGCCATTAAAGGAGTTTACCCTTCTCGCGTTTGGATAGAAACCCAAAATGTAAAGTTTGACAACAAAAAGTTTCGAACAACTTTGAAATCCATTTTACACACTAGGTATGGACTTATACTACTTTAAAAACTCTTCGTTTAATACTTCGTGGAATCGTTTTTTGTTTGTATTTTTAGTAGTTATTTTAACTAAATACTGACTAAAATTTTCTAAAATTTGTATGAAAAATTTAACAATCCCCTTTTCAATTACATTTATAGTGGTTTTAAGTGTAATTTTTAATGGTTTCCACATGTTAAATTGAAGACAATTATCTGATTGGAAAACATATTTAAAAAAATGTCTAAAAAGAAATTTCTAACATTTTTTAAATTTATAAAAAAAAGGTAATACAGGTCATTAATCTTACTTTGAAAGGTGTTATAAAAATGTTGTATCCTATTTTATTTTACAATGGTAGGGTATTATAAAACATTTACTCTGACCCTTTTTTTCTAAACAACAACGCTGTAGATATTTGACTCTTAAAGAAATCGTCTACAAAAAGGAATTTATTTGAGAACGAGTAGACCTAAACACAAATTTATTTCTCTCTTGCTTACTCTACCCTATTTCATATTTATTCAAGGTGGTAGTTTTTTACCTGTCTTTTTAAACGTCTCGATCGTTTTCTTCTTATTCATGTTTAACATTCATAACATAGACTTCCTTTTTTCATAAAATATAAAAATACGAAACATAAATACAAATTATTTTTGCATTTTTATGCTGAATATCAAACAGGAGAGGGGTTTGTTGTAATAAATTTAAGATCCTTAAAATATCCTTGATGGGTTTGCATAAGAAAACACTACACACAAGGGAAGCAAACGGCAATCAACTGTTGTACGATAATTTCAGTTAAAGGCTCGTTCGTTGCGTGTTATTACGGTTTAAGAATGTTCATGAACTTGTACAAATTAAGAGACCAATTTTAAAATTAATTGTAGTTGTAGTAGTTTCTGTATGCCGTTGTTGTTAAGAGAGTGAAATCAAGGTACAGTTGTTAACAAAAATGATTCTTTTATTTGAATTTGAAGACGAAAGAAATAAGTTTTATGACTGTTTTTTCTGGTTTTACAATTAATAACACTATAAAACACCAAAAGATACCTTCTCTTACAATACCTCATTTTCGCATAATCTTGGAAAGCTGATATTTTCGAGATATTTGATTTTTGTTGAACACCTCGTTTTTTTTTTTGGCAGTTTTGCGTTAGCAAAATTGAAATGTTCAATTTTATGGTTTTAAAATCTATGGAAGTTAAGCACTCATTTGAGTAAAAAACGTGTTTAAATGCTCAAGGTTTTTTTCAGGATTCTGTAAGGAATTTTAAATTTTATTAGGGGTTATCTACTGAAGGCAAACAATTTATTCAAAAATGGTAAATCATGAAAATGTTGAATTAAATTTTTTCACTTTAAGCTCAATGTAAAATGCTTAATGCTGTGTAAAATTTTGTGAAAAAACTTCATGAGTCATAGATAATCACACGTGACTTATCTTTATCGTGAAAGATAAATAGGTAAAGGTAAAAATACATTTAAATTTTTTAGGATTGTTTTATTCACATACGTTTTTATAATTAATCAGGAATGGCAGGCAATACCTCTAAAATCCCGTTATCGATTAAAAACCCTTTCAATTGACTATCGTTATCCATAAAATACCGTTATCCGTAATATACCGTTACTGATATAACTAAAATACCAATATCCTTAAAATACCGTTGCCGAAATAACTAAAATACTATTACCGAAATAATTGAAATAGCGTTATCCTTACAATATCGTTATCCTTAATAATTTGACAAGATAAAAAAAATCGCTGTTAATAGATATATCTTCCCAAATTTTGATCATAAACTAGCCAGTAATTGGAATTCGGGCATAATGGGTCTTAAAAATATCGGTGTTGATTAACATTTCCTGAATAACGTTACCATTAAAATACCTCTAACGAAATAACTTGAAAACCGTTATCCTTAGAATAACGTTACCAATATAACTAAAATACCGTTACTGAAATAAACCAAAATATCGATACTCTTACCGATACCCGCATCGAATCGAAGATTTTGGGGTTAAATTTCGAAAAATTAAGCAAAATATATGAAAAAAATATGGTGGGTAAATATTGTAAATATAAATACCGCGATATTCAAAAAACTTCAAATGAGAAAAAAAATTGTTTTGCTAGAATTATATATATATATAGATACGAGGGCGAATCAATAAGTCCGTGACTTTTCGAACTTCCCTCGTAGTTATATGTAATGCAGCACTGGTCCTACCAAGTACCAGACTTTAGTCAAATTTTGAGCAAGTTCCGTCATTTACTTTGCGTTTAACAGCTGTTCAAAACATACAACCTCGTGATTTTTTTTTCAAAATGGAAAAAAGTGAATTTCGAGTGCTCATTAAACTTTATTTTTTGCGAAAAAAAACCGTCAATCCAACCAAGGAAAAGCTTGATAACTACTATGGGGACTCTGCACCATCGATTTCAACGGTAAAAAAGTGATTTACTGACTTTCGTTGTGGTCGCACAAGTACAAACGACGCTGAACGTTCTGGACGGCCAATTGAGGTCAATACACCCGAAAATGTAGAAAAAATCCACGATATGGTGTTGGCCTATCGACGAGTAAAAGTGCGTGAGATTGTTGATGCCATAGGCATTTCATATGGCAGTGTGGTTTCCATTTTAAATGATCAGTTGGGTTTAAGAAAGCTGTCTGCAAGATGGGTGCCGCGTTTGCTCTCAATTGACCATTAACGTAATCGTGTGACAACTGCAAAGGATTGTTTGGAGTTGTTTAACCGCAATTCGAATGAGTTTTTGCGGCGTTTTGTAACTGTGGATGAAACATGGATCCATTACAACACTCCGGAGACCAAGCAGCAGTCTAAACAATAGGTTTCTCCGTTTGAACCGGCTCCGAAGAAGGCCAACGTAAGTTTGTCGGCCAAAAAGGTGATGGCAACAGTTTTTTGAGATGCACGCTGGATAATCCACATCGATTACCTTCAAAATGGAAAAAACAAACAACGGCGAATATTATGCCAACTTATTGGACCGATTTAACGAGGATTTAAAAAAAAACGACCCCATATGGCCAAGAAAAAAGTCCTTTTTCATCAAGATAATGCACAGGTGCACACGTGTGTAGTCTCAATGCAAAATTCCATGATTTGGCCTACGAATTGGTACCTCATCCGCCATATTCTCCGAATTTAGCCCGCAGTGACTATTTCCTATTTTATGGACCTCGAAATATCCTATTTTTTGGAAGGGATACAAAAATTGGAGAAACGTTGGACTAAGTGTATTGAGCTAAATGTTGAAAAATAATTTTTTTTTTGTTGCAAAAAAAAAACTGTGTTTCATTCAAAAATTCACGGACTTATTGATTCGCCTCGTACTATATTAAAAACGATACGTTGAATAGTTAAATGAATTCAAGGTCAGGTCTTATTAGCAAATTATTAAAATTTTCCAGGTTTTATTTTTTGAAATTCAATTTAATTAAATTTCAGCAAGTGCGCAATTTAAAATTTGTCTACTGTTTTAAAAAATTTTTGTTTTTTTAACTTTTTTTTTTTAATAACGTGTTGTAATTCTAGAATTATAGTATATTTTGTTATTTTTTCTTTCTTTCTTGAAATTTTTTGGTCGAAATAAAACCATTAACACTGTATTATTATTATTTTTTCGAATTTTTAACACAAACTTGTATTTATTATATACATTTTTGTTTCTTCCTCTTTGCCGGTCTTGTACCTCCAATATCCATAAACTTCCCAAAAATATGTATTTTTTTTGCTGACAATAAGTCTCAATTTAAACGATATTATATTTTTTTGTTCGACAAACAAAAATACTGAAATTCTTTCCAAAAAAAAAAACCATATACCATTTCAAGCCACACCATTTCAAACAAAAAGGCATTGAACTTAACTTGCTAAAAAAAAATTATCATCATCCAAAAAAACCTTCAACTTGAATTATTACTCAATCTTATAAATATTGGCAACACCGACACGATGTTTAATATTTGTTTGTTCTTCTAATTGCTAAAAGTTTTAAATTTTTTATTTTATTTTTCAAAACTGGTACAAAACATTATAGAATGTTGTAAATTTTTTCAGTGTCATTTTGTTGCTTTATTTCAAAAAAAAAAAAAAAAAAAAAAACAACAAAAATTTTGTTTATGTACCATATAATTTAATTTACACATCTTTCGATCTGTTTCTGTTTGCCTATCTATCTGTTGTATCCACAATATCATGATGCACCGCCATACATACCACCACCTATCATCATCGTCATGCACATTAGGGTTATAACTTTTAACTTTTTTTTTTGTTCGCAAATAACAAACTTTACCTACCCTACACTCAGAGAAAAAAGTTTCATCATATTGATGATATTGTTTCATAAATCGCTTGTCATCAATTATTCAACATATTTATGAAGTTTACATAAATATGATGACAAGTTTCATACAAATTTATGACAAATGTTTCATAGGTCTTCATAATTTAATAAAAAAAATTTCAAAGACTGTAAAAAATCTTAGCTTTTTATTGAAATTTTTATTTGAAATTTAGGAAATATCATTTACAATTAAGAGCTGACTTAATTCAGGTGTTGGTATGAAATGGAAATTTGAAAATACAATTATATAAATTTAATTTTCATTTCATACATTCAGGGAAAACGCTTAATCATATTTATGAAAAACTTCATAACTATGATGAAAAACTTCATATATAATATGATGAAAAACTTAACTGATATTCATTGTGAAAGGCATGGTAGAGAAGAATGAGTGTATTTTCTAAAAATCATAACTACATTGCAAATTTTTAATTTTCTGAATCAGACTGCGCAGTTTCTGGTATTGAACCTTCGTCAGTGAGCCTGTTTTTTTTTTTTTTTGAATAATGTAATATTTGTTATGTTTTTATTTGTTCGATTGCGTCTATATGAAATTTTCTGTGCAATCACTGACCGTGGTATAGATAAACTGATTTCTAATGCCACATGCACTCGCAATACACGTTAGACACAGCGCTTTAGCCCACTGTTCTATCGTCAGGTCGAGTTTTGTTGTGATTAAAACTAGTTTTATTCAATACACGGTGTTTTTTGTTATTGCATACATAATCTCAGAAGTACAACTCCAACAACACAACAGTTCTATATTTAGAAACTTACCTCACTCTAATGTCCACTGTTTTCCCATATGTTGTGAGTGATGCCACATCTATGATATATTCTTTGTATATTCAATAGATGTCGCTTACGTAGTTAGGGAAAAATTGCCAGAGAGCAAAGTTTGATTTTTGTTTGAGTTTGATTTTCGTCCAATGTAACACTTCATAAATATTATGAAGCCGTTTCATAAGAGGGCAAATTGATGACAGTCTTCTTTATATTTATAAAATATTTCATAAATATGATAAAGTTTCATAACTATTTATGAAATGATTCATAAATGTTATTAAAAATTAAAATTTCAGCAATTTTGATGCACTAGATGCAGTTTTTTCGGTTTAGTTTGTTTTACAATTTCTTTCTCCTAGTCTATATCTACAAGTGTGCAAAAGACAGGAAAAAAAATTTAATTGGTTTCCGAGTTATAGCTGTGAGAAAAAACGCATGTTCTTCGGAAAATTAATTATTATTATTATTAATATTTATTTAATGCAAATTTAATTTACAGAAAATGTGTATAGAGAAAAAGGACTGGCTGCCAGGGCCTTCGCCTTTAATAAAGTATGATTTTAAGTATTTACATAATTAATTAATTACAAAGTTTCCGAAAATTAAATTTTAGCCGAAATATTCATGACGCTATAAAATCCGAACGCAGAGAAAAAGTGTGATTGAACGTGATTGTGGACAAAAAATTATCACACTATGATCGTAATTATCATATGATTTTATCGTCATTTAGAATCATAATATAATTGCTACGATCATATTATGATTGTTACGCATATCAATCTTAACATGATGCTCATAAACTATCATAATAATATACTTTTGTTCTGCGTGTAGCAAATCGGGTTTTGTTAGTTTCGATAAGTAAATTGAAAAACGGCACACGAGGAGGAGTTTGCATTTGATGTGTTGCACTATAGACCACGAAAGCTTTAAATTTGACAGTTTTCGTGTATTTTTTGGAAAAAAATATTATACCGTTATTTCCCGAAATGTGCATCAAAATCCGCAAAACAACTAGCACATTACAATAAAAAGTACTACTTTGAAAAATGTTGTGCAGTAATTTTGGTCAACTAAAGCTTATTTAAATTTAACATAAAAAAAGTTATAACCCTAATGCACATATTTATTTTTGCTATTATTCTAAATACAAGTGCGTTATTTGGTATTTCACAATGTTTTATTTGTTTTTAAATGTACTTATACTACGCATTCAAAAAATTTTTTTTTTATGGGCAGACATTATAATAGTCTAATAATTTCATAATTAAAAAAAATTTGCCTGTTCTAGTTAAAATATATAATTAAATAAGTTAAAACATATAATTAAATAATTAATAGCCGGCGCGATTTTTAAATTAAAATTTTTTGAATTAAACTGAATTAACCCAAAATTACTATTCGCTTTGTGTTATAATAGCTGTGTTTGCCTACTTTATGTTAAAGATTTGGTAAAATGTGAGTTAACAAAAAATACTCCCTTCGCAGTGACAAATATTTGCAAAAGTACATGAACGTGAATATCCATATTTCTACACAAAAAATTTTCGTGGACGAGTTTTATTGAATTTTTTCGCTAAATTAGTGAAATGTGAAAAATTTCATAAATTTAATGAAAAAGCTCCATAGTTGCAATGAAACTTTTTTATTAGGCGTATGAAACTTTTGTGGGCGTTGCTGTGTAATGGTTAGCTCGTTGGACTGTTACACAGATGGTCCCGGGTTCGATTCCCGGTGACGACAACATCAATTTAGAAAAATAATATGTATGAGTTTTCTATCACTTATATGTATCGCTGCGCCCACCTTCGGTGTTCCCATAGCACTTAACCCCACCGAAGTAAAATAATGAATCAGGGCTATGAAACAAAAAGTTTCAATAAATTCGCCAACTCTACATGAGGTGGCGAGCAACAACTGTTCTAAGACTTATCATCTCACGCAATTGTAGTGTTGCCATGTTTGAAGCACTCCATCTTTCACCACCTTTCATCTCTCCACCTTTCCTAAGAAAGCAACACATTAGTTAATAGGAAGAATTTCCTGAGTGTGGCTTCTCTTAAAAAAAAAAAAAAAAAAAAAAAATTAAATTTTTCATAAAATTTTATGAAAAACTGAATTAATGTAATGCTGAGTTTCAATGGACGAGTTCCAGTGACTCTTAATATATATAATCCAAATTCATTGATATCATGCATACAATTCTCTCAGTATAGCCCGTCAAACTGCTACTGTTGCCAACTAGGCGCTTTTTCCACAAAATCCTTTGTTTTTCTTTGCTATTTCTATTGCTTTTTTTAAAAAAAATTTGGCTGTTTTTGGACCATAAATTTATGGAAAGTACAAACTGTTTTGACTCTTTAACACTGATAACAACAGCTGGTAACACAGCTGATGATGTAATATAACAGCTGCTAAAAACAATTTTGACGTGAAATGACTTAAAACATTTTCTTAAGTGCTTTTGTAAAAAGTCAACAGATTTTTATTTTTAATTGCAGAACAAATTGTTTTTGGCTAATACGTCAACCTCTTTAAAAAGTGTGTTTAAAAAGCAAAAAAAAAAAAAAAAATTTTGTAATAAAAAGTAATTAAAATTTTTCACAAAAACTATGTAAACAGTACCGCGTTACCGATTGACCTAGATATCAAAAACAAAATGATGTGCTTATTTAGACTTTTGTATTCAAATAGCTTTTTCCAATAGTTGAGGCGCCTCCTGTTGAAATCTGATGGTACTAAATGTTTGGTGTACGAAACAAATTTATATAAAAATTATTGCATATTTTAAGGATCAAATAAAAACATTTTATGAAAATTTCATTTAATTAATGAATTTTACATTCATTTAATGAAAATTATTCATTAAATCAATGAATCCAAGTTAATAAAACACATTTATTAATAGTACGAAGAAAAATTCTTTCAGTGTATAGGTCAAAAAACCTCCAATTATGAATAAAAAATTAAAAAAAAATTTTGAGATTGCAAATATTAAAATAATTATGGGCGCTTTTCTTGAAAGACATCACGGAAATAAAAAAAATAATTATACTGAACTCAAACCACTTAGCGTGTGGGCCGATTTCATTTTGGCGGATTTGAAAGAAAGTCAGTATTTGTAATAAAAAAGGACTTATATATTTGATGAAAGAAGCTAATTTAACGTTGTAAATTGTTTAATTAGATAAAAATTATTTAGTTGCAAAATATTAAATATTTCGCCCTTGTTAACCGGATGTCCAAATTGTCCCACATATTAAAATTGATGGTTGGTTATAACTGAATTTTGTTTAATTTAACCAATTGAAAATAAGTTTAGTTATTATTTAAGTAAATCTAGTTAAACTGGTAACGAATTTTGTCTGCCATTTCCAAGTTAATTATCAAAATAAAACAAAACAAACCAGTCTTCAGAAACAGTATTCCATTTAAAAATTTCGTTAATCTAAGTTTAAAGATAATCTACATAATAAAAACTCGTCCTCAAAGTAATAAAGCATTATTATTAAAAAACATTAACCGACGCCCGAAAAAGTCAAAAACAGAAAATATATAAAAATGTCCGTTTTGTTCTTTTTTAAATTTTATTTTATGGAACATTTTTGACTACGGAAAATATGATTTAACGATGGGCCATATATTTAATGTTTTGGAACTAAGTTACTTTCAACACAAAATATTTAAAAAACTTTTTTTATCTGAAATACTGACAAAACTAAATATTCCAAATCCGACACAATTAAATCGGTTCCCACGCTAAGTGAATTGAGGGGTCCCTGCAGTATTATTTTTGTTTTTATTTCTCATGATGTGTTTAATGAAAAGCGCCCAAAATTATTTTAATATTTTCAATATTTAATTTTTGTTTATCTTTTATTCATAATTGCAGCTTTGAAAATAATGCAATATTTAACAAATTTATTTGTTTTCCTGTTTTTTCATGAATCGTTATCTAACCCAGGTTTGTCCCCTCCAAAATTTAACAATTTTTTTTTCTATTGCGTTGCGTTTTTTTTTACAACGACAAAGCCATCGAATCTTTTTTAAAACAGAGATAGCGGAAATTATACTTGAAGACAGTGGAATTTTCATACAACAACGCGGTTAAAAACGAACGGCTCTTAGTAGCCAACATTCGATTTTTATAAACTTATATGATATCTTAACAAATTAATGCAAAAGTGTTAATTCTAGCAAAAAAAAAAGGTTTTGGACAAAAGAACTTAAGTCGAAACAGACCAGTGCCTCTGGTGGGAATCGAACCCACGACCCCCGCAGCACTGATAAGCCAGCACGCTACCAACTACCCTACCGGGGCGCACGACTGCGTTATTATATCTTTCTCTTCTATACAAAATTATCAGGCATTAAAAGTAGGTATTGCTTTTTTCGAATTTGAATTTAAACAAAATTTCAATGACTCACAAGGGAGGTATCCTAACCCGAAGTCGCAGATTTTAATGGGCTTAAGATATGTTGTAAAGGATCAGCAAAAAACGGACACGTATTTTTTTTAGCTGCTCAATCTTACGTTTAAGAGTTAAAAAATGTGGTTAAAAGTTCATTTGTTTTTGTATTAAAACTTATATATAATTTACCAAAACTAGCTTTATTTATTTATTTATTTTGATACCCATATTGCTTATATAGTGGGCACATAGTTGCCACATTATTAAATTGTTTCAAATATAGTGGAAAAAGGCTCTTCGGGGAAAGTCGCATATAAAGCGAATATAGCGAATATTGAAAATAGCTACGACACCACCTCGATTACATTAAATAAGCATTACTATGCATTAGTTTTAGCTTAATACACACACCTACAATCCTTAATAGAACGCCAGATTTAACGTTGCTCAAAGGCACATTTTTTAGAATAACAAAAATACTTGAAAGTCTTTGGACATAATTTGTACGCCAGTAAATGTGTCGTCAAAAATAATTTATATAAGTTAAAATCAACAATTAAATTTTCTAAATTCAAAAAAGTTCAATAAAAAAGTCTAAAATTGTATTTTTAAATTAATTATATGACAACCCTGGAACAATAGTTTTTAATTTGTTTTTAATTATTTGTACAATAACGACTCAAATTATCACATGCTTTACTGCGTTATTTTGTTTTTTTTTTATTTTATTAATTAATAATCATATAATTATAAATTATATACTATTACCCTAACCGAGCACTAGCTACTATGGTCTTCGGCGCGTTGTAGCGAAAAATAGACCAGTGGCTCTGGTAAGAATCGAACCCACGACCCGCACTGTTAAGCCAGCACGCTACCAACTAGCCTACCAGGGCGCTCAAAAAAAAAAAAATATATATATGTTTTTTTTTCTCTTCATCATATCACTGTTTAACTTTTTGTACAAACATGCTCTCATTTTGACGCTTTTATCATTCATTTATCAAATGTAAATTGTTTGTGTTTAAAGTGTCGGCCATATCGCACACAGTTTTTATTTGATCGTGTCAATTAAATTACTTTAAAATTGTTGTTAAATCATATTAAATGCAATTTTTTAATAACATTTTTATTTAATAAACATTATTATTATTATTATTTTTTACCAGCAATCTAACGACTTTGTGTGGTGGGCGTAAAATTTTTATATGAAAATTTAATGACAGTAAATAAATGAAAAAAAAAATTATAAATTTATACAATTGTTTTGTAATACAAACATAGAAATAAAAAACGCAGACTATTGTAATAAACAAAATTGTATATCATTGGAATGCGCTGAGTTTTTGTGTTGACCACATCATAATTCATACATAAATTTGCATCAGGGATAAGCATCTTCTGTTGTATTTTCAATTGATATGTGTCGTCGTCTACACATTCCTCAGGTAACTTTATCATCATCATCATCATCATTCATCTTTTTTTTCTGTTTTTTTTTGTTGGTTTAGAAGGTGTTGGTTTGGTTTTAAATTTTGAATGAATTAAGGTTTTATTTTTTCCACAAAAATAAACCTGAGATTTAACATTTATGTTAACATGTTTAAAACTCCGATTACATGTTTTAATTTTTTTGATATTAAATATTGTGTGTTTTTGTTGAACGGATTTTCTTTACAAACTAATCCCCATATTTTTTGAGGAATTTATGATGTTTAAGGAATGTTAACAGAATGTTATATAAATACACTTGAGACTTAAGTGACCATTTACAACTTGTAGGCATTGCTGCCTGATTTGACGATTTATTGTCATTTTGATGATTTTTTTGTCAAAAATATGCCAAATGACGATTTGACGATTTTACGAATTTTGGCCTCGAAAGAAGGATTCTTGTATTTTTAATCAAACTTTTCAAAATTGTTTGTTCAGAACGTTAAACGAATTAATTACTCGTAACTAGGGTTCAAAAACATTAGCATCTTTTAGTTTTTCCTATTAAAGTGCTCTGTCCAAAAGAGCTCTTCGTGTATTTTTTCATAAATTTGAATAATTCTGACGATGATCAATCACTAGGGCAAAGAATTTCATGCAACTAAAAAACGAAAATACGCGATTAAAATATGTAGTAAAAAATCCAAAATATGCTCTTAAAATATGCATGTAAATCGAAATATGCACCAAAAAAAACAAATATTATGTACAAAAACAAAAAATATGAACTAAAAATTCAAAAATATGCACTAAAAATGAAAAAAAAAACTGTACGCACAATGTTTGGATTTTTAAAAATCGATTTATTACTCGAGCTTGCTGGCTTAAAAATTAAATCCCATATAAATGTCCAAACAAATGAATACAAAATGCTATGTTCAGGGTCAAAAATGTTTTATTAATTTATTTTTAATTAAAACTGAATTTAAATTTTTCAAAAATATACAAAAACATGCAATTAAATTGGAAATATGCAAAATATGCAACAAAAAGTGCCAAAAAATATCACATAAAATATGCATTGATAGCAAAATATGCAAAAATATGCAACAGCAAATCGATGCCATTTTATTGCAAATGCTTTGATTCGTAAAAGTATTTAGTCAAAATCGATTTTGGGCTACAAGCAACAAACATGCATTTGAATGAAATTCCTTGCCCTAATGATCACTTACTTTGAGACAGCTTTTTGCATTGTTGAAATAATTTTTTTCCTTGATTTTTTAGGGTTAATATTTTTAAACAAAAAAATTGGTGTTTTGCTTCTCACTTTCTGCAGTAGTTTAAAAATTGTTTCGAAATTGCGGGCTTTGCTAGTTAATTAGTGTTTTTATTTCATTTATTTATTTTTTTTAAATCATTTTAATTTTTTTAAATTTTCATTAAGTCCAACAGAAATCGCCACAAATCTGACCAAGGGTGTTCGAATTTTCATAGAATTTAGAACATAATTACTCTATGGAGCCATAAAGACAATCCCGCTTTTAGATTTTTGAAATTTACCAAACTTACGGCTTTATTCACTTTTTTCATTTTCCAAAAACTTAAAAAAATTTAAAAAGTTATAAACTTTGAAGAGGCATAGTTTGTTAACTAGATGGACTACTTCAAAAATTAAAAATGTTTCTGAAAGCTTCAGTTTTCTAGTTTTACGATCTGTAATCTAGAGATAACCGTTGCTTTCTAAAAAATTATTTGCAATTCACATTTTCGATTTTAAAAAAGTTTACATTTTTGAAAAATACAGAATTTTTAATATAAAATTAAGTTTCGATTTTTATGGGACAAGAAAGTTAACTATTTTTTATGATTTTTTTTTTCAAAAGTTTACTAATTTTTTTCATATAAAAACCAAAAATTTTTGTTGTTATGATTTTTTATTTCTTTATTAAAAAATATGAAAAAACCATTAAGACTAGGCACTTTGAACAGCTATATCTCTGACAGTTACTATAGCATTGAAATAATTTAAAAAGCAATTAAAAGGTTTTATTGCCATTTTTTTAATATTTATTGTAAAAAATCATCTAGGTTTATAAATGCAAACGCAATTATTCTTAATGCAAATGCAATTTTTAAATGCATTTTTAAGACTGTTTTCCACCTTCAATTTGTTAATTCTTTAAAGTTTTCCAAAATAAATGTTTCATACACTGATAGAATTTTCTGAAATCCATCATTAATACATTTAATGTTTTCTTTTAAAAAGTCCCCAAAGAAAGTTTTATTGAATTAATGAAATATTTTCCATTAAATGAATTGAAGGGCTTACTGTAAGAACTTGATAAGCCACATACTAATTTTTACTTTTTTTTTGCTTTCAAAGTATTGATTTAATGCATAAAGTATCACTTTTGCAGGACTTCCTTTTATCAAATACTCATTAATAGGGGACCAGAAAACAGATAAAACCAGCAATAAAATAAATGTGGCTTATCAAGTTTTTACAATAAGCTCTTCAATTATAATGTAAAAACTTTTTTTTTCCTATTTCACATTTATTTTGATTTATATTTTATTTTGTTCATATTTATTTATTTTATTTTTCTTAAATAACATAAACAAAATGGAAATCTGATGGAACTAAATGTTTGGTGTACAAACAGAATTGTTATAAAAATTATTGCATATTTTAAGGATCAACAAAAAATATTTTATGAAAATTTCATTTAATTAATGCATTTTTCATTAATTTAATGAAAATTATTTAGTAAACCAAGGAATCCAACTTAATGAAAGACATTCATTAATTGAACGAGGGAAAATTTTATCAGTGTTTGATGTGTTCGGGGAGAGCAAGTCAGCTAATTTTAACGATTTTAAAAAAAAAAAACAGTTTATATTTTTTATACTCCACCAAAACTTTATCAATCACGCGTATCCCAATAAAAAAAAAAACAATATCGTTATTATTATCAAAGATTCTATATTTTGCAAAAATATAAACAACTTACAAATTAAAGGTGGAATAAAAAAATTGATCTAAAGACTGCATTTTCATTACAAGTAATTGTATTTGCATTATTATCAATTAGTAATTATATTGTAGCAAATATTTTAGAAGACATAAATACCTTTCAAGTGCTTTTTAAATTATTGTAATGCGCCAAAAACTGTCTGAAATATAGCTGTTCAAAGTTCTATACTGTCTTAATTTTTTTTTCATATTTTGTAAAAAAAAAATAAAATCCTTAAAAAACTTAAATTAATGGGTTTTTATATGGAAAATTATAGTGAGCATTTTTTTTAAATCATTAAAAATAGTAAGCTTTCTGGTTCCGTAAAAATCGATTTTTTTTTTATCAATAGTTACGTATTTTTTGCAAAGGGGGAAAAATGCACTCAAAAATTGTATTAGCAGTAAAAATGCATTCTTAGAAGTAAGTGGTTATTTTTGATTACATATCGTTAAAGTAGACCTCTGCAATTTTCAGATACTTTTCGATTTTTTGAAATAGTCCATTTGCTTAACAAACTATGGTTCTGCAACAACTTTTAGCATTTTTTAAAGTTTTTGAAAAATGAAAAACGTGAATAAAATCGCGAGTTTTTTTTAAATTAGAAAGATCTAAAAGAGGAATTGTCTATATTGCTCCATAGAGTCAGAGTTCATAGAGTTCCACAGAGTTCAGAATATAAAACAATCGTATGACATCAGGTAAAAAAATACATTTTTTTAATGCTGTTTCCTGGAATTGATAATATAAAAAGAAAAGAAAAGGTATAAAAATTGATAAAACAGAACCGATTTTTATAATGATTTTTTCAAATTTTTTTTGACTATTTTTCCAAAAAAAAAAATATCGTAAAATTGCCAGAGCCATCTATCTGACAGCCCTGCTTGTAAGGTAGATTTTAATTTAAACATTTTTCGGGTGGGATTTTGTTTTTTTTTTCCATTTCTATATTCTGATTTTTTTTTTGCAAAATAAAACCGTTAATCAATTCCCAAGTTCAGCGTAATTCCCTTTATTTTTAGCGATTTTTTGTTCGTACCCATATCATATACAAATTGACCACAAAACCACAACAAAAAATGTTGGTATTTCTAAAGGAAATTAAGAGAAGAACTTTTTGTTTTAATTTTTAAATAACTTTAAACATTATTATGTTATTTTTTTTTTTGCATTTGCTGATATGCCCTTACAATGTTTCAATTATAAATATTCTTTATTTATAATTGTAATTTTAGATTCATTCAAGGCTAATTTGACAGAATAATAAATATCGTCACCTAAAATCCAAAAAGGCCATTACTAACAAAAAGTTCAAAATTAACTTTTTGATTGATTACGGTGTAGTTAAGCAAAATACACCTTCCCACAAACGTTTACGACCAAAAATACCGATTTTATTAACGAAAATCAAAAGACCGTAACTACTATTTCAATATACTCATTAACCAAAAAGTCTGTTTCTTGCCTTTTTTGTAATGATTTATACTGTTTTTTTTGTTTAAAAAGTTGCATTTAATTTTATTTTCTTGAAATAACTTATTTAATTTAATCAATTTTTCTCGAAAGTTTTTCAATAGTAAAAATTTTTTTTATTTAAAATATACTTACATTAAATAGATATAAATACATAAGTTGACTAAAAATTACTGAATTACTGCCGAAAAGCTTTATTTTTTATCTTAAACTTTTGTTTTATTTTTTGCATATATTTTTGTAATAGAGTTATGGCCTTTTGGTTTCAGAAAAATCAAGTACAAACGGCCGTAACAATATTATTAAAAAACTACTATTTATCCAAGGAATTTTTTTCTCAGAATCAAATCCGTCTTTGTTTCTTAAGAAAAATTAAGTAATTGGCCAACTAAAATTCGGTTACGACGACAGAAACCGGTTGTTACAACTGAACAACAACAACAACGGTTAACACAACTGAATATTCAGAAATCACATTTGAATATTGTTGTACTAACCGAATTTATTGGTTGTAGCCACCGAAATACAAATTTTAATTCGGTTTACACTTTATTTTTATGTGTGTAATTCTAACATTTAGTTCCTACGATTTGTGTAGTTGTTTATTTATAATGGGTTTTGTCTGTCCTGTAAAAAACTAAAAAGGGTAGTTACGGCCTTTTGGATTTTAGGTGACGATATTTACTTTTTTACAGGAGCAGCAAAAAACGTCAAAAGATATTTTAACAATATCGTTAATAAAACTGATATTAGTTAATCATATAAATAAACAATGTTGTGGAGAAATATAGTTCGATACAGTGCTTCATATTCACTCAACCCTACACTCAGGGAATTTCTACTGTAAATATTTGTAGTTGTTTAAGTTGTAATACAGTATCTTTATTTTTAAGTGAAAACACAGTAATTTGTAGAAGAAATTTCAGTTTTGACTAAAATTTTAGTTCATTTAAAAAAAAAACAAACCACATCAATTTACTGTATTATGATTTTAAATTCACTTTATACAGTAGGGTTTTTTTTATTTAAAAAATTAAATGTTTGTTTATTTTTTTACTGCATATGTAGTTCATTTTAACTACAATTTTATGGTCCATTTTTTGAACATTAAAAAACAACTGACAATGTTATTTAAATATACTGAAATGTAAGCCATTCCTTTTTCAAGTGAAATTTCATGTGTATTTAACTACAATTGCAGTGGTCTTTACCTACATAGTATTCTAAGTGTACATTAATATTTTACAGGGCAACCAAAAATAATGCGCGAAAACAAAAACAAATAAGATTCAGATTTATTTATAAAACCGCTATTTTTGATCGTAGAAGTCTAAACATTTTGTGTAGGTATGTAGTTTAGCCACATGAATTAAAATTATCAATAAAACATTAAACTTTGCTAGTTACGCCGTTTTGCATTCTAGGGGACATTATTCAAATAGAAATGACGATTTGAATGAATTAATTCTGGAAGAGTATTATCATTGGTTTTTTCCACCACATAAGAGTTTTTTTAAAATAAATCACTACAGAAGTGTAAAATAAATAAGATTTAGCGAAGATGTTGAACAGAAAAAACTGAAATCGAGTTTCAATAAAAATATTGGTTAATTTAATTAAAAGTTTAATTGAATTTAGTCATATTAAGGAAATTGTAGTATCAATTAAAATAATTTGTACCTACTTAATTGATTTTGTATTCATTTAAGATTTTAATCACATCTATTAAAAATATCTTTGAATATTGCTTTTAATTTCAAACTAATTTTTATTGGATACTATTAAAACTTTAATTAAAATTGCAATACAAAATCGCCAAAATTAAAAAAAAAAATTAAAAAATATAAGAAAATCACCATAAATTAATTAAAAACAATCACCAAAATTAAATAATCGCCGAAATTGCAAAAATAACCAAAACTGAAAAAAGGCAAAATTGTAAAAAAATGCATCAAATTGAAAAAAAAAACATCTCCAAACATTTACAAGTCGCTAATATTTGAAAAAATTGCCAACATTTGTAAAATAAATTTTTGCCATTTTTTTTAATTACGGCAATTTTGAAGATTTCTTTTGTATACTTTATTTTTCGATTTTTTTCCAATTTCCAATAAACCGCTTATTTAAGTTTTTTCATTTTGGATGTTTTTTCAATTTCAGAGATTTTTTTAAATTTTGACGATTTTTTTTAAAACTGGCGTTTATTTTTTTTTAAATTTTGGCAATATTTTTTTAAAAATTTTTCAATTAAATCAATTTTTTTAAATATTGTCAATTTTCTTTTAATTTCTGTTAAAAAAATTGGAAATTGCAATTAAATATTTAATATATGGGCTATTTCAAATTTTTTGAGCACCTTCTGAAACCGACATACTATGGCTCTTATTTCGTTGAGATTGATACTAAAATCGAAAACGCACCAAAAAATTTTAAGGATTCAAAATTTTATGGAGGAAACAAAATGTTTCTAACCTCAAAAAGCATCCTTGTATGAAATATTTGATTTTAAAAATTTAAAAGAATTATTTTTGAATTCGGGTTCATAAGTAACCCAGAATCCCAACAAGTATTTTATAATCGGTCCAATATTAATATTTACAAAACAAAAAATGTAATTTTAGCCGTAATTTTGTAAAATGTTTAACAATTTTAAATAAATTTTTATATGCATACACGATCAAACAAAAAAAAAAATTTTATTTTTTTTCCCAGTTTATTTTAAAAAGTATTGAAGCTTTTACAATTATTTTAGTGTGCTAAGAAATCCCTTAAGGGGTATTATCCACACGCGTTATCCTTCTTCAATTTTAACAAAAACTGTAATTTAAATATTTTTTTTTTTAATTTGTAACTTTAAACCGCCGTAAAATTTGCGCCGTTTAATAAAATTAATTAACTCGAACGGATTTTACATGCCCAAATATCGGTTTATACACACGCAAAATGTCTAGGTGCCGTAAATTTTTGAAGTTACCCATATATTATTGAACATATATATGTTTGGCTGCAAGTATATATTATACATATATAATATCTAAAAATTTTAAAATTATAAATATATCTTCGTTTAGGTTTGAAAATTTGAATCATTGTAAACATATAAATAATTGCCTCAAACATATTCAAAAATGTCTTTTTTTCTACTTGCAGTTAAAAATCGAAAATCGAAATATTTAAGATAATAAAAATATTGCATTTGTTCATACACAATTTCGTCATTATAACCTTATTTATAAGCAGGGACAGAAACTTCATGCACTAAAAAAGTGTATTGTAAGCGCCTATAATATGCATTAAAACATTAAAAATGAACTAAACATTAAAAAAATATGCACTTATTAGTTAGTTTTACTAAAAACATAACAAAAAAAAGAAGTTGTATTTCTGTCTCAGTGGACTGAAGAGAAACCGAGCAGCACAAGCCCTGTTATAAATAAAGTTGTACTTATGTCTCTACTTCTGTCTCTACTTCTGTCTCTACTTCTGTCTCTACTTCTGTCTCTACTTCTGTCTCTACTTCTGTCTCAGTTGACTAAAGAGAAACCGAGCAGAGCAACACAAGCCCTGTTAAGAATTCTCTTACATTTTATATGCAAATTGCGATTAAAGGGAGCATGTTTTTCGTCTTTTTTTATTGCGTATTTTTCAATATACATAAATAAAGAAAAATTTGTAATAAATATGCAAAACGTGGCGGTATGAAACAACACCCCAATGAAATAAGGCCCCAAACCAAAAATGAAATAACGCCCCATTTTTTGGGGGTTTATTTCATTATGAAATACTACCCAAAAAAAAAAAAAAATGAAATAAACCCCCAACCAAATGAAACGACACCCCAAAACAAAATGAAGTAACGCCCCAATTTTTAGGGCTTTATTTCGTAATGCAGTAAAACCCCATTTTGAAATTAAATAAGGCCCCAATAAAAAAAAAAAACAATTATATATTACTTTGAACTATTTCTTTATTCCTAATTAATACATAGTAAAAAGGCTTTTTTAAAATAAAAATATTAATAATATTTAGTATATCAATACAATTTTTTTTAATATTTTTTAGTAGTATATAACAAAATAAAACTAAATTTATAAATCGTATAATCGCATGCAGAAAAAACTTTATTTCGCGAAGCCGCCTGCCGCGTTCTACGGAGGAAAAAACCCCTAAGAGCGGCCGAAGGCCGCCACACAGAAAAACTTGTTTTTACAAATTACTTGATGTCTTAAAAATATAAGATTTCAACGGATTCGACATCTGATTTGAAAAACAAGCTCTTCTGGGTGGCGGCCTTCGGCCGGTCTTAGGGGTTTTTTTCCTCCGTAGAACGCGGCAGGTGGCTTCGCGAAATAAAGTTTTTTTCTGCGTGCGGCATAAAAGAAACTTCAAAATTACTACACGGTATAGTCTCACTTACTAATAGCAAATAACATTAATAACTTGATAATTCATGCAGTAATTATAACGGTTATTTGCTTATATTACTTAAAAATTGTGTTTTTTAAGAAAATGAAATAACACCCCAAAAGTATTATTTCTCATATTGGGGCCTTATTTCTTTATGAAATAAAGTCCCAAAAAAAAAAAAATTAAATAAAGTCCCAAAAAATGAAATAACACCCCAATTTTTTTTATCGAAATTTTTGGGGCCTTACTTCATTTTCGGTTTGGGGCCTTATTTCATTGGGGTGTTGTTTCATACCGCCGCAAAACGTATATAGTGAATATATTAAACAACACAGCTTATTTTTAAAATAAAATTAAAATTTCTTAAAAACGAGAAAAATTATTAATTTTAAGTGCCTCTCTTTGCACGTTTTTGTTATTTTGCTTCGAAACTCTAAAAATACCAGGTCAGTTTCTAAGAAGCTGATTACGTGGATAGTGAGTGCTTGGTCAAATATAAAATTTAAAGTAAATATTAACGAAAAACTAAGAAAAATGCAGTAAAAATATGCATTTAATGCAAAATAAATAAAAATATGCTATAAAAATATGCATTTAAAGCAAAATAAGTAAAAATATGCATTTAAAGCAAAATATGCATTTAAAGCAAAATATGCTAAAATATGAACTAACAAATCGATGCCATTATAACGCAAAACCCTTTGATTCCCATAGATATTTGGTTTACTCTGCTCTCAGACTTTAGGAAAAAAAACATACATGAAATTCCGGTCCCTGTTTATAAGTAATATCACATGAACATTTTTATAAAAAAATTTTATATTATTTCCGATAACGAAAAAAAATATTTGAAATTAACAATTATCATCCATAATACAAAAAAAAATTACTTTTGATTTTACACTTGTCATAGAAAATGTGTCGGTAATTTCGGCATTTTTTATTTTATGTGTGTTTATATTTAACCTATTTTCACCTACATAATTCAAAATATCTATTGTTTACACATCCTAAGTTTTTAATTTGTAACTTCTATAAAAATTAAAAAAAACAAAAAAAAAAAAAAAATATGGTGGTAAGCGGTACATTAACCTCTAACTCCTATCAAATTACTTTGTACATTTAACACAAACTAATTGTACATCAGGTGGCTGCTATAGATTTCGGCTTTAGTTTTTTTTATACCCTCAAAAAAAAAAAAAAAAAAAAAAAAAAAAAAAAAAAATAGTTTATATGAGAAATCTAAGTATTTCATTAAACATTTTTATTCCCATAGAATAAAATATACAACAAATATGTTTTATCATGACACATTCTTTTTTTTTTTTTTATTCGTTTTTGATATGTGGCGTACTGAACTAATAACGTCATTCATTCATGCGTATAAAAAGTGTTTCATACATATAAAACAAAAAAAACTCACGGAAAAATGTACTAAATATTTAAAAATGACTAAAAGTGATAAATAACAAAATTGGTATATACAAAAATACTAAGATTTGTGAACTACATAGATACATGCTAAACGGCACATAGTCTAAAAGTTTAAACTTTTTAATTCCCAAAAAAAAAAAAAAAAAAAAAATGTTAAAACTATTAAAACCAAAAAGTTTTTCAGTTGACACCTTTTCAATAGAGTATAAATTGTTGATTTTTCTATTCGAAATCAGCTGTTTTTTTTTGCAAAGTTTTAGTGTTTAACTTCCCCATTTCCCCTTTTGTGCAAAAAATGTATTTGTTTAATTTATCATGCACGAGCATAATGTGATACACGCGTAAAAAAACTTTGTCGCCAACCAATTCTGCTCGTGATTGTATTTCTTTTTTTTTTATTTGCTGTAGAATACCAGCAGCTACAAAGTCAATTTTGATTTTGCTTTTTTCCTTGTGCTTTTTCTAATTTTTTTTTTTTGCATATTTTTTGTAGTTGTTTTTTTTTTTTTTTTTTGGCAAATTTCAATGCGTAATCAGTCAGCACCAGTTTTGGTTCACGTACTCGTTACTTTGCTTTTTTCTTTTTTTTTTTGTAAATTCAGTATAAGAGTATTAAAAATTATACATATGTAGAAATTGCGGCGTTGCCAAATTTCATTTTCGGTACCCTACATTGACTAAAACAGATTTTATAAAACTTTTCGTATTAAACTTGTTACTTTTTGAATATATTTAATTTTAAAATCGAAATACTCAAATTGGCGTTGCAGGAAAAACTGCTAAAACTAGCAGATTTTAGTACAGTAAACCTAAATCTGTTAAATATACAAAATTTATGTTATTTTTATAATAAATTTAAGTTAATTGAAAACTAAATTTAAATCCGGTAAAATCAGCAAAAATTTTGCTAAATATTAGTAGACGAAAAACAAAATCACAAAAAAATGTGAAATTTTTTTAAGTTTCTTGTAGTTAAAATGACTATAATCACAGTTAAAAATTACTACAGTAGTAACTCGATTCTTGCACATACTTGATACTTGCACAACTCGATTCTTGCAACATATTAATATATTTCATTACGCACTCAGTACTTGCGACATTCGAAAATTTTGAACTCGATAGTTGCAACATTTTTGTATTATATATATCAGCGTTCAATATTTGCATAGAATTGGCGGAGCAAAACAATGCTTCATTAGACGATATTATGATGCTCCAGAGAATAAGAAGCAGTGTAGTACTTAACAAGCGACTTTGTACAAAACAAACAAAAATTTTAAATTTCTTTAATTCCGCATAAAATATGTATCTACTGTTATACGAATGCGTTGAACTTAAGTGTTTTGAATTGAAATATTAAACTTAGATTAAAAACATATGTATGTGCCTTTTATTTTGAATGGGAAATTAATACTCGGTACTTGCGACAACCACAGTTTACTACACGAATGACTAAGATGTTGCTACGTTTAGAATTTTCTGAAAAAAAAAAATCTTAAAATATGCACAAAAAACTAACTACAGTAAAACTCGCTTAAGATGAACTCGGTTAAGACGAACCCTCGGTTAATACGAACTAATTTAAAAGTCACGACGTTTTGGCAACAATTTTCATATAAAATACATCTTTTAATACGAACTCGTTTAATACGAACCCTCGGTTATTACGAACTGTTTTAAGCAGTCCCAAAAACTCGTTTTCATACAAATTACCATGTTTAGTACATTCTTTTATCCGTTTAATGGGATAGACCTAATATGAATTTCATATCCGTGGATGACTTTCTGTCAAGTGATATATTCGAACAAAATCGTGTGCCGAAGAAGCTGACAATCATATTTTGGTAATAAAAAAACTTATAACGAATGAAATCGTTAATTCAGTCATTCAGAAAAAAATAACAGATTTTTTTTTTTTTTAAATGAAGAATTTTAATTGAATTTTTAATTTTGAATGCATGAAATGCTAATTTTATTTTTTATTTATGTAAAAATCTTGTTTTTTTTTTTAATAAATACATATTTTTTATCGTTAAAAAAAATCCGCTTAATACGAACTCGTCTTAACCGGGTTTTACTGTACTTCATTTTTTTATATTATTAAAAATAAAAACATAACATAAAACCAACTAGCATATAGACTAGAGATATAGACTAGGATCCAAGACTTCACGTTTTTTTTTTTGTTAAACTTCTTCGAAACTATCAAAAGTCCAGTTAATTTTTTTTTGGAAGATTACCGTGAGCTTGGTCAAATAAAAAATAAAATTTAAGTGATTTTTTTTACGAAAAACTATGAAATAGCAATAAAAATATAAATTTAAAACAAAATATGCATTTAAAGCAAATTATTGAAAAATATGCACTAGCAAATCGATGCCTTTTTAACGCAAATTCTTTGATTCGCAAAGATATTTTGTTTATCCTGTTGTACGTCTTACAAGGAGAGGCTCCCTGAAACATGTCCCATAACTTTCAAGTATATTTGTTTAAGGGGTCTTCTTGTTTGGACTGTTGCATTTTAGCTGTTTTTTAAAAACCTGTGACAAGAACACGGCAAAAGATTTTTTAATTCAGTTTTTTGTATCATCAAGAAAAATACAAAATTAACAATTTTGTGGGCTGTTTGAAAAGTTCTCGGTCTAAAAAGTAAGGTCTACCAAAAAAGGTGTGCTGTTGGTACAAAGCTTTCCGGGACTCACGGAATTTATTCATTGAAATGGTGACCGTTTGAAAATGAAAAGTCGATATTTTACCATTTTTGTCTAGTATAGTGTAAAAGAGGACTGATGATTGATATGCGATGTATATCAATTTTTGAAATGCCTTATTATTTCAGGCAGCTCGCGCACCTTGAGCCGACGACCATCCAATACCATTTTGTCTATTTTCTTAACCGCTTCTGGCGTGGACACCTCAATTGGTCGACCCCTACGGTGTTCGTCTTGGCAGCTCGTTCGGCCTCGCTTAAACTCTACCACCCAATATTTTAAAGTCGTAAACGAAGGAGCAGACTCACGCAGAGTAGAATCTAGCTCAGCTTTAATATTGATTCGACTTAGACCTTTGAAATGAAAAACTTTTAAATATTTTATATTGTCAATAATTTAAATTTTATGATCAAATGTTTAATTATAACTAATTTTATACTATTTTTTTTTTTTTTTAATTTCAGGTATGTTGGCAAATTATTTTAATGTCGTTTATAAAGTTTTAAGATAAGTATAAACTTTGATAAGATTTGTAAAATAATGAGTTTTAAATTTTAATTATTTTGAATCTCTTAACCCATTTTATACCACTAATCGATTCCGTGCGAATTTTTTGGCGAAATTTGCTAGAAAGATGCAATGATGTCTCAGTAAGCTTTTTTTGAAGTTTTTGTACACTTATTGCACCCTCTAGCGGTGGTCTTTGCATTTTAAATTCAAACTTTGACGCTTTTAAAAATCCTGGGGTTTTTAGATAGTTTATCAAAATTTTTATATGGCAACAATTTTTAATGTTTTTTGTCGGTTGAAAGAAAATAGTTAATTTATTTACCTTCGAAGATTCATAAAACCAGTGGGCCCCTCAAAAAAAGATGTCATCAGTTTTTCTCTAACAGCTAATTCAGACTTAGTGCTACCGCTTAACTATATTTGGCAATAATGTAGATAAGAATCCATTGAATAAATTTTATTAACATTTTATTCGAAAAAAATTGTTTTTCCTTGCACTTTATTTTTAAAAACATAAGAAAAAAGTATTTTTTCACTCTTTTTAGCAGGGACTGTAAGTTATGCTAAATTTTAATAAAATTTGTTCAATGGATCCTTAGCAACATTATTGCTAAATATAGTTAAGCGGTATCACCAAGTCTGAAATAGCTGTTAGACAAACTGATTTTTCGAATCTTTAGAGGCATATAAAAAAAAATTGTCACCAACCCTCCAAACCGAGTATAGGGATTTACAACCCTTTGGTTGTAGAACCATTCCTATACTGCTAAGTCCGTGTATTTTTCAAAAAGTCTTTGTTGCATAGTGTAATTTTTAAAAAAGTGCAATAAAAATAGGTCAAAAATTTTATTTTTAAAGTAATTATATGACAACCCTGGAACAACAGTTTTTAATTTGTTTTTAATTATTTGTTCAATAAAGACTCAAATTATCACATCAGTGATGCATTTTCCGTTTTTTTTGTTTAGGGCCAAATTGACAATTTAAAAGGGCCAAACTATCTTTGACAGGGCCAAAAAAAAAATGTTGGAATAAATTTGATCATTGGCTTTTTATTTTAATAAAAATATTAGTAATATAGTACTTTAGAGTGCATCATCTGAAGGCCATAAAAAAATGCAAGATAAACCCCTCTGGAAATAGAGAGCAAAATGTTTTATGCAAACTCCTCAATTATTTCCGCTGCTACGATAACATCATGTGATATATTTTAAAATCCTCTAAAAAACACAATTGTTTGTGAATTAAAAATTAGTTACGACACTTCTTGTGAAAAATTTGGTCATATAGGTATAAAAAAATGTAAAAAAATTCTATTGTTCTGCATTAAAAAAATTTTAAACCCGGTTTATCGGTTCGAGATAAAAATATTTGTATGCTATTTTTAATACGATTTTTATAAAAAAAATCCCCGTTCTCATTTTGAATACACCTTTGGAAAGGTTTTGATTTCCAAAGAACTCGAAAATTCTAGTGTCTAGAGTTTTTTACCGTAACGAGTAAACTAGACACTTTGACGAATATGTAATATATAAATAAAAATATTATTATCTCGAACTGAGAAGCTAAAGTGAACGGTTTAACGTAGTTAGTTGAATTTTGAACTAGAAGGGCCAAAGTAGATAAGAAAGTACCACAGGGCCATTAAGAATTCAAAGTGCCACACATGGCACTGTTGTGCCACACTTTGCATCACTGTATCACATGTTTTACTGCGTTATTATATCTCTCTCTTCTATCCAAAACTATCAGGCCTTAAAAGTAGGTATTGCTTTTTTCGAATTTGAATTTAAACAAAATATCAATGGCTCACAAGGTAGGTATCCTAACCCGAAGTCGCAGATTTTAATGGGCTTAGGATACGTTGTAAAGGCTCAGCAAAAAAGGGACACGTATTTTTTTTACCTGCTCAATCTTACGTTTAAGGGTTAAAAAATGTGGTTAAAAGTTCATTTGTTTTTGTATTAAAACTTATATATAATTATTTATTTATTTTGATACACACAGTTGCCACATTTTTAAATTGTTTGAAATATAGTGGAAAAAGGCTCTTCGGGGAAAGTCGCATATAAAGCGAATATTGAAAATAGCTACGACACCACCTCGATTACATTAAATAAGGATTAAGCTTCAGTTATGCGAACGTTGCTGTATCCGTAACGGACCGTATCGTAATGTAAGCACGTTGGTGCACTTATAGAACAATTAAAAACGTGCCATATGTTTTTGACATTAGTAACCAACACGGCATTCATATACATTAGGGTAGTCCTTATATTGCACTTTGTTGATTTATGCTGCTTTCAACCCCTAAAAACGTGAAACAATGTCTAAAAAGTAAATTCTGAAAATTTGAGCAAAATCGATTAACCCTACGATGCTGCTCAAATTGGTCAAAGTTTGGGCTCCTGGCCCAAAAAGGGCCAAAATTGAAAAAAAAATTATAAATTAAAATTTATGAATATATCATAACCTAAATACTTTCTGATTTACATTTGCCCAGAGATACTCTGATAAAAAATATAAAGTTTTTGGGATATCGTTAACCCTTGTTATTCCGGTACCAAAAAAAAGGTAAAAAATAGCATATTTTTCAAACCTCTAAATTGATTTTGGTTTTAAATTTTGTTAAACAAAATTTCGAAAAATGTTAATTTTCTTTATTAATTTTAGAGTATATTAGTTGGGTATTAAAAATAAAAAGAAAATTTTATAATCCATCTTTTCAATTTTCGGGTATACCCATTTCAAAATGGCGGATTTCAAGAAAATCAAAATTTTATGCCAAATTTTCAAAAATTAAAAAAATCCAGATAGTTACTAATAACTAATAAATATATTTTGTTTACTTATTTGGCTTATAAATAGCCTTTAAAAAATAAGAACAATTGAAAAACATTGCTAACCGATGTTAGCCCGGTAGCGAAACTACACATTTTAGAAAATTTGGAGCTTTATGCTAAAATTGATAAAAAAAATGAAAATGCTTGAAATTAATTACCAAAGTATGTTTTTTGTATTCTACTAGAATGGAAATGCACGTCGTTTGCCACAGAGCAAAAAATGGTGTTTCTAAAATCAATGCCCCATATAAACTGAAAAATATATTTTTTTAATCAAGTAAATGGTCAAATTAAGTTACAAAATATTATAATTTGTGGTAAATATAATTTTGTAGTAGTTAAATTTTTTCAAAATTAACCCTGCACTGCACCGACACCAATTTTTTTTATATATATAATAAGTAAGCAGAAAATTCACAAAAATTGTATTTGAATTAATTTTAGCAGTAAAATATTTTTTATTAAATAGTTTATATGAATTAATTTATTTGCATTTTTATTAACAATTAATTGTAAACTAATGAGCAGCATAAATCGACTAAGTGCAATATAAGGACAACCCTAATATACATACATAAAACAAATACAAAATATTTTTCAAGCTTGTTGTGTCTAAGATGTTCATCATCCATTTTCAGGTAGTTGGTTTAATTTTTTAAATAACTTTAATTGAATTAATTAAAAAATATTCTAAACCACATTCACTTCTCTTTATTTGTTTCTTTTTTTTTATGAAAAGCAAACAGCTGTTTACAACACAGTGATTGATATCCAAAATGTTCAAAGGGTGCAGAAAAAGTACAAAGTGCAGAAAAAGTACCAAGTGATTTAAATAGTATTAAAACAGTATTTTGTGTGTGTATATAAACATTAATAATTAAATAATTGATATTTTAATTGTAGTTTTACAATAAACAGATATGTATTTTAACATATACATTCACATGTACATACATATATTATTTTGTAAATGTGCATACACAAAACAAGGTTTTGATACCTTTTTATATATTTCACATTTCTATTGTATGTGTATGTGTTTATTTATTTATACATATATATACATATTTGGAAATATGATGTATTATAAGTTATTATAAGATATTATTACTAAAAAAAAGTACCAAAAAAAAGGGCGAAAATACCCGCATTTAATTTAACACAAAAGCAGGCCATCACTGCTTTACAAATGTCACGTAACAACGGAAGAAAATTCTATTTTATACAGAATGTTACATTTTGATACGTTACAACTACGGTTCATTAAATTTCGGTAAGCGTTTGCATTGCTTTTCGTATACCAAAAACGAACAGCTGATTCATACAGTACAGATACGTTACAGCAACGTTCGCATAACTGAGCCTTTACTATGCATTAGTTTTAGCTTAATACACACACCTACAATCCTTAATAGAACGCCAGATTTAACGTTGCTCAAACGCACATTTTTTAGAATAACAAAAATACTTGAAAGTCTTTGGACATAATTTGTACGCCAGTAAATGTGTCGTCAAAAATAATTTATATAAGTTAAAATCAACAATTAAATTTTCTAAATTTAGTATGAGACTCTTAAAGCAGGTAAAATTAGTAAATAATTCAGAAACCGAACGATTCAGTAGACAAAAAAAAAAAAAATACGGTTGCCACAACAAATTTGTTTTCGAAAAAATATTGAATTGAAATTTGATTTTATTAACTCTGCTTGGATTAAATAAAATTTCACAACATTTTTATGTTAAAATCACATCAACTCGTGTGTGACATTATTTTATTTGTAATTGTTGGGCTTTGTTTCTACTTCTGTGTTACCATCTGAGAATTTAGCTCACATGTCAACACTATAACCATCACCTATCTCCACAAATCGCAAAAAGAAAAAACCCCAACAATAACAAATGTCTAAATAAATGATGCCCACCACTATTATATGAACGAACGAAAGAACGCTCTAAACGATAACGCCCACTAACATTAAATCGCAATAATTGTCTGCCATTTCTTTGTTATTGTTTTATAATTAAAATCAGCGTGTTTTGAGTGTTGATGTGGTTGAAACGCTGGAATTTTTGTAAGCAGTATTTTGATTTTAAATTTTTGGCTATATTTGTCCAAAAATTAAGATTTTGTTAGTTGCCATCTTATTTTAATTAAATTGACATCACATACATATTCGGTAGGCAAACTATTTGGATAATCTAGTCTACACAGAAAAAAATAAAATCAAGTTTCAGTTAAAATGTTAATTGTAAATATAAGTAAAAGTTTAATTGAATTGGGACCAATTAAGAAATTAATGACATAAACTACATTTGTTTGTAAAAATTTAATCGAACATTTTTTCAATTAAACTTTACATTATATCAATTAAAAAAAAATTCAAATAAATTTTTAATCGTGTCAATTAAAAATTTTAATTGAATTTTGACCAATTAAGGAATTTATGACATACTCTACATTTGATTGTAAAAATTGAATTGAACATTTTTTCAATTAAACTTGACATTATAACAATTAAAAATTAAAAAAAAAAATCAAATAAAGTTTTAATCGTGTTAATTAAATATAAGTAAAATTTTAATTGAATTTTTATCAATTAAGGAATTTATGCTATACTCTAAATTTGTTTGTAAAAATTTAATGACAAATTTTTCAATTAAATTTTACATTATATCAATTAAAAATTAAAAAGAAATCAATTAAAGTTTTAATTGTGTCAATGAATTTTAATCAAAAATCAATTAAGAATTTAATTGAAAATCCTAATCAAAAATTTAATCAAAACTGAAATAAAATAAAAATTAATATATATTAAAAATAACTTAAATTTTTTTATTGAAACATAAAAAAATCTCGGTTTGAGTTCATGCAAATGTATGTTTTTCCATAAAGTCTGAGAACAGGGTAAACAAAGTAAAGGGTCCGCCATCTAACGTTTTTTTTTCAACTAGTGCTTATTTCGTGAATGGTAACACTTAGCTCATATCTGATTTGACAGATAATTAGTTTTATCCTTCCGCTGAACGAATATGGTCCGTATGTTCGTTATCTTGTGAAAAACTGGCATCCTCATCCATAAACCAAAGCGTGAAAAGCCAAAAACAGTGCGTACACCCGAGAATATTGCTGCTGTGGCAGAAAGTGTGCGTGAAGCGCCATCAACATCAATTCACCGTCGTTCTCAACAATTGAACATTTCGGAGACATCATTGAGACGAATTTTGCATAAAGACCTTGGTATGACGCCATACAAAGTCCAATTGGTTCAGGAGTTCAAAAAAAAAAAAGTTATTTGGCGGCCCCTTTATCTTTGCGAATCAAAGAGTTTGAATTAAAATTGCATCGATTTGTTAGTGCATATTTTAGCATATTTTGTTATAAATGCATATTTTTGCTTTAAATGCATATTTCTATTGCATATTTTTACTTACTTTGTTTTATATGCATTTATATATAATGCATAGTTTTACTTATTTTGCATATTTTTATTGAATGTTTCTTCGTTTTTCGTAAAAAATTATTTAATATTATTTTATATAGCTTAAAAAGGATCCAAGCTGCTCAACCCTTTTAAGAGTTGTCTTACATTTTATATGCAAATTGTGATTAATAGAAGCAGGTTTTAATGTTTTTTTTTAAATGCGTTTTTTTCAGTATAAATATTTTGTGTTAATTATGTATGCAGAGAATATATAAAACAATACAAATTGCCTTTAAAATTTAAATAAAGTTGTTTAAAAAATTTGAACATAATTAAACAAAAATTTAAGTTCGTATTTTGAAATTCTTCATGCAAATTATTGGTGCCTAAAATGCTTTAAAGCCTTTAAAGTTTTTTAATTAAAAAATTAATTGAAATGATTAACACTTTAATTGAACAAGAATTTAGAAACAAGCAAAAATTTTATTAAAATTT
This sequence comes from Delia radicum, assembly GCA_021234595.1. Taxonomy (NCBI): domain Eukaryota; kingdom Metazoa; phylum Arthropoda; class Insecta; order Diptera; family Anthomyiidae; genus Delia; species Delia radicum. Next base: position 197,984,614 of record CM037852.1, read on the forward strand.
TATTTGTTAAATATAATTGAAAGTTTTGTTGGCAATCATTTTTTCAGTTCATGTTAAATTTTTAATATTGATGGTCATAAATTGATACTCGCTCTACCTATCATTGATATTTTTAATATTAAGCAGAGAAATGCCGCATGACTTCATTTGTTATCCTTATACGAAATTGGGAAAAATTGCCAATTAAAATGTCTCAACGTATGACCATCGATATGTAAAACTTTTATTTGAATGTTTTGGTTGGAAATTAAAAAAATAAAAAAATTTAAATTAATTAAAAAAAAAAAAATCATTCTACCAAAAATAAACCATTGCTCACATGTTGTTCATACTTTTATACTCTACAAAATAATTGTGAGTAATTATTATAAATAAAAAAAAAAGTCTAACGGTCAATGCCCCCTTTTTAAAAAAATTGTCAAATAATAGTGTCTCTTTAATTTTGACACTCGTTTTATTTTTATTTTTTTATTTCGTTTAATTTCTTTCATCCATTGCTGATATGTAACTTTAATTCTTTGTGGCATTAGGCATGTAATTATTGATGTTTTTTTGGTATTTATAACAATACTTAAGCCTATTAGTTTTAGTATTTCCGTTACTATTTTGTAATTTAATTTTTATAATTGATACAATTTGAACGTTCCGGAACTAGTTTCGACTTTCATTTGTTGGCTACAAAGTGAGTTTAGTTACCAGAACGAGCTAATTCTGGTTTTTTCTTTTAACTTTTTGCTTTGCTAGTAATTCGGATTAAAAATTGACTTCGTTGATTCGACGAAGAAATTACTTACAAGGGAGGTTAAGAGGTTTAGACTTTTCTAAGTGGGGTCAAAAATTAACCCATTTTATGTTTTTTTCGGTTTACTAAGTTCTATTTCAGGAGCGGATCCAGGCGGAGGGAAAATTGGTCATTTCCTCCCCCAAAATAAAAATTTTTAATACAAAAATTAAAAAAAAGATAAACAAAATTAATTAAAAATACTCTTCCTTCCCAAAACATTTTCTTCACTCCCCACAACATTTTCCTGGATCACTTAATTTCGTAAGTTAAAAAAAGCAGAAGACTTTAACCGGCATAAGTAAAACCAGTAGAAAATTAATAATATTTAACAAAAAAAAAAAACAAAAAATTTATTTTTTATTTTAGTATTTAAAGGAATTGGCCCAGTGCTTTCAATGGTGGTATGAGCGTTGGCAGAGCGTTGGATATCTGAAGATTTAAGTGCTTTGCCAACCCCAAAATGATAACACCGGGCAGGGCTTGGCCGTTTCTTTTTTAAAACGTTGGCAAAGCACTGGCAATAAGCGCTTTGCTAGTACCAAAACCAAAAACAACCAATAAAGTCCTACTTAGTAATTCATTTCAGTAAAGAGTTGTATTATTTCTTATTGAATGATTTTGGTAATTTGAACAGAAATAACAATAGGCTTGCTTCAGCTAAGTTAATTACAAAATAACTGAATATTTTTTTTATTAAATGATTTTTGTGATACGTTAGTTTTTTTACTACAATTTTACTAAAGAAAGAAATTTGAAAATAAATTTCTTAAGTAAAATTTTAGTACAAAAACTATACTTTGTGCTGACTATAATTGGAGACCTTAATATTCTTAACTTCATAAATTTCAATTTAGTTTTGAATGTTTGCACTCTTGTTGTGAACAAGGGATGTGCCACTGTTTGTATTAAGTGCTTTTTTTAATAATACAAGGTGGCGCAAAAATAACCTTTCGATGTTTTTTGGCTGTAATTAAAAAAAAAAAAAATGAAAAACTTTGATTCTTCTTGTGGATTATTTTTATTTGGTATTTTAATTTTTTTTACATCAAGTCGAGAATATGATGTCATGTAAATGGCCGCCGCCACAGTTGATTGTCATTTGAGCCCTTTTTATGGCATTTTCCATCACTTTGGCCAAAGCTTCCGGCGATAGGTCCTCACATTCTTGACGGATATTATCTTTAAGAGCTGCAAGAGTCTGAGGCTTGTTGACATAAACCCGCGACTTCAAAAAGCCCCACAAAAAGAAGTCTGGAGCGGTCAAATCAGGCGATCTTGCTGGCCAGTGCAAATCGCCAAAACGGGAGATTAGGCGCCCGGGAAATGCATCCTTCAGCATATCGGTTGTGGCACGTGCAGTGTGTGCTGTTGCACCGTCCTGTTGGAACCACATGTTTTCCAATCCCAATTCATCAAGTTGCGGCAAAAAGAACTCGTTGATCATTGCTCTGTAGCGCTCACCATTCACAGTAACCGTTTGGCCCGCGACGTCTTCGAAGGAAAAAGGTCCGATGACTCCTCCAGCGAAAAAAGCACACCATACAGTGACTTTGAGCGGGTGTAATGGCTCTTCGTGGGTTACCCGCGGATTTTCAGTGCCCCAGAAGCGTAAATTTTGCTTATTTACGTACCCGCTACGATGGAAATGGGCCTCATCACTCATGATTATTTTTGATGAAAAATCATCTTCCTCTTGGTGGTGATTAAGGATGGCTTGAGCGTATGTTACACGCGATTGGCGGTCAGCAGCTAACAGCTGATGCACCGTCTGGACTTTGTACGGAAACATCTTCAAATCTTGTACCAAAATTCGCTGTAAAGACCGTCAACTGATACCCATTTGCGTGGCACGTCGTCTGGTCGATGTCGACGGCGCTTCCATGACATCCTCGGCTACAGCAGCAATATTCTATTTATTAACGTGTATTTCGCATGTGTTTACTACACAAATGTCAAAACAGAACTGACATTAGGGGCCAATCGCAAAATTTATAGCATTTTCTGATAGGAGGATTACTTTTGCGCCACCTTGTATAATAAAGTGCTTTGCCAACCCCAAAATGAAAATTTTGTAAATAATTACTGGCAATGCACTTTTTGCCAATGTTGGGAAAGCGTTCTAAGTTAGTACTGTGCCAGTTTTTTTTTTTTATTTTTACGGTTGTAAATCAAGTACTGGCAGAGCACTTTTTACGAACGTTGGCAGAGCGTTGTAAATCAGTGCTTTGCCAGCTCTTTATTTGTTGGATCATTGGCAAATAGTGCTCTGCCAGTGCATGATTTTTTAGACCATTGGCAATTTCTGGCTGGGTATATATATCAAAATTTACAAAAATTTAAGAAAAATATTTTAAAGCAGCAGTTTTAATAATGCGTGAGGCTTCATTTTTTTCGAATTAACTCGAAAATTCGATCAGACATACTGTCCACATTTATTCGAAGTTCTTCCGTTATAAATTTCAACTCATCAATAACTGCTTCTTTTAGATGAAAAACGCTTTCATATTGACGGTTTTCTGCGTAAACTCGACGGGTTAATACTCCCCAAATATTCTTAATGGAGTTTTGATCCGGAGAACGTGCGGGCCTTTCCAATACTCTTATATTTTTAGATGATAGCCATTATATTGTCTGACGACTTACATGTACTGAGGTATTGTCTTGTTAGAAAATGAATTCTTCTTCGTTGCTATTTTCAATAAATGGCACCAATTTCTCATCTAATATTGTAATGGACGAGTAATTCTCTGGGAATCCTTATAGAGCCTACTTATGGTTGATTTGGATACATTTACCTTACATTCATCGATTACCTGATTGAGACTCATTTTCTTCATTGAGTTGCTGGCACAGTTGATTATTTTGTGTTTATTTTACGCCGGTCCCGATCAGAAAGCTTTTTTTTTGGGCCAGAAAGCTTTTGCTTTTACCATAAGCACTCGGATTATTTGCAAATTTGTGCACACAGAGAAAAATATAGTTATTGGCCAACTGAAATTTTGGTACTATGACTCAAATTCGGTAATTACAAATTTCAGTTGTTTGGTAGAACTAAACATTAGTTTTCACAACAAACTTTGGTTAATTCAGCAAAATTTTAGTTTCAGCACACAAAATATTCAGAAATCTAAAGTAAATATCGTTGTGCTAACTGAATTTATAAGTTGTTCCCATTCAAACACACTTTTATCTGTGTGTGACAGCCACATGTGAACAGTTTATTTTTAAATAGGCTAAAATTTGCCCTTCTTCAAAATAACTTCAATATGAACCACGCGGTATTTTATTGCAAATTGATTAAAATTGCATAAAAAACAAAAATAATTCTACAATTTTTCTTTATTTGCTATTCTTATTTGGTAACCGTTATATGTGATTGTAGTTATGAAATACTAACAAAATATTATTACACAACTTTTCTCTTAAATCAATTAAGAAATCTCATATATATTACACAAAAAGAGATCAGTTATCCAAAAAAAATATTTGTAATATTCAAAAATACCAAAAGTTCTTTGAAATTATAGTTATCCAACGCAGTGTATTTAATTTAATCGAGGGGGTGTCTAGTGTTTTTCCGTTATTCGAAATCGTTCGGTTTTTATGCCACTTTTACCGAAGAGTCTTTCCCCCTAGATATCAAATAATTAAAAAATGAGGCAAATCTGTTTCCACTATATAGCCAATATGGGTGTCGAAATTTTACTTTTCTTGAGTAATTTAATCCTGTGTACAACAAAAATCTGGTTTTCGTAAATTAAAGACATTTTTATATACAAAACCAAAAGATTTTTTAACCCCACTTTATAACCCTTAAACGTGAAATTGGGCAGCTAAAAAAATACGTATCACTTTATTTTGTTGCTCCTTTACAACATATCCAAAGTTCATTAAAATCTGCTAGTTCGGGTTGGGATTGTTAGTGTATGCAAAATAAAATGTGCCTTCTAGGGTTAAACTGCTATATTTATTTGCTAAATAAGATCCCCCGTCCCGGACCCGCAGATCTTAATGAACTTTAAATATGTTTTAGAGAACAAAAATTTAAGGAAATATTTTATTATAGTGATTATTTCGTTCTATTTTATAGAAACTATAAAAACTATAAAACTATTCGTATGCGGAACAAACTGCCCGCAGAAGTCTTCCCTGTTACTTACAAATTTAGAAAAATTTAAATCAAATATCCACAAACACTACTCCATCTTTCCTCCTTCCCATACCCTATTTTCCTGATCAATACAATGCACTGCATGAGTAGGGGGTATCCCCTGAGTATTGGTTAAATTAAAAAAAAAAAAGTGTTTATTAAAAAACATGTGTTTTATGTAACATTAAATCTGGCGCTTCATTGATGCATTGTAGTTGTATGAAGCTAAAAATAAATGGTGACGCTCATTTAATTTAACCGAGTGGGTGTCCGATCTGTTTTATTATTTCCTCTGTAATTCAAATAATTCAAAAATGGGTCCACAAATCTAATAGCTCCCTTGTTAGAAGTTTTTTTGATTTGCTGAATACAAATCGGACATTAAATTGTTAATACTCAAAATGTCGGATTCAATATGGCGTATGATTTTTTTTAGAAAAGTGGTCGGTTTTCTTGTATGTTATTACCGGAACATTTTGAAGTTAGCAAAATACAACCTGAGATTGCATTTTCGAAATTAGAAATGGCGATTCCAAAATGGCGAATGATTTTTTTAAAAGGTTAAATGTTTTTTTCAGAAGGTTTTAGGGATCGTTGAATAATAATCAGAAATCAGGCTTTATACAATGAGAATGGCAGATCCAATATGGCGGATAATTTGTTTTGAAAAATTATCGGTTTTGTTTTAAATTATTTAGCGGAATATTAAGAGGGTCGCTAAATACGAATCTGCCATTAGATATTAAAGATGAGACCTTTTTGAAAATCTATGAAAAACGTACTATTTCATTCCAACAAACAAAAAATTTAAAAAAATTGGTTCGCCAGTGTTGCCATATTGCAATTTTGAAAAATTGTCTAAAAACACCAATATTTTTTTAAATATATATATATTTTAGATTAATATTTTTTTAATAATATTACGATTTAATAGATATTTGCTTTAACAACAAACAACAAATATAATATATAAAATCTTAACCCGTTTAATTGTAAATACCACCGCTATAAGTGTACAAAAACTTTAGAAAAAGCTTATTGAGACACCGTTAGATCTTTCTACCAAATTTCGTCGGCAAATTCCCACGGAATCGATGAGTGGGTTAAGGAATATAGAAATATTGAGTTTTTAAATTGAATAAACTTTTTTTTTTTATCTCGACGCCATTTTTCTTTACTAATCATTATTACGATATTGTCAAAAAAAAATGTTCAAGAACTTTTGAAAATCAAATTGCAGGACTAAATTTATTCTAAAAATTCAATGTCTTTCAGCGTCATTATTTCATTATTCGCAGTTTATTTTAAATTTAAGTTTGTAAATTTTATTTTACTTCTTGAAAATTAAACCCCAAATCGATTATTTTATTTAGTATTATTAATTATTTTTTAAATCGGCCAGAGAACTAAACATTAATCTTGGCTAACTCGTATTCTATTAAGAATTCTATTATTAATGATTTTTTTTTTAGCCCCAAAATTTGTTTCCGTTAAATGTTTTAACATCTTTTGTTAAATAATTCTAAGTGCATTATAAGTTTTATTAACAAACATTTGTATCTACTTTTCTTTAAGATAAGAATTATTACCATTTACTTTTAAGATGATGATGATGATGATGATTAAACAAAAAATGCACACATGTAAATACATCATCAAATCAGTTTTTAAATTTTTTTGCTTCCTCTTCATATCTATTTTGTATGTACCAGCCTTAAGGCTTAAATCTGACAGTAGTTTCCACTTTTTCTTTATTTATTCAAAATGTTTTTCAAGTAAAAAAAAAGTGATAAGCGTTGATTATTTAAATACTTATTAACCACTTGTAAAACTTTTTTTTTATTTGAAACTACAACAAGTAAATGGTTCAATGCTTCTACACACTACACTATAAGATTCATTATCAGGGCAGCGACTTTCATGCACTAAAAAAATCAAAACTATGCGCTTAAATCAAAATATGCACTAAAAATCAAAAAATATCTACTAAAAATTCCAAAATATGCACTAAAAGTATAAAAAAATTTGAGAATTTTTAAATAAGTTTGATATTATTTTTATTAAAAATAAAAATTTAGTTTTTTCGACCTTTAATTGTGCAATGAAAATAAAAATTATTCAAGTTTAAGGCCATACTATATATTTCTTTATTAAGATATTGTCCTAACAAATAATCTATAGAGATTTTGCTTTCAAATTTATTAATTGACCACTTTCAGGAATGTGTTGATAGATCTATTTCGGGAATTTTCTAGGTTCCCATCATCAGAATACGTTTTGAAAGAAGTGACAATCCCATGCAAAACATCAAACATTCATATAATCTAGTTTTCCCACTAAATGAGAACTAATATATGAGCTCGAAGTTGAAAATTATCACCATTGATCAAAAATAAATTGAAAACTTGTTCTTTGGTAGATATACAATACACGCTTTTTGTTTTTATTCTCCTTTTTATTTTCACACTTGTTTTGTTTAAAAGCAAGATGTAAAGGGGGAGTAAACACGACCGTACTTTGTCTTTTTTACAAGTTTGATATAATTTTTATTTAAAATAAAAATTATGTTTTTTCGACCTTTAATTGTGCAAGTTCGAGGCCATACTCTATATTTCTTTATTAGGATATTGTCCTGGGCAATTAATAAATTTGAAAACAAAAACTCTATAGATTATTTGTTAGGACAATATAGAAATATACAGTATTTCCTCGAACTTGAATAATTTTTATTGAATTTTTAAATATATATTTATTACTCTAGAGCGTTGATTTAACTCATTGACACAGTGTTCCATTTTCTACCCAGTACTTAAGCAACAAACTACAAACAAACTTCACATGTCTTTCGCTATTACTTGGGTGTGGTATTTGTTCATGTATTTTGACCGTTGACGACCAATTTGACCCATGGGTTGTTGGGTCGATAAACCCGAATACGCAAAAAATTGCAAATTATGCAACAGCTTACGTTCGGTCGTAAAAGGGTTAGGTACAGTTGAAGGAAACAACTTCATTTCATTTAAGCACTAATAAGACATTTTTAATATGGTTGATAAAGGGTATTGCATTAAAAAATAAATCTTATGGTTGATAGGGAAATAACATATATTAAAAAGAAGTAATAAAATTGATTTTTTCTCGCTGAAATTTTTGTCAGAAATGTAGCTGTCATCACATAGCAAAACTTTGGTAATGGGTGCGATAAAGTAATGCATTACCTTGTAATGTGTACTCCTTACCTGTATCATTATTTTCCAACAAGAAGTAAAGAGTTACCGATAATTGAACACTCATGGATTACCTTGTAATGAGACCTCATTACATTTTACATTACTTCAAAACATAAAATAATGACTTACCGATCATCAATTACATAATGCATGAATTATAAACGTAAAGTAATTATAAATATATATTTTTGAAAATCTATTTATAGACACATTACTTTGTGATTTTTTGTAAGCATGAGGGGAAGGTGTATATTTTTGATATCACAAACGAAAATACGAAGCACAACAACTCATCTACATTTTAAACAATAAAATATTGTATGTATCGATAGCTCAGTTGGTAGAGTTCTCGCCTAACTAAATGTTAAATACCAGAGACCCCAGGTTCGAATCCCAGCATGACCATGTATTTATTTAATAAAAAAAAAGTTATTTATTTAATTAAAAAAAAATATCTGTAAAAAAATTTTTTATGAATTTTTTTTTTTATGAAAATCTATTTATATACACATTTCTTTTTCCCACCATGTAACCATATATGTAAGTATCCAGTTACTTTACCCAATACAAGGTAATGAGTTACTTTGAGGCTCATCGCCTGTATAATTCATCAGTGAAGTAACGTGTAAAGTAATGCATGAAGCCCTATGGCGATACATTACTTTACCCATGATTTGGTAATGTGTGGTTTTGCTGGGCAGTGTACAGTTTTCCATTAAAAAGTGATTTTCAAGAAATTGGTTTATTGAATACAAGGCCTCGATATTTTTTTAAATAAAGATTTGTTCACATAATTATGCAAAATTAAAGTTTTAAAAATATTTTTAACAGTTTAGGATTTATATGCTTTCAAAAACAAACAAATTACATAAATTTCTTAATGAAGCATGAAAGTCGCTGCCCTGTTCATAATGATTCTTTTTTAACTATTTCTTCTTCAGTTTTTTTTTTTCTTCTTCCAGTACCATAATTATTGTTGAAGTGAAATGGAAACAAATTTTAACTGAAAAAAATGCTTGATTGAAAAGAAAAACACGTGGGTCTCTTGAGCACACACACAGGTTATTATTTATTTTTTCTATCGTCTTTTTTGGTTTGATTTGAAATTGTTATTTGTTTGACAGCGCATCATTACGTGAAACAAATAAATTTTTAGTTTTTTTTCTGTTTTTACTTAAAGAAGGTTGTTTGTTTTGTTTTAGTTTTTTTTTTTTTTTGTGAGATAAAATTTTTTATTTTTGGGGATGATGTCGCTTTTTTTTTTTCTTTTTTCGGGTTAGGGATTTTCAGAAGAAAGTATGAGCCACGTTATCTATTGTAGTTGATGAAAAATGTAAAGAAATGGGGAGAACAAATTAAAATAGATGTTGTATAATAAACTGCATTTTAAGACTAATGTTATAATATGTAATTATTCTTCTAGTCATTTTTATAATATAGGAGGGTACACACTCAGAAAACTCATGAAAGTTAATAGAAAAATAAACGGTGTTACAAAATGTAAAGCGACCAATTGGTCGTTGTAGGCCTTGTTGAGTAAATAACATTATTTCAGAAATTTTGTATACAAAAATGTGATGTTTTTGTTAAAAAACACACGGACTCGCAGATTTTAACTACTTAACTGCGTAGTCAAATTAAAAAAAAAAAAACCTCCGGCTGTTGCGTCGAGGAAATTAAAACACATGCACAGTAGACGTACGTCTTACGCAACAGAATATAGTTTTGATAAAACGTATATATACGTCTTACGCAGTAGAGAGGTTAATGAACTTTGGATATTTTGTAGAGAATACAAATTTAAATGACACGTATTTTCATTTAGCTGTCCAATCTTATATTTAGCGGTTAGAGAGAATGGGGTGGTTTTGCCACTAGGGCACATATACCACCCCAGATTTTCGCAGTTTTTTAAAAATGTTTTTTTTCCATTATTTCTGCAGTTATTGATCATCTTTCTTGTCACTAAATTTTACACTTGGACTTCACACGTGGTCTAGGATAGGACATGTTTTTGTGTTTTTCGGGGTGCAAAAAAAAAAAAAAAAAATAAAGATTTAGTATATTTCGGATAACTTTTTTATTTCGTGTATGAAAACAAAATACCGTTTAAGATGTCGAAGGGTTGATATTAACTTATAATAAAGGGTCCGCCAAATAACTTTTTTTTTTTGAACTCCTAAACCAATTGGACTTTGTATGGCGTCATACCAAGGTCTTTATGCAAAATTCGTCTCAATGATGTCTCCGAAATGTTCAATTGTTGAGAACGACGGTGAATTGATGTTGATGGCGCTTCACGCACACTTTCTGCCACAGCAGCAATATTCTCGGGTGTACGCACTGTTTTTGGCTTTTCACGCTTTGGTTTATCGATGAGGATGCCAGTTTCTTTAACTTTTTTCACAAGATAACGAACATACGGACCATATTCGTTCAGCTGAAGGATAACACTAATTATCTGTCAAATCAGACATGAGCTAAGTGTTACCATTCACGAAATAAGCACTAGTTGAAACAAAAAAGTTAGATGGCGGACCCTTTATTAGCACGATTTTTTTAGAATTTAATTCTTAAAAGTGTAAGAAAATATAAAAATTATGTAACCGGTTGATCATGGGGCTGATGTGGGGTAGTTTCGTCATCAAAAATTGTTAGCACTTTAACCAACGTATACGTAATATTAATTCGGGACAGACGTAGTTTTTGTACAAAAAATTCGAAGAAAATAAAATTTAAAAAAATTTTTTTGCTGAAATTACAGCTATTGATATCAATTTTAATGATTATAAGTTTTCCAAAACAACCGTTATATTTATAACTGGAAATTGTGCAACATCAACTTGGCAAATTTAGCCCACAGGTTTAGCCGATTTGAGTTAGAAATCGTAAAAAATAATTCATGTTTTAAACATAAACATAAAATTAAAAAAAAAAAAAAAGTTTTTTTTCCAAAAAATTTTTGTTTGAGTAACGACAGCGCTTAAAAAAAAGTGGCGAACCCTACTTACTAATTGGGATCAAAAATTAACCAATTTTTCTTTTTTCGGTTTATTTCATTCTGTGTTAAAGAAACTACCCTCAAAACATTCCGATAAATATTTTTCCACAAAACTGATCACTTTTCAGGAAAAATATACGCCATATTTGATTTCAGATTCGTATTCAACGACAGCCAAAATTTTCCGAAAAATATTTTATATTTTATAGGAAACATAACACTTAAAAGTAATATTATCCGACATATTCTCTCTGCCATTTTGAATTTTTAAAATTTGCCTTCAAATTCGTATTCAGTGATGCCTTAAACTTTCCCAAAAAATATTCGACACAAAACCGATAATTTAAACAAAAACTCATCTGCCATATTGGATCCGCCATATGGAATTTTTAAAATCCAATCTCCGATTCGTATTTGGCTACCCATAAAACTTTCCTTTAAATAATATTTCACAAATAACTTTAAAAAAATCATCCGCGATATTGCGTCCGCCATTTGAAATTTAAGAAATCTAATTCCAGATTCGTATTCAGCGTTCTCAAAACTATTAGCCGCTAAATATCGACATGTAGGGATTTATAGAGGTTTAATGTATGTTCGTGCATACTCATAAACACACACAGAGAAATAAAGTGCCAACCGAATTGAAAAGTGTATTTTAATGGTAACAACTTATAAATTCAGTTAGTGCAATGATATTTACTTTATATTTCTGAATATTTTGGGCTTTGCAACTAAAATTCAGTTGAATTAACCGAACTTAGTTGTGAAAACCAATGTTCAGTTGTACCAACCGACTGAAATTCGTAATAACAGAATTTGAGCCGTTGTAACCAAATTTAAGTTGGCAAATAGCTAAATTTTTCTCTTTGTGCAGGAATGCATGTCATTAGGATGACTCCAAAAAAAAAAAAAATCACTGTCAAATTTTAGTTTTCCACAAGGCTGTCCCTGTTTTAATAGTGCTCTGTAATGCTAGGTTCAAATTTCAGTAAAATCGGTCAATACCAAGGAAAGACACACATTACCAAATAACGAGTATACACACAGAGAAATAAAATTCCAACCGAATTAAAAAGTGTATTTTAATAATAGCAACCTTTAAGTTCAGTTGGTACAACGATATTAATATAAAATTTCTGAAAATTTTGGGCGTAGCAACTAAAATTCTGTTGAATTAACCGAATTTTGTTGTGAAAACTAATGTTACGTTGTACCAACCGACTGAAATTCATTATAATCGAATTTGAGTCGTAGTAACCGAGTTTCAGTTGGCAAATAGCTAAATATTTTTCTGTGTGTAGTAATGTATTGCCATAGGGTTTCACTCATTACAATACACCTTACTTCACTGATGAATTTTACAGGCGATGAGCCTAAAACTGATGTGTCGACTCATTACCTAGTAGGGGGTTAAGCAACTGGTTACTATATGGTTACCAGGTTAGAAAAAGTAATGAGTCTATAAATAGATTTTCATAAAAAATTTATTACTAATATTTTTTTTAATTAAATAAATAATGTGGTCGCTCTGAGACTCGAACATGGGGTGTCTGGTTGTTAGGCGAGAACACTACTCACTGAGCTATCGTCACATTTAATAATAAGTTGCTTGAAATGTTGTGCTTCGAGTTTCTGTTTGTGATGTTAAAAATATATACCTTACCCTCATGCTTACCTAAAATCACAAAGTAATGTGTCTCAATATAGTTTTTAAAAAAAATATTTTAAATGTTATTTTACGTTTATGCATTATGTAATTGATGATCGGTAAATCATTATTTTATGCTTCGAAACAATGTAAAAGGTAGTGTAGGTAGTTACAAGGTAATCTATGAGTACACAATTATTGGTAACTTCTTACTTTATGTTTCGAAATAATGCTGAAGGTAAGGAGTGTCCATTACAAAGTAATGCATTATGTAACCCATCGGTAACTCATCAGTAGTATATATTACAAGTATATATTGCATTACTTTATCTCATCCATTACCACAGTTTTGCTTTGTATTTCAGGGTTAGGCCGAAATTTAAAAGAAATTCAAATATTTTATTGATATAGGAAGGTTTTTGCTCAGACTCGCCTTCTAAGTCATAAATAGTTAAAATTAGTAGTTTTTTTTTTTAATAACAAGGCTCAGTAGGTATAATATCTAAAAATACATTAATATTAAAAAAAATACAAATTTTTACTTCACCCCTATTACCACACTGCCCCAAACTGCCCTACGCATTTCACTTAGATCTGTCAGACTATAGTTGTAATTCCCTTTACCAATTTGTGTCTAAGATATTAAGATTAGACACAAACATTATATTGATCAACTCATATTGAACAAAGACAGAAATCATAATTTTAATTGGATTTTTTTTTTTAATTTATAAACCTAATTGGAGATATATTTGTAATAATTCAAGAAAATGGCCTTTCTACTATGAACGAATTAATGAAAGAATTCATTGACTTAATATGAAAAAACACACGAATAAAGTTGGTAAACGTGAATGCACAGAGAGAATTTTATTGGACAAGAATAATTTAATGTTTCAATAAGCTGATAAAACTTTTCTTCATACTGACGGATTTATCTGCATAACATGAATGCATTTTCGCTGGAACTCGTCCATTGAAACTATTAATTAAATTACGAAGTTTTTATATTTACAAGGAAACTACACAGTGGTATAACTTGTACCCTTACTGAATCTTGGATATGTTGTAAGGAATTAGCCACTATTGAACAAAAGATGTTTTTACGTGCACAATCTCATGTGGGGTCAAATCTGACCCCATTTTTGTTTTTTGAGTTTTATGATGTCGGTTTCAAAAAAAAATATATACAAATTGGGTATCAAACGAAAGGCATTTGTGAGATCTATCCAATAGAATAAAACTAAAAGTTCTCAAACAAGAAAATTCCGAACAAACTTCAAATCCATTTTTACCCAATAAAAATTAGATTGCGCAGGTATGTTTCTTAGCAAATATTTTTTACTTTTGTCTCCTCTATTCGCCTATCCAAGTTTCATTAAAAGCTGTGGGTTTCTCCACAGTGCAGTTTCCTTGTCAGTATAAATTTTCCAATTCTGATTCGATTTATCTACAGATCTGCTGCTTACGTTTTGAATCGCGTGTTTTCTTCCCTTCTTATAAATTCATCAGCATTTAATCAAGGTAAAAAAGCTCCCCTTATTTCAATAAAACCTTTTCAACGTTGAATTGTAGTGTTTTTCATGAAATTTTGTAACCGTGTAATAAGCAGTTTTTTTTTTCAACCGAGTAATAACTTTATGAAAAGCGTGCCATGTACACTTTTTGGTTTCATATTTTATATCTTTTGAGTGTTAATAAAAAATACTAAACAATTGTTATTTAAAAGAAATTTTAAAAATTAAATGCACTTGTAAGTTTTGTAGAATATATGTTTATACTTGGGGTTTGTTGCACATGCATGACGTTTTTTTTGTGTGTATATTTTCACGATAATAAACCAAATGAAAAGTTACACTTGAAATAGGTGCCCACTTGACGCTACCTACCTACCGGTGCACAGTGGGATATTTCACAATTATTTTGGAAATAATTCGGACATTTCTTTCACAAGTAATGAGCTTAAGTTTTGATGTTAAACTTCACAGACCACCGGGGATAGCAATATGAACCTCCAGAATAGGGAAATGAGTGCTCGCCATTTTATTGTTTCTTATCCAATTTTTAAAAATATGTTTATAACTCATTAGCAGGAAATCTCAGAAGTAATTCCTAATGCAAATATTTCTTAATACACACAGAGAAAAATTTAGCTATTTGCCAACTGAAATTTGGCTACTACGACTCAAACTCGGTCATTACGAATTTCAGTCGGTTGGTAAAACTGAGCATTAGATTTCACAACAAAGTTCGGTTAATTCAACTGAATTTTAGTTGTCAGACCCATAATATTTAGAAATCTAATATAAATATCGTTGTACTAACTGAATTTATAAGTTGTTACCATTAATATACACTTTTTAATTCGGTTGGCACTTTTTTTCTCTGTGTGTATGAGTCGTTATTTTCATATCCTTCAGTCTGGTTAAAAGTGAATACAAGGACTCATAATAAGAAATTAAAGAAATATTTGCATTAGGGATAGCTTCTGAAGATTTCCTGTTAAGGATCTATAAACACATCATATAAATGTTTGGTCTCCTTGGAAAAGAAATAACCTGTAGATTACGACATATTTAAAAATAATCAATATCGGTAAAACAAAAACATGGGAAATCCTAATGGGAAGGTAAAAAGTGCGGTTTTTGTAAAAAAATGTAAATTTTCGTTAAACAAATTTATTGATAGACATAATCCAATGATTTTTTTTTGGATTTAAATTGACTTTAAAGTCACAAATATAAAATTGATGTCAGAATTTAAGATTTGCTGTAAGCAATAACACAAATCTTAAAAATCAAATAAAAAATTCCAAATATGGAATTTTTTATATTTTTTGCAGCCATGTCTACAATTAAAGCGGGATGTTGGAGTATCTATAACCGCTTCCGCTATCTAATTGGAGGCGGAAAAGTTTTGGAAAATTTTTGGAAAATTTTTGAAATTTTGTCTTAGAAATGTAGTAACTTTAGAAGCGGCTGGTGGAATGTTCACCACCTCATGAAACTGACTTCAGAACCTTTTTATTTCTCAAGATTTTATGAGAAACAGGGTTAGGTATGACGTGCAAAGTTTCACGTTGAAAAAGTCTTCACCATTGATGAGGTTTTTTATTTGGAAAATGGTGCAGTTTTATAGTTTGAGGTATAGCAAGTTGGTGTCAGTGCACCAATAACGAGATACGAACATCACAAACTTATAAGGAATTAGACTAAATTTTTTGAAAATGTACAACCAGAAAACAGACTCGGTAGTAGCAAACGTATTTGTTGCCAATCGAATGCTTCAGTTGCTGCGACCAAATTTTGCTAAAAAAAATGGATTAATCATGCTTAAACATCGGGTAGGTATAGGGTAAAGCTTTTACTAGTGGGGCACAAACACACCACCTATTATATCGAAATTTAAGAGAGATAATAAAAAAGCTTAAATGACAATTTGTTCTGTTTTGGATCATGTTTTAAGGGGCTTACTACTATACAGGAGGCTGCTTCTTTAAAAAAAAATTGTCGAATTTTAAAGGACACAACCGTTAGATTAATAGGTTAGATTAAGATTCATAAAAAAAATCTAATTTTATCAAAATTTTCGAAAAACCAGACATTAAAAATTTTCGAGATTTTTAAAAACGACATATTTTCATAAAAATAATTTTTTAAAAAACTTAAAAACAAAATTAACACAAAAATTATTTTGAATTAAATTTAACACCGACAATTCATTAAAAAATAGTTTTTATAATATTGTTAATCTTTAGGCCAAATTATTTTCACAGCTCCAATTACGAATAAATAATATTAAAAAACTTAAAGATTGCAAATATTAAAATAAATTTGGTCGCTTTTCTTTGCCACATCATTGGGATTTAAAAAAAATATAATCCTGAAGGGATCCAAATATTTATTTATTTATTTATTAAATTGGGCTTGATTTGGTCCCGCTATTTACAAAAAAACTGAACCTTAGTCTGCCCAAATTTAGAATTTTACATTTTCAAATGGAAATATCTCAGGAACTATAAGAGACAAACCACACATGTTTATTGTAAGCCTCTATTAGCAGATTAAAAATATGTTAATTTTTCAAAAATCGGATAAAAAAAAAATAATTAAGAAATGACCGAATTATATCCATAATATTTGTGAAATATCCCACTGTGTGGTGCTGTTGAGCGATATTGTCGGTGGTAGTGGTGAATGAGCTTTACGTGTTTTTCCGTTTTTCTGTATTCTTTACGGGATTCAACAAAGCGTAAAACTACTATGATGCTATGATTTTTAAAGACTATCTTTTTTTTGTTGGTTGTCCAATTGGCTGATTGTCTTGCAAGTTCAAAACTAACCTACCCCACCATAATCATCAGTAGCACTAAAATAAACACGTAAATCAAACACCAACCGAACCAATTTTGAAAAAAAAAAAAAATTGAAATTTTATAATTCTATTCTATAAAATGGAATTTTTCTGTTACAATTATACAATCTCTGGTGGTGATTGAAGAAGAACAATAGGTTTAGGTCATTGACTCAAACTCTGTGAAAGAAAAAACCACTCAACTCAACTCATTTTTTTTTGAAAGAATAAATATCAAATAAAGTTTGAAATACAAACTGTTTAACATTGTCAACTTTTATTTTCATTTTACATAATTATTATAAAGTATGGTTGGTAAATTGTTCAGAATTTATTAATTAAATACAGAAACATGTCTTTTAATTTACAAAAAAAAAAGAGAAAAAAAAAATTCAAGAAAAACACTGCAATTGGAATTTGAATTAAAATTTGCTGCATATGTTTGCGTTTTAAAGATGTTTCTTCATTCTTGTAATCATGCCACCAGACAAGTCTTCTACAGTTTTTTTTTGTTTCTCTCTTGAAAGTTTATTATTTATCATTCCAATTTTCAAAAAAAAAAAAAAATTATTCACTTGTGTTTTTCATGTTTGCAATTCTTTTCAAATAACTTCCGCAAAATAAAACTAAAAAAAAAAAAAAAAAAAAAAAATATTAAATGACTGCTAAATGCATTTAAGTTGTGGGTTTTGGTGCTTAAATTTTAAAACAAAAGAACCGTTTTTGGGAATTAAAAATTGTCTGATATAATGGGAACATGTAATAATTTTAACACGCTATTTAATTTTTTATATATATTTTGTTTTTGGTATAAACTTCAAATTTTATAAGCATTGTAAAATTTATATAATTATTTTGAGAGTTAGGAAAAAAAAATTATAACCACACCTTAAAAAAAATCACTACAAAAATCTGTATAACGGCTTTAACATCGCTTAAACTAAATTTAAGACTGAACTTATTTTTTTGATAATTCCAATTTAGCTTAACAATTAATTTAATCTGTATTTGTACTAAATTTGTATGCTAATTTTTAGTAATTTATGTTTTTCTATTTCGCCAGCTTGGCTCAGTTTACCAAGCAATCCCTTACAATAAAAATATGGCGAACTTTTAAAATTTTCGACACTTTGAAGTAAAATATTTTCAAATATTTTTTTTCTACATACACATCAGAGAAACAAGCCGATCGGCGCAAAATCGGCTGCTCGCCGCCGCCGCCGCCGATTTTTTACAATTTTTAGCCGCCGCCGTTTTAATCGGCTCGCATCGGCTTAAAATATGAGCCAGCCGAATTCGGCAGCCGTCGAATTTTTATTTTCGCCGCCAATTTTGTTACCATTTTAATCAGTAGTGTTTGGTTGTAAAACGTGTAAAAAATAACAAAAATTCACAGAAAGAAGAAAAAATTAAAAATAAAGGAAAACTGCAAAAAATAATTTGATTTTTACTCTAATAAAAGTATGGAAAATCTTGAATCTTCAGAATCGGATTCTGAAGAAGTTTTCGGTGTTTCAGAGGACCAAAATTATTATCGAAGATAATATTAAAACAAAAAAATGTAAAAGATTACGCCAAAATTAGTTTAAGTTATAGCAGTGGCTCAGAATGCTGGAACCATTTTGGGCATTTTGAAATATCAAATAAACATGTATTAGAAAAGCAAAAATTTTGCAAAATTTCCTTTGACACCAAAACAAGTTATGCATATACCTGAAATACTTCTAAAGATGCATGCATAATGTAAGGGAAAATTTGCAGATATTTTTGAAAATCTATCATTTTTAACAATTAGCCATTATTATTAACAATTAGCCATTATTATTAACAATTAGCCAACCCAACTTAATTAAATCTTAATAATTGTGCATATGCTTGGAAATGTTTTTTTTTTTTTTGTTGATTACTAACAAGAAAATAGATCTGATGAAAAATATAGCGATATATCACTAGATTTTATCTAAAAATCGTCAAGATAACAACAGTTAAAAAACAGCATTTTAAGCCGACAATTCAGCATCCGCCGGTTTTTTAACATAAACGCCGCCGTCGCAGTAGCTAAAGCGGTTGCGCCGCCGCCGCCGAAAATTTAGGGTCGGATTGTTTCTCTGACACACACACAGAACAGATTGGTTGTGCCAACCGGATTCGTTGCCAACCGAATTTGTTGACAACCGAATTCGTTGCCAACCGAATTCGTTGCCAACCGAATTCGTTGACAACCGAATTTTGGTAGTCATGTGTACTATCAAATTTTTTGGTTGCAGCCACCGAAATTTTCGGCTACACCTTACCAGTCGAATTCAGTAAACCCGACCGAATTTGATTAATAATTTCTATCGATTTAAATATACACTGTTTTAAATATTTTTTTCAAAATGTTTATTGATTAATTGGTAGAAAAAAAATTAATAGATAAAAAGTTGAAATATTAATAATAATACTATAATAAAATATAATTTTTAATTTATTAAAGAATAAATACGTGAAGTTTTTGTAAAAATAGTTTTAATCTAAAAATAGTTTAGTTTACTTGAGCCAGAGTACAAACTAAAATTTTTTTTTATATAAATAGAACATTTTTGGTCTTCAAAGTTTAGTAACGTCATGATGCTTGTTAGGAAAAGACCTAACCACGTGCTTGATTACTAAGAAGACAAGAATGGAGCAAAATTGATTTTTAATAGGTTTTTTGTTAAAGTTCTGCCTATTATGGAGGCTCTAACTTTTCTAAAACTTCGCCAGATCGAAATACTAGTATCAACCTAGCTAATATGTTTGATTTGCTTTATTTTTATAAATTGAAAATAACATAAAAATAATCTCGATGTATATAAAAACAAAAAACTAATATAACTGTAAAAAATAGTTTAATTTTCGAACTTTTCCCTATAGAAAACCTCACAGCTTCTGTCGATTTTTCCTATTTAAAACACTTAGAATCTATAAAACACCCCACAAAATCTGATTACTTTTACTATCGGAAAAATTCTTTATAATATAAGGGTTTTTTTATTTATAAAAGTCCTCAGTGCCTGATGATTTTTATTAAGGAAAACGTATTCAAAATCTCAGGGGTTTCCAATAGAAAAACCTGTAGATTCTGTACAAAAAGTCCTCACAATTTAAGTTCTTTTTCTACAGGGAAATTTTTTACAATCTCACTGTTTTTCTATTAAAAAAACTATTAGTGTCAGGAACAGATTTCAAGGATTATTTCCTATCGAAAACACAAGAGATTCTAGGAATATTTTACCTGCAGGGATACCCTTAGGTTCTGATGATTTCTTCTAAAGCTAAACCCTTAAATTTTAAGACTTTTTCCTTTATAAATCTCTTAGGTTATACAAACTTGTTCCAATAGAAAAATCTTCAGATTCTAAAGACCATAAAAATGTCTCAACTTTTGAGAACATACATACACTTAGAATACTAGGCAGGTAAAGACCACCGCAAATGTAGTTAAAAACAAATGAAATTGCTCTTAAAGAAAGGACGACTTACATTTCAGTAAATTCAACTAACATTGTCATTTGTTTTTTAATGTTCAAAAAATGACTAACAATTGTAGTAGAAATGAGCCACATGTTAGTAAAACATAAATATCAGAAAACAGTCATTTGATGTGGTTTGTTTTTTTTTAAATGAACTGCAAGGTTAGTAAAAAATTTATTTTGTTCTACAAATGACAGACTGAAAACTGACAGACTGGTTTTAGGGAGGCAAAAAAATCGCTCAACGTACAAGGAAAATTGTATTCTAGGGATCAAAATAAGAAACTTTGCCGAAGGAACCATACCTCTAAAACGAATTCTGATGTTCTGACTTTTGAATTTTGAAAAAGCCCACTTTGATATTTCAGAAAGTAGGAGGAATCTCCCCAAGATTATATGAGCTACTTCTTCTCCGGGAGACACGCTAGCAGATTAATGCATAAATCACCATTCTGGGTGACCGTGAAGGGGTTAAAATTTAAGTTGAAAGAGGGCCTTATTAGCCGTGTTTTTATAGCAAAATGTACAAATCTAGTGATAGAGATATTTAAGAAAGTAGGAGGAGTCTTTCCAAGATTAGGGTCTCTATTTCTTCTCCGGAAGACGCTCTAGCAGATGAATGTATAAATTATATTCGATTGGGTTGGATTATATTGGGGCACTCAAAATGGGTCAAGGTGGGATTTTTCAAAATTTGTCAAAAGTCGGGACATCAGAATTCGTTTTAGAGGTATGGTTTCTTAGGCAAAGTTTTTTATTTTCATCCCTAGAATACGATTTTCCTTGTACGTTGAGCGGTTTTTAAATCGCCTTGCCCTAGTGAAGCCATATGTAATAAAGTCAAAAATTGCAGATAACTTAATTTGGCATTGAACTTTACCAAAATATGTATGGGATAATATATAAAGCTATGAATATAAAATGATAAGGAACATATTTTCAGTATGAACTGACATAGTTAATAAGACTTAGCATGGGGCCATACATAATCATATCGATCACTACATATATTTAGATTATTATTATAAGGCTTATATATATCTAGTAAGATTTGGAGGCATCTTATTTTATCATGAACCATATAAAAAATTCTCTCAATAGAAATTATCAGATGCATTTGTATATAATGATATAAGCCGTAATGTGACGCCATTTAAAGTCAGATATGACTTAATCATATTATATATGACTAGATATAAATATTTTTATCGGGGTAAAAATAGTTAAGTTCCGGGACCCAAATAAGTGAAAGTTAAACTTTTTGGCAAAAATTATATATTTTGCAAATATGTATGTATTATTTTTTTAAATCTAGGGTGACCAAATTTTAGAAAAATGCATTTTAAAAATGAATTGCATAAAAATGCATTTAATTTTGACGTTGGAAAATTTTTTCAATCCGCAGCATAAAAGAAGAGGATTGTACCATTTCAATGCATTTTAGATGATAATAATCCGACATATATTAATGAAACTACGAATATTCCAACTTACACACACTCAGGGAACTTCTGCTTTAAAAATATGTAGTTGTTTGGGTTGTAATACAGTTTCATTATTTTTAATGTAAATTTAAGTCATTTGTAGAACAAATAAAATTTTTAACTAACCTTGTAGTTCATTTAAAAAAACAACTCACATCAAATGACTGTTTTATGATTTTACATTTATTTTTTACAGTTGTTTTTTGTTATTTAAAAAAATAAAAAAAAAATTTTTGGTTTATTTTTTACTACCATGTGGTTCATTTTTACTACAATGTTAGTCATTTTTTGAACATTAAAAAACAAATGACAATGTTAGTTGAATTTAATGAAATGTAAGTCGTCCTTATTTTAAATGAAATTTCATTTGTTTTTGACTACAATTGCTGTCGTCTTTACCAACATAATTTCCTAAGTGCACTTTTTGTATTTTTCAAAAAAAGAAAATGGCGCATAAAACCATGTGTTTTCGAATTTCAAGAAAAAAAACGTCATTCTTTAAGTGGCTAACTAGAGTTTTTGCGTGCAAAATAAAGGGTGTTTTTTATACAGGCATATAACTTTAAGTTGGCAACACTTTTTTAACTGGCGGCCATTTTGTCAGCTGTCATTTTATTGCTGCTGTAGAGCGTAGCGTAGAGGAAGACCCCAATCAGTCAATCCGTCAATGGTGACCGCTATAGAGCCATGATTACTGACTTTTTCGTCCATCAATTGAACAACCATGATGTGCAGGAGCTGTGGTTTCAACAAGACTGCGCAAAATGTCACACAGCTCGTGCCACATTTGATTTTATGAAGGAAACGTTTGGTAACCGCATAGTTTCACGTTTCGGACCCGTGAATTGACCTCCAAGATCGTGCGATTTAACGCCGCTGGACTATTTTCTGTGGGGATATATGAAGTCACTAGTCTACGCCGATACGTCCGAAACGATTGACCACTTGGAGGACAACATTCACCCCATTATTGCCCATATACGGCCACAAATGTTAGAAAGAATCATCGAAAATTGGACCTCCAGATTAGACTACGTCTGAGCCAGCCGTGGCGGTCATATGCCAGAACTCATATTTAAATTATAATGCCAAAAGATTATCTTTCGAATTAAGTAAATTTCATGTCATCTTAAAAAATTCATCTTTGTTTTTTTTCCATTTCAAAGTTGTATACCTCTATAAAAAACACCCTTTATAATTTAAAGATTTTGGGCGATCTAACATGGAATGGCCAACATTTTGTGTCATATATTAGAACTTCAAAAGGAAAATAATAGCGGTTATTTTGAAAATGCGAATTGTTTTCCGGTTTTATGATATTAAATTAAGTATAGGATTACTTATTTGCAGCAAATCATACATATTAAATACTTTTAAATTCTCAAAATTAAATATTTTACATAAATAAGGATGCTGTTTGAGATTATGCTAATTTTGTTTGCTCCATAAAATTTAAAGTTTTTTGATGTATCTTTGATTTTAGTATTAGGCGTATTAAAATATTTTATTTGTCCTACGTTTGATAATGCGCTTAGTTGTCACAAAATATGTAGTTATCAAAAAATTTAACAAATTTAAAAAGGGAACGAGTCGGATGAGAAATATTAAATTTTTTTTCTTTATCAAAAATTACCTCGAATCAAAACTTGTATCAACATCAACTAATAAAATTTCTTTAACAAACACGTTTGATTTTTAAAATTATTAATTATTATTGAATTTTGCCACAAAAAAATTAAATTCTTTGAATTTGATTTAATTTATTTTAATAAATATTTTCACATTAATAAATCGTTAAAATATTATTAATAGCTTTATTAAAATTATTTATTAATTATCGTTCATTTAAATTTTTACATTTTTTTGAACGTTCCCAGCCAGAAATTGCCAATGGTCTGAAAAATCAAGCACTGGCAGAGCACTATTTGCCAATAAACCAACAAATAAAGTGCTGGCATAGCACTGATTTACAACGCTCTGCCAACGTCAGTAAAAAGTGCTTTGCCAGTGCTTAATTAATTAACAAAATTTACAACAGTAAAAATAATAAAAGCACTGGCACAGCTCTGGCTTAGAACGCTCTGCCAACGTTCGTAAAAAGTGCTTTGCCAGTACTTGATTTACAAAATTTACAACCGTAAAAATAAAAAAGCACTGGCATAGCAATGCCTTAGAACGCTTTCCCAACATTATCAAAAAGTGCATTGCAAGTACTTATTTACAAAATTTACAACCGTTAACATTAAAAAAAAAGTGGTACAGCCCTTGTTCCCAATGCTTTTCCAGCGTTGGGAAAGCATTGTGAACAAGGGCTGTGCCACTAATTTAGCAAATTTTTTGCTGATATTAGCAATTTTTCCGCAAGGATCCACCCAGCAAAAATGATGCTGACTTTACTGACTTTATTGAGTGTATAATAAGTATTTATTCAAATCGTATTTAAAAACTTTTATAATCTATACCTTTATAAATTTCAATTTTCTCTATGAAAAATTACAAGTTCACAGTCAGAATACAAATGTTTTCTTTTTGGTTGAATTTTATTTTAATTTATATTGCAGCAATTGAATTTGTATGTTTATTTTTTTTACACAATTTTATTATTTTAAATAATAAAACCAAAATTTTATAAAAATATTATAATAAGTACACTGTTTTTTTTTTTTTTATTAATTTATTATTTACTTTATTAGTTGTTTTACTAATGCTTTGCCAACGTCTTAAAATTATGATTTTGGTACTGGCAAAGCACTCATTTCCAGTGCTTTGCCAACGTTTTAAAAAAGAAACGGCTTAGCCCTGCCCGGTGTTATCATTTTGGGGTTGGCAAAGCACTTAAATCTTCAGAAATCCAACGCTCATACCACCGTTGAAAGCACTGGGCCAATGCCTTTCCGTTCGTATTTTTCTGGCTGGGTTGTTTCTCTTTAGACACTTAGACTCCAAAATTAACAAAATCTAGTTATTAGAACACAAAATCTATTCACAACCTCAGGTAAAATATATTTTTTTTTAATTCAAAACTTTTTTAAACAAATATCCTCTTTACTTAATTTTACGCATTCCATCATCGTACCCTGTCTTTTCATATACAATTCTAAGATTTAATAATATAAAAAGTTCTTTTATATTAAAAAAGCAAAAAAAAAAAAAAAATATGTATTGCGTATTTCTTTATTATAAAACTTGGCCTTGAATTTTGCCAAAAAAAAAAAAAATCATATTTTTTTTCCATTTGTACATTTTTAGTTGCGAATTTCATTTAAGTATCTCTGTTTTTATTTTCTTCTCAAAAAAAATGAAAAAATCCATTTTATACCGAAAACAGACAGACAGTTGATAATTTTGTGTAAAATTTTTTGTTTTTAAAAGAAACAATTATGCGTAAATTTTTAATTGAATTGAAGATTTTGCTTTGTTTTATTATGTTAAATGCCTGTATAATGGCTTTCATTATATGAAATAGAAGATATAAAGATAATTATTAGTTTTGTTAAAAGAACTTAATAAAAAATAAAAGTAAAAACTGGTTCGGAATTCTATGATGGTTATAAGTCCAAACAAAAACTAACAAAAAAAAACTACAAAATAGCAAACTAATAAAGCACAGTGAGGCAAAAATAGATTGCATTTGGAAAGATTTTTGTATAATATACAGGCACAAGAACTTCATACACTTAAAAAGTGTTATTTATGCCGAGTTTTTAGTAAGTAGATTATCTTTAATCTTAGTTTAACGCAGATTATAACTGGAATACTGCTAGTGGAATTTTGTTTATTTTGCTTATTTCAGTAAAGACCGAAATTATGAACTAAATAAAGTTGTTCCGGCAAATGTTTGTTAATGAAATTGCAAATGGTGAACCAAATTCGTTGTCGGTTAAGTTAAACGAAGTTTAAATGACATCCCAAAAACAAGGCCTTAGGCATGAAAAATTTTACAATATGCACTTAAAATTAAAAAAATATACAATTTAAAATTTTTAAATTTTGTTAATAAAAGCATAAAAAACTTCAGTCTCATTGTTTTCTTAAAATGCAAAGTATATGGAGATTAAATAAAATCTTTTTGTTATAAATAAGTTTTTTTTTTATATATTTTCATACCTAAAATTTCATATATTTGTTCCTAAAAGCTTTTTAAATATAGAAAATGACCGCTCAACGTCGAAGGTTGCGATCGGTGTATTTTGATGTGTTTTTATTTTCTGAGTTTATATCACATCTCTCTCAAAGCTGAACTGGGATTTCGAGAGTTTCGAAGCAAAACAAAAAAAAAAAAAAAAACGTGAAAAGAGAGGACCTTTAAATTTATAATTTTTCATATTTTTAAGCAATTTTAATTGAATTTTAAAGATACTTTGTATTGTTTAATATATTCTCCGAATACGTCTTGCACGGCTAACAAAAAATGTTAATTATTTATATTGAAAACTACGCATTTAAAATGTACTTAAAACTGTTTGTCTTAATCCCAATTTGCATTAAAAATTCATATATAAAATAAACGTGAGATTTTTTAACGAGAAACTAAGAAAAATGCAATAACAATATGCAATTAAAACAACATTAGTAAAAATGTGCATTTAAAGCAAAATACGTGAAAATATGCAATAAAAATATGCACCCGATTAAAAAATAATTATATGGAGCTATCTGACTATATCTATATATAATCTTATTAAATTTCTTCCGAAGTATGGGCATATATAATTGTATCTATTTTTATACAAATATAATTGTATCTAATCTAATGGAATTAGATAAATGTCCAGTACATTTTTAACCGATTTATGAACCGATAGAATTATATTATATTGTATCAGTTTTGTATCTAATTGTATTAGTTTGTATCTAAACTGATACAAATATATATAAATATACAAAAGCCAGATATAATTGTATCGAGATTTTTACCTGATTTAATTGTATAAACTGATAGTTCTAAATATATGTATGTATTTACATATAATAGCATGCAATAAAATATATATTTATATAAAATAATGTAATATTATATGCAAACGTTTTTACTTGGGCATTTAAGCATAAATATGCAAAAATATGCACTAAGGCATCGATGCCATTTAAGGCAAGTGCTTTCATTCGCAAAAATATTTTATTTATCCTTAAGGGGAAAAATATGCATTTGCATGAAGTTCCGGTTCTTATATGCAGAAAAAAGAGCATCATATTATGATAGTTTAAGAGCATTATATTATAGTTAAAACACGCAACAATCATAATATGATTCTCATAATCATATTAAATATCAAATATTTACTATGGGTGTATTTCTGAAAGTTAGTCCTGACAAAAAAAAAAAAAAAAAAAAAAAGATGCTACACAAAGGAGTAGCGAAATATTGAAAATAAAAAAACTTTTATATAAAAAACAAACCTTAACTCAAATAATTAGAAAGTTTAAAAATTTAAATAGCAATAACTGTTATTAAGCCCAAAAATAAAAAGTTCAAAAATGGGAAAATAATCAAATAAGTGCGCCCCGGTAGGCTAGTTGGTAGCGTGCTGGCTTATCAGTGCGGGGGTCGTGGGTTCGATTCCCACCAGAGGCACTGGTCTGTTTTCGCTACAACGAGCCGAAGGCCATAGTAGCTAGTGCTCGGTTAGGGTAATAGTATATAATTTGTAATTATATGATTATTAATTAATAAAAAAAAATAATAAGTAAAAATAGCATAAAAGCAAATTTGTCTCCTCTGGTCATCATACTTGTCCTTACATTTGTCAATAAAATTTTCTGTGATTAGGACAAAGTTTTGTAATTTCACTTTAAAGATTGTTTTAAATTTCATCTCTCAAAATACTCAAAATTTGGCATAAAGAAATGTCTGCAAGTGTTATAGCAAAAAATAGTTGGCTGAAATAAAACTTACCATATGTTTTTAGTTCATAATAAATAATAAGTAATAAAGACAATTTTCAATAAACTGTTTAAATTTTTAAGATGTTGTCATGAAGATTAAAAAAAAAATAGAATTTCTAATTGTTATTAACTTATGACAAATTTGTCCTAGTTTTGTCATTTAATTTTTTTTTTTAACAAATTTATATTACATTTGTTTGTCATTGTTTTGTAATTATTTTAACTAACAAAAAAATCTTCTGATCTGCAATATTTTACAATATTTTAAGGCTTTGTAAAGCCTTTTGTGCGTTATATAAATTTATCAAAAAAATATATGTGAAATGATAGGATCTTTAATTTTCATGACAACTTTGTCATAGTTTTGTCATTTAAAAATTTTCAACAAATTTTAATTTAAAACCAAATTTGTGATTGTTTTGTCACAATTTTGTCATCTGTTGAGCTAACCTTTAAAATCGAATAATAAATCTAATATTTAACAAATTTCTTGCACAATTGTTTCTACCTTGACCCACTGTGCATTATATAAATTATCAAAAAAACCCTAATAATTTTTCATGTTTTATTGGCTGTTCTGTTTCTTGTCTTCTTTACTTCTTTTTTTTTTTAGAAATAGAATTTTATGACTTCTTTGACACCATCCACGATTTAGTTAAGATTTTTGTCTTGTTTTTATAAAAACGCAAAATAATTTTTAAAGCACGGTTTAAACTTTGAGTGAAATGAATGAATATAATATATAAGAAAAAACAAAATTCAATGGATTGTGTTAAAGTTGAGGAAACTATTTTTTTAACATAAACAGTAAAGGCTGCCAATAATGGACAGCCGAAAATTTACAGAACATGTGATAATATAAACTTTTAAAATATACATCATTGGAAAGCCTATTTCAGTTTCTTTTAAATTTCATGAATAAAAAGTAATTTTTATTTTTAAATTCGTTCCCATTGCGAAAAGAAACGTCATACGAAAATAGATAGCGACTTGCGAACCTTAAGAATTTTATTTTCAAAAATATGTTAGTTTTTCATTGGTGGTGTCCGTTTCCTTCGCAAAAAAGGATTCTCTTTCAAAAAGTAGTTATTCTTTTAACATTTTTATAAAATGCGGGCGCTTTTTTAAGCCGGTCACTGTTTACTTTTTTGCCTTTTAATTCTTTTTTTGCGTTTATTACTTCATTTTTGTTTTTTTTTGTTTTTGAGCGTGTAAGTAGTTATGGATTCCCATGGCGTCTTCAATGATTTTTTATACGCACGAATGGTCTCAATGGGGTTGTGAGATACTATGTTGTATATTTATCATATAGCTCGAAGTAAAGAACGAAGTTGTTATAATGATCATTAATTTAAACATTTTTTTTTGCAAATTTTTTATATAGTTTTTTTAAATATTTTTTTTGTGTGTTTAACTTAAGTGTGACATGTGTTTTTTTTGCGAAAAAAAAAATTATGAGATCTTTTTTTTGAACAAATCACACCATACCACCACATCTTATCTTATTCATTAAATTTATGAGAACTAAGTTTTCACAAAAAAAAAAAGGAAAAGTACAAAATACAAATCTTAGTAAATCACATTTATCAAATGTTCTTTTAACTAAACAAGAATAGATACTTGAGAACAAAAACTTTTAAATTTGAATTAAAAATAAGATTTGTATGTATGAATGTCAAACTTCCGACTTTATGTGGTTAAATAGCGCCCTATTCTGTAAAACATAAATCTCTATTAAGCAGGTGAAATTTTGATTTCTATGTAAATTCGAATTTCTGGGAAAAGCAAATTAATTTTGTTTAGAAATTATTTTGGGTGAAATTATTTTAATTGGACTTTATATTGAAAACATAATGATTATAACTAAGAATTTTCAACAGAAATTAATGCGATTTTAAGAATAAGGCTGAGAAATACTATTAATAGTGCGCCCCGGTAGGCTAGTTGGTAGCGTGCTGGCTTATCTGTGCGGGGGTCGTGGGTTCGATTCCCACCAGAGGCACTGGTCTGTTTTCGCTACAACGCGCCGAAGGCCATATTAGCTAGTGCTCGGTTAGGGTAATAGTATATAATTTGTAATTATATAATTATCAATTAATAAAAAAAAATAATAAATACATACTATTAATTGACTACATATTAATCTTAAGCTATTTGAGCCGGTGCTTTCACTTTATTTCTTTATATATAAAAGTTATAGGCTCTAAAGAAGTTTCGGTACTCTACATCTGACTTGGAAATTTTTTTTTAAAGGAACGAATTTAACCAGCATAATCGCTTTTCTACAGTTTTCTACAGTTTTATTAGTTTTATTAGTTTTATGTTTTTATATACATCGATATTCATTTGATGTTATTTTTAATGTATAACGAGCTTCCAACCTCCGTATATTTACAAAAATTAAGCAAATCAAACATATTAGCTAGGTTGATACTAGCATTTCGATCTGGCTAAAGATTTCATTTAAACGAAGTTTTAGAAAAGCTAGAGCCTCCAGAATAGGCAGAGCTTTAACCGATTTATTTCATCCAGTAATATATTTTTATATATATTTTTTTTCTCGATGTAATTCCTTTGTACTAAATTCTACGATTTTATTTGTATTTTGGGATTTTTTAATTTCAGCAATTTTTTTTTGTATTTTGATGATTTTTATTTCCCTACTTTGATAATTCTTACGATTTTAGCAAAATTTTTAGTAATTTCTTTGGGTTCTTTTCCTATTTTATATTTTTTTTAAATTTCTGCGGTTTTATTTTATTTTGGAGATTTTTTATTTAAGCGATTTTGTTTCATTTGCGGCGATATTTTTTCTATCTTATGCGGTCGCTAGTTAAAAAAGATTTTTATATTTTATTTTCGATTTCTATCAATTTTGACAATAGTTTGTTGATTTATGCTATTTTTTTTTCAATTGTGGTGATTTTAATTTTAGTGACTTTTCTTACATTTTTAGCAATTGTATTGTTTTCTTCCTAATTTGTCGCCTTTTCTATTTCAGCAATTTTTTTTAGCACATTACCCGTTAGAGGGTTATCTAACGGGTAATGCTGCCTCAGGGCAGTCTTCACAGAAATTAGAAATTAATAAAATTAAATTAATAAATTCCAATAGAAAACTAAATTTGCTAAATATTTTGCCAAGAAAATTTTAGTCTGCCGTCCACGGTTTAGAAGCGAGAAAGCTTCAAAATCAAAATTTCGTAAAATTTCAAAAACCAATTATTTCAAAAAAAAAAAAAAATAGTTTTCAAAAATCTAAAAAACCAATTTAAGTTGACCAAAAACTATTTATAATAAAATATAACTAAGATTGAAGCTTTATCTTTAATAATAAGTCCTTACTTTAGTTCAAGAACTCACAGGATTTTATCAGGATTCCTTTTAAGGACATCTTCTTGACTTATAAACTAATAGACGCATTTTTATGAAATTTTGCAGAAAGAAGACATTAAGTATTAATAGCAAAGAGTTGAAGTTTGAACAATATAAATTGAAGTTTAGATACTTTTTCGCCTAATTTCGCTTTTTCCAAAAAGCGAAAATCGCGTTATCGTCTTAAATAGGAGCAGAAAAAAATAGTTTTTCGAGCGTGGTTATATCTTTTTAAGAGAAATATTTTTTGTCCAAAACTTCTCTTTTATATGCTTTATTTTCCAAAATGCACCCTTTTGACATGTGACACTTTTCTATCGATATTACCATGGGAGTGCTCATCTGAGATAAGTGAACTTATTCCACGAGCCCGAGTTTTTATTCGTAATACTCGCTTATCTAGTAGAGCACATCCGTTTGTAGTTGATTGCCCTGTGTTTCGCACAACGCATTACAGAGAAAATTCGTTTTTTAGTCGAACGATTCGTAAGTGGAACAAACTTCCCGCAGAAGTGTTCCCTGCAAATTACAATTTAGAAAAATTTAAATCAAATATCCACAAACACTACTCCCTCTTTCCTCCTTCCCATACCCTATTTTCCTGATCAGTACAATGCACTGCATGAGTAGGGGGCATCCCCTGAGTATTGGTTAAATAAAAAAAAAAAAAATAAAATCTAATTTAAATATTAACATTGGTCGCAACAACAAAAAACTTGTGATAAACAATTTTGTTAAAAGAAGTTATTATTTGTTTTTCGAGTGGAGCACATGGTATGCATTTCGTTGCAAAACATCGTTTTCCAGTTAGAGGGTTAAAACAAATTGATCAAATTTTTTTCACTCTAAAATATTTTTTGTATTTGTCAAGAATATTTTGTTTTTATTCGATACTCTGTATAATCGGCATGCTTCTTCTATTTGTCAAGCTTCTCTACATAGCGAGAATGTTAATGGACGAATGAATACCCTAGTATTTACCAATCTAAAATTGTTAGAGTCTATTTTTTACAGTTCTATTAGTTTTTTGTTTTTATATACATCGAGATTATTTTTATGTTATTTTCAATTTATAACGAGCCTTCAACCTCCGTATATTTACAAAAATAAAGCAAATCAAACATATTAGCTAGGTTGATACTAGTATTTCGATCTGGCTAAAGATCTCATCAGAACCCGAAGTTTTAGAAAAGTTAGAGCCTCCATAATAGGCAGAACTTTAACAAAAAACCTATTTTTGTTGTTTTCGGTTTGAGTTCAAATTACCATAGCAAAATTTTTATTTGCTTTTTGTCGAGGGGGTGTCTGAGTTATTTTCATTCGGCTTTGAGAAGTGCTTGTAAATTGTAGTTTTTCATTCTTCAAAAACAAAAATTCAAAATTACAAAAAAATCAACAAAAGGGTGTTTGTATTTATTTACAAAACCATATTGTTGGTGCCAAAAATTTACAAAAATGCTCTATGACACTTGTTTAATATTACAAACAGCATTTTGTAATTTATTTCTGTGTGGGTATCAACATTTTTGTTTTCTCGGGTACTTTAATACTGTACAAATAAATAAAACTTAAAACGCAAAAGTTGTCAACCCTGAACGTAAAAACCATACGTCAATCTGGTAACATTGGGAAATAGAGACGGAGGAGATTAGAAAAATAAACAAAAATCTAAAAATAGAATATTTGTGTTGTCACTTCGGAGTATAATATACAATAACAGAAAAAGCTAATAGGAAAGAAAACTGCAATTTAGCTGCATTTGATTCGAGGCCATACTTGGGTGTGATCGCTAAACGGTCATGACTTGGTATTGTTACGTTTGTAATGTAAGATGAGCGCAGGTTTGATTCTTACAGCCGCAAGTTGTTGAAAAATTTATCATATAGAGACAATCTGATGAGCCTGCCCATAAAAAGGCAAAGAATTTAGTCTAGTCTGATTTAAAAATTAATAGTGTTTATAAATTTTAGAGAAAAACGTTTATTCTTCTTAAACTCAACATTTCTAAAAAAAAAATTTTAAATTTTAGATATATTTTCATACAAAAATTGTGTAATTTTTGACCCCTTGCTTTTAACTAAAAAACACTATCAAAGTTTTCTTTAAATGTTCGGGTTCAGCACTGTGTAGTTTCCTTGTAAGTTATACATTTTTAAAAGTAATGATTGACTTTTAAACAACAATGGACTACTGTTCCGTGAATCTCTAAAAAAGCATTTCTACTGAAAAAAATATTATTTTCTACTATACCCCTATTACCACACTACCCCAAACTCCCCTACTATGTGAGTCACGAGAGTACTGCGATACTTTTGGAAGTTAAAATGTACTAAATAGTACGAGTACTTAAGTACTATATTGTTCACAGCTTTGTATCTCTACCTGTTTTCTTATATTTCTTTGTGTCAGTATCCTTCTATTAAACCGTTGTAGGGTATTTATTGTCCCATATCCTTTTAGGAGGGTATTTTAATGTCCTTTATGTCTTAAACTTCTCACATTTTATTATGTGGCGCTATTATTGCAAATATTTACGTTTATATATTATTTTATTAACGAACCTTATCACCCGATTGAGTTTATCACTTATTATTTCCACTATATACTATACTTAACTTTTCATTCCATCATTCATTAAAAGTCAAATAAAACGTTCATTCATAAATGAAAAAAAAAGAAACCCAAATTCATATGCATCTTATAAAAACGTATATGTGAAGAAGATCGACAACAAAAAAATGTCTCAATAAAAACGTATTTTAAAAGATTGTGGTTGACTTTGGGTGCTGGTGATTTTAAAGCTTTGGGTATCAGCCAAAAAATGCGTTTACGGTTTATTTTTTAAGTATCCCCCTGTGCTGGTGTATGTTGGTGTTGGTGGAAGCAATTATAAGCGGCAATGAGTAAAATCCTTTGTTTGCTTAAACAAAATTCAAACACACGGACACGCACACACATACACACACACACGAAAAACAGTCATGTACATTAAAATGATCATAAAAATATATGTCATCAGTGCAGAATTGATGCGTCCGCTTGCAAGACATAAAAAATAAATAAATAAAATGAAATTAAAAAAAAAAAAAAAAATATGAATGAAAGTCTAATAGTACAGTGGATGGCAAAACTATAAAAAATTTACGAGTGAGGTATATATAATCATATATAGTCATATATATGTTTATATATAATTCATTATCACATCATGCTCCGAATTATGGAAAAACCTTATATCATGAGATCCCATAATTTGATCCGAAAAATGGTTCTATCTAATTTGATCCACAGTTACACAGACAGAATTTCTAAGACGAGTTTTAATACATTTTTTTTTTTAGCAAACTAATAAAGTTTTCTTCACAATGTGAATGAAAATTTTCTTAAACTTCATGAAAAAACTTCATAGTTTTATGAAACAATTTTTAATGAAACTTATTTACTACGCGTATGAATAAATAATATGATTTTTTCATTAAATTTTATGAAAAGCTTCAATTGACGGGTTCTAGTGACAATAGAAAATAATGCAAAAATTCATTGGTATCATGCAGATAATTCTCTCATCTCCAAATACAAACTCGAATTATAATTTTTCCAATCTTTTTTCTTCTTTGATAACAAGTATTATAAAAATAGCAATCGACATCTGCAAATTAGACATTCTAAAAAATCTTTAAAATTAATTTTAAAAAAACACGTTTATGCATTTTTTTTAAATTCGTGGGTCATTTTGGATTCCTGGCTAAAGTGGGTTAATGATATCCGATGAAGTCAAAATTCCATATCTGAATAACTTTGAGTATAGTAAATGAATAAATGAAATAAAAAGTAATTTTTTTTGAAATGTCAAACTTTGGAAATTTTTAATAATAATACACATTTTTTCCAAAACGAGCCGTTTTCTGCCATTTTGAGTATCTTGGGTTAACGTATTAAAAAAATGATTTCTTCTACTTGATTTGTAACCATTTGTTATAAAACTGGTGGTGTAATGACAAATCTATTTTTAGGGACACAATAATGTATAGAATTCTACGTAGTGCCATATATTATTATCAGGGACTATAAATGCATATTTTTTGCACATTTTGTTAAAATGCATGTTTTTGAAGCAAACTGTTATTGATATTTATGTATTTGTTTCTATAAATCCATATTTTTGCACATTTTGCTATAAATTAGTA
This sequence comes from Delia radicum, assembly GCA_021234595.1. Taxonomy (NCBI): domain Eukaryota; kingdom Metazoa; phylum Arthropoda; class Insecta; order Diptera; family Anthomyiidae; genus Delia; species Delia radicum. The sequence continues at coordinate 198,020,208 of CM037852.1, forward strand.
TTATGTCATATATAAATGCATATTTAGGCATATTTTTCCATAAATGCATATTTTGGCATATTTTTCTATAAAAGCATATTGTGACATATTGTGGCATTTTATGGATGTTTTGTTAAACAATTTTGCACTTATCAACAAAATGGATAAAATACACATTTTTGCATATTTTTTTTTTGCTTATTTTGTTCAAAATTAATATTTTAGAGCACATGAATGCACATTTTCTGCATTTAATAACAAAATGGATTTTATCGACATTAATGCATGCTTTTCTATATATACATATTTTACTAAAGATGCATATTTTACTCAATATTTATATTTTTCTATATATGCACATTTTATGTGCATATTTTTAAGCATATTGTGTGACATTTTACTAAAATCTGGGTTTTTTTGTTTCAAAATTTATATATGCACTTAGAAAATTATCTGCATAAATCATTGAAACTTTTCAATAAATCAATGAAGTATTTCATAAAATTTTAGTTTCTAAACACATTTATTATGTTTTTTCATTGCACAATTAAAAGGTCGAAAAAACATTATTTTTATTTTTAATAAAAATTATATCAAACTTGTATAAAAGACAAAGTACAGTCTAATTTACTCCCCCTGTTTTTGTTTATAGACAAAACAAAAAAATAAAAAGGAGGAAAAAAACAAAAAATGAGTATTGAATATCCACCAAAGGTGGACCTTGCACATAACAAACAAGTTTTCAATTTTTTTTTTTTTTCAATGGTGATAATCTTTAACTTCGAGCTCATATATTAGTTCTCATGTAGTGAGTAAACTAGTTTATATGCATGTTTGATGTTTGGCATGGGATTGTTACCTCTTTCAAAACGTGTTCTGATGATGGGAACCTAGAAAATTCTCGAAATAGATCTATCAACACATTCCTGAAAGGGTCAAATAATAAATTTGAAAACAAAAAAATTCTATAGATTATTTGTTAGTACAATATCCTAATAAAGAAATATAGAGTATGGCCTCGAACTTGAATAATTTTCATTTTCATTGCTATTTAATTTACTCTATATAACAACCGGGTTTGTGCAAAATGTATGTCTTGGCTAGGAATCGAACCGAAAACCCTCTACTGGCTTTGACTCGCCTTTAAACGAGATACGGCACATATATGAGTGATGCAAACTTAAGTTTGTAATCAGAAGAGTCCGAAATAACTAATATGAATTTATTTAAATATTTTTTTTTGTCGAAACTTTTTTGTTATCCACTGTACTTTAATAGTATATGGTGATTGTTACAAAAAAAAAAAAATAACAGTGGCTGCTTAAATAATTTAGCGTATGACAATATTATTAGACATTGATGCATAAGCGATAAACTCTTTTGTGTTCTTGTTGTTATTATTACCCTTAATAAAGTTTACTCCAAACTGACTAACTGACTGAATGACTGACAGACATATAAACACACTAACCGAATCAAAAAACCTCCAGTCAGACTGGCTTTTAGTCTTATTAAACACAAAAAAAAAAAAATAGACTGACGACTGTGTCTCCAATAAAGTTGAGGAAATGCTGTCAATTATGTACAATATGGTTTGGTTTTTTAGTTCATTTCTTACATTGCTCTGCACAATTTTATTAAGTATTTAAATAAACTATATAAACAAAGACAGTCTCCTTCATTTTACATACATTTCATTTCGTATCGTATCAATTAGTTTAAATAAAGTTAAACCTTAGTTCCGTTTCGGAAGGAAGGAATAAGAGAGCTCATAAAAAGCAGACATACACAGAAAAAAAAAAATAAAATTTAAATATCATATTACAATTGACATCTTATTTTGGTATGGACATTTTTAAATTAAATATGAATAACCTGACCAACCATCTCGTTATTTAAAGGCTAATCACTTTGAATTTTTTTTCCCCGCATTTTAAACCAAAATCGCAATAATAAAATGTTTTAAAAACGTCCAATTATAGATTATCGAAATTTTTGATTATTGTCGAATCGAAGTGTAAAATGTGCCATAACAGCATTTCTTCTATCAAACTTAATTTTGTTTAAAAATGCAATTTAATTATTAAAAAAAAAAAAAAAACAACGGATATATAGGGTGTCTTTAAAAAAATTTATTGAGCTTTTTTTATGATAAAAATATTAAAAAATTGCAAGTTTTTAATAAAAAAAATATCATAAAAATTCAAAAATTGTAGCAATTTCTAGTATTCCGTTTAAATGTACATAAGATTTTTTAAGCGTTTTGGAAAACTTTTTCTAAAAAGTTTAAACAAATTGCTGCCAAATATGTTTCACTAACCCTTTCATAACTATTGGACAAAAGTGTTTTACTAGAAAAGTTCATTTTGCTTTTTTTTATGATAAAAATATTAAAGAATTGCAAGTTTTTTATAAAAAAATATAAGAATATTCAAAAATTTTTGCATTTTCCAGAATTTTGTTTAAAGGTAGCCAGATCGAAATATTAGTATCAACCTAGCTAATATGTTTGATTTGCTTTATTTTTGTAAATATAAGGAGGTTGAAAGCTCGTTATAAATTGAAAATAACATAAAAATAATCTCGATGTATATAAAAACAAAAAACTAATATAACTGTAAAAAATATTACTTGAGCCAGAGTACAAACTAAATTTTTTTTATGTAAATAGAACATTTTTGGTCTTCAAAGTTTAGTAACGTCATGATGCTTGTTAGGAAAAGACCTAATTACGTGCTTGATTACTAAGAATACAAGAATGGAGCAAAATTGATTAGTAATAGGTTTTTTGTTAAAGTTCTGCCTATTATGGAGGCTCTAACTTTTCTAAAACTTCGGGTTCTGATGATATCTTTAGCCAGATCGAAATCCTAGTATCAACCTAGCTAATATGTTTGATTTGCTTTAGTTTTGTAAATATACGGAAGTTGAAAGCTCATTATAAATTGTACATGAGACCTTTAAACGTTTGGAAAACTTTTTCTAAAAAGCTTAAACAAATGGCTGCCAAATATTTTTCATTAACCCTTTCACCACTATTGGACAAAAGCGATTACACTTTTGATAGAACATGGTCCAGTCCTTCATATCTTCAAAAACGTTGAGGAATTTTTAATTAATTCGTTCTATTTCCCTTTTGTCGATTCAACATATTTATTTTTGCTGTTCTTATTTTATAAATATTGTCCGTTTTTCTCCATATTTTTTTAGGTTTCGAGATATACGAGGGCGGATCAATAAGTCCGTGACTTTTTTAATGAAACACATTTTTTTTTGCAAAAAAAAAAATATTTTTCAACACAATCTCCTTTTAGCTCAATACACTTAGTCCAACGTTTCTCTAATTTTTGTATCCCTTCCAAAAAATAGGATTTTTCGAGGTCCATAAAATAGGCATTTCTTGGCCATATGGGGTCGTTTTTTTTTAAATCCTCGTTTAACCGGTCCAATCAGTTGGCTTAATATTCGCCGTGTATTGTTTTTAACTTTCGAAGGTAATCGATGTGGATTATCCAGCGTGTATCCCAAAAAACTGTTGCCATTACCTTATTGGCCACGATTACGTTTATGGTCAATTGAGGGTAAACGCGGCACCCATCTTGCAGACAGCTTTCTGAAACCCAACTGATAATTTAAAATCGAAACCACACTGCCATATGAAATGCCTATGACATCAACAATCTTACGCACTTTTACTCTTCGAACGGCCAACACCATATCATTTTCGGGTGTGTTGACCTCAATAGCCCGTTCAGAACGTTCAGCGTCATTTGTATTTGTGCGACCACAACGAAAGTCAGTAAACCACTTTTTTGCCATTGAAATCGATTGTGCAGATTCCCCATAGTATTTATTAACCTTTTCCTTGGTTTGATTGACGGTTTTTTTTTTTCGCAAAAAATAATGTTTAATAAGAACTCGATATTTACTTTTTTCCATTTTTAAAAAATCCACGAGGTTGTATGTTTTGAACAGCTTGTAAACGCAAAGTAAATGACAGAACTTGCTCAAAATTTGACAGTATTAACAAGTGGTACTTAATGGGAGCAGTGTTGCATTTCATATAACTACGAGGGAAGTTCGAAAAGTCAGGGACTTATTGATCCGCCCTCGTATGCCGTTTTAGAAAAAAAATATTGTTTTCATTTTCTATGAAATGATGCATCTTTCATAAATATTTATGAAAAGTTTCATCATAGTTATGAAAACTTAATACCAAAAAATAGATTATTTTGCTAAAAAAATGCAAACTTTTTTCATAGGTCACTATAAATTTTTCGATATTTTCAAAATATAACAGAGTTTTTATTATAGGAGCAAAATAAAATTTTGTTTTGCAAATGTTTCACAAGATATTCATGCAGGTCTGTGGTTTAAACTCTGTCACCCAATATTTTATAGTCGTAAATGAAGGAGGAGACCTCCCCAGAGAAAATAGCTCGGCTTTAATATTGGCTAGACTGAGACATTTCAAATGAAAGTATTGACCCCTCATAGAGTAGAATATAGCTTGGCTTTAATGTTGGTTAGACTGAGACATTTCAAATGAAAGTATTGCATTACATAAAGATGGCCAATTTTTTCCTTGTTTACTATTTCACTGAGATCGTTTATTTTTGATGGCTCAAAAAAAAAATACTAATCAACGTGGCGCCGTGAAACTTAAAACATATGTTTTATAAGGTTGCCACTTCTCACCAAAGTATTTTTTTCAAGCTACTGCTGTCATCTATACGTCAGGTCGGCTAAAAATCCCGCTTTTTGAGCAAAAACAGTTTGTCCCATTAACTATGAATCTTATTACACTAAATGTGTATCCAATTAAAATAAACTTTTTTGTTTTTAAAATAATATTTTAATATTGTAGATGTTAGTTGATTTCAAATCTGTTTCAATTTAATTTAATGATGTTGCTGTTTGATTTTATGATTTTTTTCTCTGTGTATGAGATTGACACACACATGTATGGGAGATACAAAGTCTTTTTAAATATTGTCTCCTAGTATAAATGTATGAATATTCAAAATAAATACCGGAAATGTAATATTTTTTTTTTGTTATAAAACCTCTTTTTCATTTTCGTTATTTTTCGCTTGTTTTAACTTTTGAAAAAACTTATGAAAAAAAATATCTTTGTTTATTTTGCACCTTTAATCAAATAAAAAAAAAAAAAACTTTAATGTTTAAATAAGCCCCTCTTATTAAAAGTTACATGGTTTAGTTAATAATTTTGTTTTAATAAGTTTATGTTTTGTAAATAAACTTAATAAAAATTACGTCACATGTGTAATAATAGTACGAAAAAAATATTAAAGCTTAATTGTGACAAGACATGCAATTTTTTTTGTTTATTTTACAAAAAAAAAAAAAAAAAAAAAAACAGGTAAAACTACGATGTAAATACAATTCTTAAGAAATAGTAAACAATAGTAAAAAAAAGCCATACTACATTTAACAATTTTAGCTTGTAAACAAATTATCCCATCTTTTATATCGTTTGTGAACTCAATTACAACCACTACTGACCGACCATTGACTTTACAAGGCCCCCCTCATCTCTAAGCCATTTATTTTTTTTGTACAAAATTCTCACCATTTCATAGACAAATGCATGCTACAGCAAACGCCATGATAAGAGTTGCCTATTTGGAACTGTTTAACCCGAATTGGAGATTATTACTGTGAAAATATGTCACTCATTTACTACAACATTGAGATAAGTCGAAAAACGTTAAGTTAATGATGCAGATTTATTTGTTATATCTTGATTCATACTATGTAAAAATTTCATATTAACCCTTTCACTACCCTTGTACACTAGAGTGTACACATTTAAAAAAAGAAATATAAAAAAAATATGATAATGAAGTAGATTAAATTAAAAGTTTAATTGAATTAGGTCCTGTTAAATAAATTGTAGTATCAATTAAAATAATTTGTAACTACGAGGACGGATCAATAAGTCCGTGACTTTTTGAATAAAACACAGTTTTTTTTTTGCAAAAAAAAAAAATAAATATTTTTCAACATAATCTCCTTTTAGCGCAATACACTTAGTCCAACGTTTCTCCAATTTTTGTATCCCTTCCAAAAAATAGGATTTTTCGAGGTCCATTAAATAGGCCTTTCATGGCCATATGGGGTCGTTTTTTTTAAATCGGCCCAATCAGTTGGCATAATATTCGCCGTTTATTCTTTTTCCCTTTTGAAGGTAATCGATGTGGATTATCCCGCGTGCATCCCAAAAACCTGTTGCCATCACCATATTGGCCACGATTACGCTTATGGTCAATTGAGAGCAAACGCGGCACCCATCTTGCAGACAGTTTTCGTAAACCCAACTGATCATTTAAAATGGAAACCACACTGCCATATGAAATGCCTATGGCATCAAAAATCTCACGCACTTTTATTCTTCGTCCAGAATGTTCAGCGTCATTTGTACTTGTGCGACCACAACGAAAGTCAGTAAACCACTTTTTTACCATTGAAATCGATTGTCCCCATAGTAGTTATCAAGCTTTTCCTTGGTTTTATTGACGGTTTTTTTTTTGCCAAAAAATAATGTTTAATGAGCACTCGAAATTCACTTTTTTCCATTATTAAACAAATCCACGAGGTTGTATGTTTTGAACAGCTGTTAAACGCAAAGTAAATGACGGAACTTACTCAAAATTTGACAGTAGTCTATTAACAGGTGGTACTTGATGGGAGCAGTGTTACATTTCATATACATACGAGGGAAGTTCGAAAAGTCAGGGACTTATTGATCCGCCCTCGTATTTAATTAATTTTATTTTCAATTAAAGTTTAAATCATATTAATATTATTTATTTATTTTATTAAAAATTTATTTCAATATTGGTTTTAATTTCAAACATATTTTTAGTAGATTCTATTAAAAGTTTTATTAAATTTTGCACATAATTTTGTAAAAAATCGCTAAAAGTTGAAAAAATTTCAAAATATGTATCACCGAAGTTGTAAAAAAATCGCCAAATTTAAAAAAGACAAAGTTTGACAGAAAATCGCCAAAAATACAATATTATATATAAAAGTGATAAAATTTTGTTTGGTTTTATTGTATTATATATACTTTTATATATCATATATCAAGTATATATGATGAGATTTAGCTATGTCAAGTATATATGATGGGATAAAAACGATCAACTTATATATAACATGAGATATAACGATATATGATATATATATAAATATATATAGCGCTGTATTAAACATTTTCGTACATATATCAAGCTATATATGACTATATATAAACTTTTTTCGTCGGGTAATAAACTTATTACTCATGTCTTATCTGTCAATTTTGTTCCTATCTGAGAAACTTGTTTTCCAAATTGAAATATCAATCTTAAATAAATCTCTTACATTGCTCTCAGTCTTTATTTGTATTCTCTCCTACATTTTCTTACTGTTCTGTCTTCCTTTTTGCTTTTAAATCTCTCTCTCTCTATTTTTACTTTTCAACTTCTCTATATTGCTTGAGCTTTTCATTGCCAAGATTGCAATCTAAATAAATTGCAGCAATAATTAATTGTAGTTAAACAAGTGTTGTAAAACATCACAGAAGGTGTTGTAAGAATTTTCCACAACCATGATGTGGATATTGACGATGATGATGATTATGATGTTGAAGATCATGACGACGTTTAAGCTAGATTGCAACAAATTGCAAAGCGTCTTTCAAAGAATAGAGAGGGTATTAAACTAGAAAAGAAAAAAGATGTCATTAACCTTTAAAAATCATCGAAACGTTTCAAATAGTCGCTTAATTGCAAATAATTTACAATAACAAAATGCAATCGACATAGGGCTACCAGATGACTTTGGCAAAAAATCGTCAATATTACGATATTTTTTTAAAAAATCGACAATTAAATAGATGTGAAAAATAGTTCAAAAAATCTGGAGTTTGCTTATACGTCTCTCTTAGTATTGAAAAAAGAATAAATTTTTTAAAATTTTCCACAATTTCATTTTTAAAATCAAATATTTTATCTTAATTTTTAATGGTAAATACATAACATATTAACATTTTTTTGTCCAGCATTAATAAGTAAATCCGTGTTTTATTTATCAGTTTTTACTATATTTTTACACAATTTTCATCCCATTTTGCAATCGATCAAATCATATTTGGGTATAACCAAATAGACAAATCTGAACTATTATTTCGTGTAAAAAAAGTGCTGTTTGTGGGAAAAACTCGAAATGTGCCTAAAATTTATATGACAGCATAGCATTCTAATAGTTTTCAGATGGTTGCGATTTTTAATTTTTTGTTAAATATTTTGATCAATTTTTTTACAGTTTCGATTTCTACATAAACCAGCCCTTGATTTGAGTACAATAATTTCTGCAATTGCTCAAGGATATTTTAAAAATATCTTTAGAAATAGCTAAAAATGTGATATTTTAGACATTGGACTCGGTGCGGAACGTTTTTTCTCCTCCATGACCATAAAAAATATTTTTCATCAGAATTGCCATATCGCAAAAAGTTATACCCCTACTAAGTAAAGACAATATGTAAATTTAACCTCTCTGCTGCGTAAGACGTATATATACGTTTTATTAAAGCTATTCTGTTGCGTAAGACGTATATATACGTCCGCTCTGCATCTGTTAAAAAAATTATTTTTAAAAAATACCAAACAATTTAATTTATTTTTATAAAATATTAACTGAAATAGAACATATTTTGATTTACTTGATTTACTCGATTAATCGACCAAAATTGTTCGAGTTATTCGTTACTCGAAACAGGCCATTTTAATTTACTCGAACAATCGTTCGTTTAAAATTCATTGAATAATCGCATAGTGGAATATATCACAAAATTTCTGGAAATAATTCGGCCATTTGTTAGTAGTCCGTTTGCAATGAAATTTGGAACGGACATAAGAGACGTAATATCGAGCTTAAGTTTTGATTTTGAACCTTCCAGACCCCCGGGGCGGCAATATAACCACTCAAAATAGGGAACTTTTGCATATACAATTTTGAGTGTTCGCCATGTTTTTCCAATTCGATTAACATATTTGTAATCTGCTAGTAGAGACTAACAAAAAAACATGGTTACATGTGTGGGCTATTTCTAATAGTTCTCGAGATATTCCCATTTGAATATGTGAACTTCCAAATTTGGTCCGACTCAGGTACAGTTTCTTGCGAATATCGGGACGAAATCGTGTCAAATTTTATTTTTAAAACATAGGTTATTTAACTAAATAAATTCTAGATTAAATAAAAAAAAGTAATGCAATGTTGCACTCAAAAACTACATACGTTTAAAGTATTTAAAAAAAAAATTACAGTTTTTGCGATTTTTTCCCCAAAAATCACCAACTGTCTTTTACCGAGTAGCGAGTTAATTTTTTCAAAACATGTTTTAATTAACATATTTGTAATCTGCTAGTAAAGACTAACAAAAAAAAAACTACATTCGTTTAAAGTTTAAAAAAAAAAATAAAATTTTTGCGATTTTTTCCCCATAAATCAATAACAGTCTTTTACCGAGTAGCGAGTTATGTTAAAAAAATTTTGATTTCTATATTTCAGCCGCCTCTAAAGTTGCAACATGTTTAAGGCATTTTGAAATGGGAATATCTCGGGAACTGTTAGAGTCACTATTATCAGATTACAAACATGATTTTCTTATGTTTTTCGAGTAACAAAAAAAATCCTCATTTTGGAACCAAAAATTGGCAAATCGTTATTTGTGAAATTCTTTGGCCATAAATCGTCAAAATGACGATATATCGTCGAATCTGGCAGCTATGAATCTACAATAAAATTTACTACAAAATGCTACAACGATGTAACAACATTACACTCATAATGGTGTTGAAAACATCTTTTTATTGGTAATTTTTTTTTGCAATCCAAATCAATTATAACCACACTATTTGACCACATTGTCTTCATAGACATTACATTGTCTTTTCATAAAATAATTATAGAAAATCATAGTAATGAAATAAAAAGTGGACATTTTTATAATCCAAAGTATGACGAAAATCAATTTCCTGCTTTTGTGTTACGTTTAAGGTAATACCAATAATGCTATAAAGTTTCTTTGCTATGTTTACTTCCGAATTCTATTTTAACGTTTTTTTATGGAGTTTTTTCAAATTTATTTTTTGTACGAAACTAATTACTAACCTGAGGACAGTAACACGTTCTCCATTTAGTAGTTGAATTGAATATTTTTTCTTGCAATTGTTTTAGAATTTTTTTCGCTTTGTTACATCATATGCCTTTTTCGATGGGTGTGGAATGGGTAGTATGCAGAGGTATTATATGGTATTTATTTTTCATTGTTTTTAACGTATTCTTCTGGTCTATTAAGACTTTAAGTTAGTACTTTGTAGTAAGAATTGTAATGGGAAAATTAAACATTAACGTTATTTCAATGTGTGGTGTGTATTTTTGTGACACAGTGGGTTGATTTAAAAAAAAGATATACAATTCTTCGGAATTTAGTGACTTATATTTTGGAGAATCGTGAATTTGATGATTCAGCCTTGGTCCTTCGGAATTGTGTTGGAAAACGTATATATTTGATGGTCCTTCGAACCGAATAGTTCCGTTTCCGTTAAATCTAGTTCATTAGACGAATTTGCAGTAAGTAGCTAAAGAGTGTTGTTTACAGCAAATTCACAGCATTTAAAATCCTTACTTAGCTAACAAAACATTGGTCCTTCGAAGCGGAACTAAAGTGCTACAAAAATTGACATGTTTACTGTGTAAAATCTAAAGATTTTAACATCATATTTATTTCAATTGAAAATTAAACATTGGTCCTTCGCACCACAATAATATGTGTTATGACTACGGTTCGAAGGGTCATTAGTCAATAGAAACGACAGTTTATATTTGTAATACCAATGATTTTATTCATTCATTTCAATAAAATTCTTAAACTTGAAAGCAAATCATCTTTCCACTGTTTTCTTTTTAATTGCTTGGTCCTTCGAACCGGCAATAACATTTCTAAGACTTTTTGTATACTGCATAAAATCTAAAGATGTTAACATTGTGTTTTAATTGCAAATTAAACATTAGCCCTTCGAATTAGAATAATATTCTTTAGCAGTACAGCACGAAGAACCATAATTTTAATAATAAAAATCATTCCACTGTTTGAGTTGTCTGGTCCTTCAAACCGAAATTGTAAATTCTAAAATTATACAAAAATTTAAGTTTAGATTAAAGTTATTAACATCGTATTTCTTTTGATTGCAAATTAAGCATTGGTCCTTCGCGGGATAAAAATATCTATATTTATAAAAGAATAACGTGAATAACTGACACACTTACTCAACATCGTAGAGCCTATACCGGTAGAGCTAGGATCTTAAAATTTGGCACATAAGTTCCTCCGCAAGACAGGCCCAGAGCGTGCTGAAAGTGGAAAATTCCCCCCTTGGTGGCTTGCCTAAACCCTTTTGACTAGAAAGTTGAAATTTATAATATATGTTCATTTGAATACGACCTAACTTGCTGATATGAAACTTTTTAAATTCTGTTATTGGTGGCCTGCCCAAACAACTTGAACTAGCACTTTTTAATTTCAAATATATATGGTCTATTATCAAAAATATTTAAAATTTATGTTAAGTTTTTTTGTTATACGATAATAAATCACTATTTAGGCATCTCGAATTCGTTTGCGGTATATGGATTCCGATTCCCATGTAAACATCAGCTTAGGGTAGATTTTTGGAAAATTCTAAGAGTTTCCAATCTCGCGTAGACATTCGCGTAGATGGTAGTTTTTTTTTAATTCTTACGAGGAGGGGGAAAGCCTTCACTTTGACCTCCTCGCCAAACCGCTAAAGCGAGTAACTTTATATTTGGTATGTGGGTTCTTTATTTCACGTTGACATTCGGTTTGACAGAATAAAGAGGAAACGTAGCACCCTTAGAGGCCTGGTCAAACTTGAAATTTAATAGGTGCACGCAGAACAAAAATATGTTTGAACATGATTGCGGACGCAACATTATCATATTATGGTCCAAATTATCATACATATGATTCTGGGTGATCATATTATGATTACGTAAGTCAATTTCATCGTCATTTAGAATCATAATATGATTTCTACGATCATACTATGATTGTGAGACCTTGTAAACATAATATGATACTCTTAAACTACCATAATATGATTCTCTTTTCTCTGAGTGTCTGTTTCCAATCTTTTGCAGGTGTACTTCATGAAGTCTTAGCATAACAGGGATTTAAATAATAGAAAGTTAAATGTTTAAATCTATAATTTAACCAGTTAACTGTTTTTGCTGCATATGCTGCTGCAGTCAAGAAAACTTAATAGCTAACTTTTTACTGTACTTATATTTAAGTAAAAATTTTGATATTTAATGATTTTAATAGTATAAAATCTTGTCCTTCATTTGAGCTATTACATTTTAATTTTGAACTATTTGTTCAAAAGTTATGACAAATTGTGCAAAGTTTCTTTTGTGTATTTTGAAATAAATAAACCAGCTCAGAAGAGGTTACGGATAAAAATCGTTAAAACAATAATTACATTTTCTTCTTAATATGTTTCGGTATATAAAGCTACCGGTTACGAAGTATCGGTAGTTTAAGCTCGTCTGTTATGAGTCATATTTTATAACTACAGTTCGAAGGACCATTAATTACCTCAAGCCATAGTTTTTAAATGTAAGTATTACCAATTCCTTAAATCTAAGAAAATTCTTATTCTTGTTTTGCTTTTATCTTACCACTGTTCGTATTTGTTGCTAATAATGTTTCAACCAATCGTGCAACATTAGTTTTTTTTTTTCAAAAAATGTGTTAATGACTTTGAATCGTGTTTGGGAGGATTCCCAGCATCATAAAAAAGTAAACAGAACTATAACAGACAATATAATTTGACAAACATTATCTCCATTGATGGTGGTGATGATGATGATGATGATGAAGTGGTATAACAACACCATTGTGTGTTTATATTACGGACAAATTTTAGCACTTAATCTAGAAATTTAAAAATCAACAAACTTATAAACTTCCGCTAAATTTTTCAAATTATTCTTCTAATAATGTATGTAAAATTTTTGTTCTTACAGGTTTGTGCCGAAGAAAAATGTCAAGAAGAAGTTGTCCTATTGGCCCTTAACTATATGGATCGTTTTTTGTCTACAAAATCGGTGCGTAAAACACATTTACAAATCTTAGCCGCTGCCTGTCTCCTGCTTGCCTCAAAATTACGTGAACCCAGTTGTCGTGCCTTATCCGCTGAACTTTTGGTATTTTATACCGACAATAGCATTCATAAAGCCGATTTAATAGTAAGTACACATAATATTCATTTCCCAGCAAAACCACACATTACCAAATAATGAGTAAAATAATGTATCGCCATAGAGCTCAAAGCATTACAATACACCTTACTTCATTGATAAATTTTACAGGCGATAAGCCTAAAAGTAATGGTTGGACTCATTACCTAGTAGGGGATAAAGCCACTGGTTACTTATATGGTTACGGGGTTGCGAAAAGTAATGTGTCTATAAATAAATGTTTATAAAAAAATTTATAAAAAAATGGTTACAAATATTTTTTTTAATTCAAAAAATAACGTGGTGGTGCTGAGATTCGAACCTGGGGTTTTGGTTGTTAGGCGAGAAATCTGCCAACTGAGATATCGTCACCTATAATAATTGGTAGCTTAAAATGTAAATGTATTTTTGTGCTTCGAGTTGTCGTTTGTGATGTAAAAAATATATACCTTACGCTCATGCTTACAAAAAATCTCATAGTAATGTCTAAATATGGATTTTCAAAAAATATTTTAATTATTTTACTATTATATTTCATGCATTATGTAATTGTTGATCATTATGTAAATTTTTTATGTTTTATGAGTGTTGAATTATTTGTAACTCATTACCGGGGACCGCAAGTCGTAAGTCTGAGAAAATGGTAAACGAAATATCATTGCGAATAAAATAATTTGCGTTAAAATGGCATCGATTTGTTAGTGCATATTGTTGCATATTCAGCTGTAAATGCATATTTTGGCATTTTTGTTACTATTTTGTTAAAAATGCATATATTTGCATATTTTGAATTAAAATGCATGATTTTAATTCCATTTTTTGATATTTTACTAAAATCTGCGTTTTTTTAAAAAATTTATATATTTTATAATTTTTTTTTTTCTACAAATTTAAAAATAACTTTAAATTTTATTTAATATTTAAACAACGAGCATATAGACCAAAGAGGATCCAAGCTGCTTAAACCCTCTTAAGTTTTCTCCAAAGTTTTCTCTTAAATTGTATCCCTTTATTGTACGAAACGCCGGATCACAATGAATTTTGTATATTTTGATAGCAAATGGAAAATAAGTTAACACATATTTCGGCGTTTGGCGATATTTTCACTTTTTACCATTTTATTAGCAAAAAATTTGTTTGTTTATCAACATTTTAATTATTACTGCCCATAAATTGTAATTATTTTAAAATTATAAAAATAGTTTATTTTGGAAGCACTGTTTTTTACATATTTTTTTATTTTTTCGCCACAAAAAAAGGTATATAATCAAAATTATCATTGTTTTAGAAATATTACAAAAATCTTAATGGTATTTAATAAAAAAATGTGTCTGGGGTACTTATATCAGGCGCTGCATTAATTTTAACTATTCGTTACATATATGTAACACCATGCAGTAAAGGGTTAAATGCCAAGTGATTAAGGAAATCAGTTTGTAGTACTTTTTTTAAGAATATATTTGTCAACATAAATAATCAAAAGTGTGTGTAAAAAAACGTATGCAAACAAAATATTAAATTATTCAAATTGTCTTTAAAATTTAATTAAAATTGCTTAAAAACATGAAAAATAATTAATTAAAATTTTTTTTTTAGAAAATTTTCTTCGAAACTCTCAAAATTCTAGTTCAACTTTATTAGAAAAGAAAAAGTTTACCTTAGCACATTTTAATATAAACTCGGAAAATCAATACATAACAAAAGAACTAACATCGTTTAAAAATGCACCGATCGCAACCGCCGACGTTCAGCGGTCGTTGTCTATGTTGAAAATCGTTTCAAGAACAAATACATTAAATTTTACGTTTGAAAATAAAAAAAAACTTATTTATTTATATATATAAAGATTTTATTTAAGTTTATTTAATCTCTATACATATTAGAGTTCGTCAGAAAAGTAAAAAGTTTCTTTGTTTTTGGGATATCATCACTTTTTAAAATGTTTTGGCTAAATTAGCGTATTTGGCCACCGAGCGCCAAAGGAAGGAGTTGAAATTTTACAAAAAATAATAACGCCATTTTTTTTATTGATGCAAAAGCCGTAAAAAAGTGTTGATATTCTAAAATCAAATTTTTGTGACGAACTCTAATACATATACATTGTATTTCAATGATACAATGAGAATTAAAACTTTTTTTTATGTTTTTAATAGAAAAAAAAAAAAAAAATTTTAAGTGCATATTTTTTTAATTTTTAGTGCATATTTTAAGATTTTTCATGCATATTAAGTCTTCTAAAACACACTGTGTTGGTGCATGAAGTTCTTGTCCCTACTCATTACTTTGTGTTTCAAAATAATGTTTTAAGATAAGGCGTATACATTACAATGTAATGAATTTTGTAACCAACTATTGGTAACTCATTACTCTATGTTTCGAAATAATGCTGATGGTAAGAAGCATTCATTACAAAGTAATGCATTATGTAACCCATTATCGGTAACGCATTACATTTAGTTGGAAACTAATGATATAGGTAACGACTATACATTACAAGGTAATGTATTACTTTATCGCACCCATTACCGAAGTTTTCCTGGGTTATTTTAATACTTTAACTACTCCTCTTTCAAAAACACACTCCAGTTATATACACTTTTCGCGACGACGACGACGTTGTCTGTAGTATAAACCATAATATCTTGACAAATATTGAATATTTATAAATGCCTTTCTTGGGCTGCGTGCAAACATCATTTGAACATACAATACAAATAACTTATTTTTTTAGTAGTTAACCCTTAAATGGGCTGATTTTTTTTTTTGGATAATTAAAAAATAAACTGTTCGTGAGTTTTTTGAAAATTTTGTTTCGTTAACTACTTTAAACGCTCTCTAATAAATTTTTATTAAAATTTACCCTATTTATGGTAGGTAACTTTTTACCTACTTTGATGTCTGTAAATTTAGTCATTGTATGTAATATTCACACACTTAGAATAGCATGTAGGTAAATACCACTGCAAATGTTGTTAAAATCAAATGAAATTTCACTTAAAGAAAGGACGACTTACATTTCAGTTAATTAAACTAACGTTATTTGATTTTTAATGTTCAAAAAATTAACCACAGTTGTACACTAAAAAACAAGTCAGTAAAGTCAGCAAAAAATTTTGAAAGTCAGGAGGCTGCTTGTAAAAAGATTGCTCACGTCAGCTGATTGCTGAGTTTTAGCAACAAAATTAGTTGATTCAGCAAAAGCTTTGCTAACACTTAGTGGATTAGAAATGAAAAAACCCTTGCTAAAAGTTAATAAAATTTTTGCTGAATATTAGTGGACTGAAAGAAACTCCAAATTTTTTTTAGAAAAATTATACTTTAGTTAATTTCTTTGCTGAAAATCATAAAACATATTTTTGTGATTCTCTTAAAAATAATTTACAATACGTTACAAAATATAAAAATGTTCATACTCCCACATTGCCGACGTGAATTTATGTAATATCTAAAAAATATAAATAATTATATATAACATAAACAAAATTATCTTTCAACTACTTACATCAATGGCTCTCTAACTGATGCTTTCTTTTAAAGAAATGCAAATGCCGCAAATAATTATAGAAACGAAAAGAAAATAAGCAAAATATGACATATAAAACCCTTTTTTGCAATAAGAAAAAGGAAACATAAAAATCTACCTAAGATGTGTGACTTTGTCTTTCGCTTTAGTCTGTCTACCTGTATTTATATATGTTTGCAATTTGAGCTCACTAGATTATTAACATTTAGTTTAGAAATACACATGTAATCTTTATTAAATATACTAAAATAAAAATTCTACAGTAATTAATTAAAAATTAATTACCATTGTTATTATCTGACGGTTGCAAAACACTTTCTAATATAAATATCTTATTTTGTCTTTTATTTAATTAATAGACAATTACTTTCACAAGCCGGTGATAACACAAAATGTTATGTTGCTTTAATCCACAATTTTGTTTTATGTATGAAAAACAGATACAAAAATCTTTCATGGTTTTTTTTTTTTATATGAGTTGTACTTTTTAGTATAATTTTCTTTGTCACAACTACATCTTGACATTCCGCGACATCTAGTTCATTCTGCGTATATCTTTCAATCTGGTTGTCGTCCACACTATTCATGTGCTTATAAGCATAATTTTTTTTAGCGAAATAAATTAGTAAAACAGTAGTATAATATTAGTAAAACATTAGTTCAAAACTGGTAAGTGCTGAATTAGTATAACTAAAATTTTAGCTGAAAACATAATTTTAGCAAAAAATTTGCTGAAAAATAGTACACCTGATTTACGAGACGTTTTACTAACTTATTTATTGGAGTGTAGTAAAAATGAACCACAAAAACAGAAATAAACAAACATTTATTTTTTTAAATAACAAAAAACAACTGTAAAAAATTAATGTAAAATCATAAAACAGTCATTTAATGTGGTTTGTTTTTTTAAATGAACTACAAGGTTAGTAAAAAATTTAAATAGTTCTACAAATGACTGACATTTACATTAAAAATAAAGAATCTATATAACAACCCAAACAACTACATATTTTTAAAGCAGAAGTTCCCTGGGTGTACACTAGGGTGATAACTTTTTTTGGACAACATTCTCCCCAGGGGTTTTCTAATGGCAAATATTGTATTAATGATAAAAAAAACTATTTCAGTTCAATTTGGTAAAAAAACCGCGATTTCTAAAATGCCTTTAATATATTAATATGTGAAAACAGATTTTTTTTTATATAAAAAACTGCAAAATTGGAAGAAAACTATTCCATTGACTCGAAAACGGACTTTACTATTGAAATCAGTATGCCTTAATTCTATAGATGTGATGGTCAGACGTTGAGGCATCAAAAAAAGTTTTTTTTTAACTTTGTTTGATTCAAAACTTTAACGCGTTTGGTGCGTAACCTTTTTTAACGATAGCGAAAAACTAAAAACGCAGTTCTTAATATTTGTCCATGCCCTACACGATTTTGTCTGGGGAGATTTAATATTTGCAAAAAATGGAAAAAGTTATTACCCTAGTGTACACAGAATGTGTGTAAATTTAGCCTATATTGTGTGCATAAAAATATTATTGACAAGTAAATGTAAGCATAAAATGCTTGAATATTGCACTGTTTAATGCTGACAATTCAAAAAAATTTGTATAATATTTAAAAGCTCGTTCTAATATTAAAATGCACGATCTAGAAAATGTATTAAAAAACTTTTTAGTTTAGAACTATTATCCACGCTTAGTTTTATATATTTTCCAATTTATTTTGCTGCTTTTAAATATATTTATTTTTTCAATAATATTAATTTGGCATATTCATTACTACTTTATAATTTGTGTACATTTACACACAGTATGCATAAAAAGAATTGTTTGAACACACACATTATATTAAAGGTACACACAAAGTGTACAATTATAATTTCAAAATGCTTTTAATTACATTTAATGTGCATTTTTGTAGATACAAAGGAAATTTTACACATTTGTTGTCTGAATTTAGACATTTTCCGTGATATTACATAAAATTTTACATAAATTATAGTGTAGTGAATTTACAAGCATTTATTAAAGTGCGATATAGGCTGAACAATTTTAGAGTGAATCCGGAAAACTAATTCATAGAAAATTATGGGGTTTGGCTTTTAAAATATTCTTCTTTAAAAATTCATTAAATTTAAATTTTTATGCTTTAAATTAAGAAGCGATAGCGAAAACGCACTTTAACGTTGATATATATTACTCAAATTTAAACGCATTGCTAATAATATTAAATTCTTTTGCCAAATTTCAAACAAACCTGTCCATTCGTTTTTAAGTTAGCCAGCATCCTTTAAAAATATCCTGGTAGAATTCTGTGAGTTCTTGGGTTAAACTAAGGACTTATTTTAAAACTTTGGTTTTAAATCACACTTTTTTTTTGTATTTTAATCAATTAGGTTTAGATTAGATTAGATCAGAAGGCACTATGCACCGCGACCAATGTAGGTCTTTTGTGCTGCCTAAAGTTACCTACAGATTCAGGCTACCTATAAAGCCAATTATCCTATTAGGCGAAATGTTCGCGATGGCGGAAGGCGAAATGAAGCGATCACCTAGAAACCTAAGTCTCCTATCACAAAGACATTCGCAGAGAACATACTCCGAGGTCTCAGACACCATCTCACAAAACCTACACAAATCCGTGTCCGATTGACCCTTCTTGTGCAGATGGTATCTGAGATTACAGTGTCCAGTTAAGTACGACGCCATGGTCCTCAAACCCCCCTTTTCAAGCGACAAGAGTCGCCTCGACCCCCTACTGGAAAAAGAGATCAATCTTTTAGCCTGGCCCTGACCAGGAGAGTTTTCCCAGTAACCAGAGAATTCAGACTCTCCATGCCCTGAGCCTTTCCCTATAGTATAGTTCTATTGTAGTAATGCTAATGAAATATGAATCTAATCAATTAGGTTTAATACTATTGTTATAATTTTGAAATTTTTTCTCTTTTGAAAATAATTACTTTTGAAATCTCACTATATTTCGATTTTGACAATTTAGCGCTTTTAAAACGGCCTCTTTAAAGGAAACATTTCTTCATTGTCTAAAGTGTTACGGTGGTCAGATGCCAGTTCGAGGGTTAAAACATATTTTGTTTGATGTGTATTATTACAATACATTGTTGCAAATTTTTTTTATATTTGTTTTATTTTATTTTTTGTCTTTTTAGCGTTTTTTTTTGTTTGGTCTGTTTGTTTAAGCCTGTTTTTAATTTCTTACTTGTTGCGCTTTTTTCCCCATTCAGTATGCAAACAGTAACAACATTGTTCATTAGTATTTTTGTTAAATTGCAAATGTATCTTGAGAATTTATCGGAATTTTCTGACAAACGTGATATTTTTGATTAGTGACGAAAATAGTTGAAGGAATATTAGGGGCATTCACTTAATAGAAGCTAAGAACTATTTAGAGTTTTAGGCATTACTTATTTTAGAATAACATTTTGTAAGGAACATTTTCAGAACAACTTCTGATGTAATTTTGTTTTGTAAATAAATAAAATAGATTTATCCTTAAACTGTAAAACGTTTTTATATTTTCAAACTATTCAGCGAATTTGCTATCTATATCAGGAATTACAGGCAATAACGCTAAAATACCGTTATCGTTTCAAAACCGTTTAAATTGACTGTCATTATTCTTTAAATAAACACAGAGAGAATTTTCTTGAACGAGTTTCACTGAAATTTTTCATTAAACTAATGAAGTTTTCTTCATGAAATAGCTTCAGTCTTTTTATGAAACTATTTTTATTGAAACTTTTTCTTAAGGTATATACAATTTTTAGTAAATAAAATGAAATTTTTTATTAAATTTTATAAAAAACTGCAATAAATTAATGAAAAGTTTCAATGGACGTATTCCAATGATTTTTTTGCGATTTTGATCTTGAAGGTGAAGTTTTTTTGATTTTATATGTTCGCAATTTTTGTTCCTTATGACAAGAGCTACAATTTTGCCATAGAGAATGAATCGAAATTCTGAACGGTTTGCAAGATATGAGCCTGAGAAAATTATCACTTTTTTGCGAAAATGATACCGAGGCCCCAAATCTTTGGCGGCCCATAAACAAAAAAGGAGATGACTGGGAAAAATTGGGAGACACGGGTCTTTTTTTTTAAGTCTTTTATCACGTAGTGGTGTCCGTATATGGTTATTTTTTTTCGTGTTGCACTGTGTAATTATCATGCATATAATTCTCTCAGTGCAATTACCGAAATAATTGAAATACCATTATCTGTAAAATACCGTTACTGAAATAATCTGATGAGATAAGATAAAATGATGCTGTAAACACAAGTGTTTCCCAAAGTTTGATCATAAACTAGCCTATATCCGTTATTCATTGAAAAGTTTAAAAAAAATATTTTTTTAATGAAAAATATCGAGTATTGAAAAGTAACCGAATTTATCAGCACTACTAACGCTCTGCTACGGTACATTTTGGCCAGGAACGTGGTAAAATTGGGGTTTAATGTCCCTTGATGGCCTGACCAAACCGCTAACGCGAAAAACTTGAAATATGGTATCCTGCGTATACATTCGGAATATTTGTAAAGTTCTACGGGATGGGCCATAAATAATAAAGATATAACTAGTCTTGCCGTTCTATGCCATTAAGAATCAGCTGCTTTGTTTTTAGTTTACGGAAAGTGCGTTTTTAAAGAAAGCACGTCGCATAAACAATGAACAAAACAGTTTGTTCGTTGAGGCACAGAACGGCAAAACTAATGTAGCATTAAAAGTCTGACCCTTTACGGTGTAAAAAAAATCGATGAAGCGATATACTTGAAATTTGGTATGTGGGCTTTTAAAAATAAGTAGATACCCGCTTAGACGGCACTTTGAAAATTTATTCGGGAGGGAGCATATACGGAAAAATTCCCCCTCTTAACGGCCTGGCCAAACCGCTGAAGCTAAAAATTTTATATATGGTGTTTAAGGTAGTCCTCTCGCGCAGATATCTAGTTAGATGGGATTTTCGAAAATTCATACGGCGGGAACAAAAAAGAAGGAGCCCTTCCACTTCTGCTTACACAGTTTTTTATAGTAAAATAAAATTTTAAATATGTGTATGTGTTAATTCACAGATAAGTTACTTTTTTTTGTAATTTTCTACAGAAACGTACTGTAAATGGTGGTTCAAAAGGGGAAAAGCTTCCCCCTGCCCAAAACTCTGGAACTCTGAAATTAGAAAATAAAATCCAGATATATACAGTCCAATAAAAACGTGGTGTAAATTTGACTAATAAGGAAAAAGTCTCCCCTTAATCACCTAGCTCAAACCGCTAGAGCTAGGAAGTGTGATTTTGAAAAATTTTACGGAAAGTAAAATCACTGAAATGCAGAACACAACCTACGGATCCGACAGACTTTTTTTAAGCTAGACATTTGGTTTGGAATAAACAACTGCCGATAAATATATAAAATGGGCCCTTGAAACAATATTCAAAACTAACATAAAACAACTATTTGGTCCTTCGGACAAATTTGGTCAAGTTAGATAAATTTTTAATCTCATTTTTTATTGTATATTTGATTTCAAAGAATTTTAAATTTTTTTCTCTTTGTTTACCGATATTATCAATTTCAATTAAATTATTCGCAAAGACATTGTATTTTATTTACTTTTAACAATTTAAAAAATTTCCAAATAATATCCAATTATTCCCTATCACATACTTCCCCTTTGGTAAATATTTAAGATATTTTACTGATGCCCTTGTTTTGCTGAAACCACATTTTTTTGGTATCTTCGTTAGGTTACCAATCGATAGACAGACGTACAGACATAATCTTACGACAAAAAAATGAGAAATGTTTTTAGTACTAACCGACCACTATTTAGCCTATAAAGTATTATGACTTGTGATTCCAAAAATGTTACCAAATGTTCAAATGGAAGCTGAAGTTTTGGAGAAAGGCATGTATTCGTTGAACTATGTTTTAAAATCACTCGGGGTAGTTTTTGAGATTTTTCCATTTTTTTATTGTCAAAAACCCTGTTTTAGGTAGTTAAAGCTTTAAATCGTTAAAACTAAATCTCTAAAATCGAGTTTAAATGAACATATTTGTTAATTCAATTAAAAGTTTAATTCAAAGAAAATTTTCGTAGCAATTAAAGTAATTTGTAACGATTTAATTGAGTCAGTTTCGATTAAGATTTTATTCATATATATTAAAAGTTTAATTGAATATGGCCTTGAATTTCAAACAAAGTTTCAATAGATACTATCAGCACTTTAATTAAAATTGAAAAAAAAAAAAATCGCAAAAATTTAAAAAAGTAAGCATCATTTAAGAAAATCGTCAAAAAATATGAAAAACTCTAAAAGTTGGAAAAAAAATTATCAAAATTTAAAAAAAAAAATCGCTTAATTGCAACAAAAAAAAAAAATCGCTAAAATTAAAAAAAAACTACAAAATTGAAAAAATCCAATATTAAGAAATCTCTAGAATTTGTAAAAATATCTCCAAAATTTAAAAAATCACCTAGGTAAAAATTTTTAATCGACCATATCTCTAAAACGTTTTTAAATTTTGTATTTTTTTTTTTTTAATTTCGGCGATTTTTTTTTGTAATATTACCTATTGTGTTTAGAGTTTTTTGTTGTTTAATTTGGTGATGATTTAAATTATTTCGATTTTTATTCAATTCAAGCGATTTATTTCAATTTTGGCGATTTTTTAATTTTTTAATTTTGGCGATTTTTTAATTTTTGGATATTTTTTAATTTTTTTTGTTAATATTAATTTTAGAGGTTTTTTTTTGTTAATTTCAATGATTTTTTTTTTAAATTTTTGGCGTTTTTTTCTATACTAACTATTTTTTAAATTTTGATAAAGTTTTTAACTGATAGAAGGTTTAAATCAAACAAAAGTTTTATTCAAATTTTATTAACAATAATTTTTTCTGTGTAGTTTTAAAATTTACGTAAGGCAAGTCTTAATTAATGTAAGTATAATAATGAATTTAGGATTCTGTAAGGATTAAGAAAATTCTGATTATTAAGTTTAGACCTTATTATTTCAACAACTCGGGATATATTCTGAAATTTTTGGAGAAGTAAATCCAAATTTCAATATAAATTTCAAAATTTGTTACCAATAATAACCCAAAATCATAATACCCTGTGTAGGGCTCTAAAACTAAAAAAATACCATCTATGAGAAGAAGACGACTATAAACGAAACTCACCCAGTCGGCATCTTTTATCTGCTCTTGTAAGCATTTGACTTACAAAGTCAATATCATCGTCTCATAGACTGTGAATACAACCTACGTAGAAATTGGTTTGCAAAGAGACAACATTATAAGGACATAATGGTATGGGCCAGCCACGTAAAGACGTTTTAGTTAAACCAAAATATGCTGCTGCTGCTGTAGCTGATGTTGCTGATGATGACGACAACAACAATGATTTTGCTAAATAGTATGTGTGCCTGGCTCATGGTTAGTTGCAATGGTTAAACAAGAATCGTGTCTAAACATGTACTCGCCTCGACACCTTTATCCATACATAGGGCCATGGCATTCAGCCTGCCAGTTAGTCAGTCAGTCAGGCAGCAGCGAAAAAGTTAAGGAATTACAAAAACACATAAACACACTGCTCTGCTCCATACCAAATTCATACTTCATACATAATCATTTTCACTTCCACTTTTATTTAAAACTAGCTTTACAAAATTGGATTTCGTAACAAAAAAAAAAAAATAAAAAGTAAAGTAGACGAAAAAAAAAGTAAAAACAAGCAGTGATGTTAATTTTAGAGATTTTTGTTAGAAGAAATTTAATTTTTAGAAAATTTTCATTCTTTTCAAAGTTTTCTCAATTTCGAAAAGCAAAAATCGGCATAACTGCTTAAGTAACAAAAGTCTACCAGATGTCAAACAGGACAGGCTCCAAGGTGACAGGAACTAGTCCTTTTGGGTCGGACTTGTTATATTAAAATTAGCGGCCACTTTAACATGGCGTTATCATAGGACATGGTCAATTGACACATTTAGACATTTTGTGACGAGTTGAGTGACACAAGTAGACAAATCAACTTGACATCAACTCGATGTTTTAGAACTGTTTGCTTAACATTGTTTTAGAATATTGGCTGGCTAACATCAAACTTATATTGTTTGCTTGTGTGTTTAAATACAAAAACAAGAACTCAATAAAACAAAATAAACACAACAGAAATAAAATGAAAAAGAAAAAACATAAAATATAAAGTTATAGTGTTGTAGAGCTGATGAGCTTGCAAGGCTAGGAACCACCCTGCAAGTTCCTGCGGAATTTGCAGAAGTTGCTGTTCCCCTAGCAACCTGTAAGCTGAACAATCGGCTCTACTCCGAGAGTGCAACTGCCCTTAGGTGGGCTAATGGCGTGACTTGTGTGGTGACAAGGCACATCTGGCCGGCTCTGGATCTGGGGCGAACGAGGGCGCTCCTGTCTCTTTCCAGGGGGAAATCTCTGACATGGTGGCGGTGATACCGGCCACTGTCTTATTGGCAGGCACGCTAGTAGGTTGGGGGTGTTATCGCCTGACTTCTGTAGGAGCTGCGGGGACGAGGAGGAGGAGAGTATTGAGCACTTTCTCTGTTCATGTCCTTCGCTGGCGCTACGTAGGGGGGCCTCACTTGGATCGGCGTTCTTTCACTATCTTGGGGATCTTTCAGGTGCTGGTATTCCGCACCTCCTTAGCTTCGTAAGGAGCTCTAACTGGTTCAGCGGTGGAGTCTGATCGGTAATCCGTCAGTCTCGTGGCATCCCAACGGACCTCAGAGTCTAAGTGTGCTGGTGCTCACGGAGCCGGCTACCACTCCGACCTAGCCTATAGTGTTGTGATATGTCCTCGGTTAACCGGTCACGGGATAGGTTATTTGAGGCCACCCGACTCATTTGTTTACTGTTTTAGCATGTTTTCATAAATATGAAATTTTAGCAATAATAAAGACCAAAAAGTTAATTGAAATTGTTTTTAAATTTAGAATAAAAAAATAATTATAAGTCCCAAGTTGGTCTGATTTAAGTTATCAAATAATCTTTGCGCTGAAGAATAAGCTTTGTGCAAAATAATGTCAGCTATACAAGCTATACACGTGATTACAGCATAAAGCACGGATAAAAATATTGTTAAGAATACAATTTCACTATACATTTATAATGATCAAACCATGTTTGCAGCAATCATAATATTTGCATTATAACCATATTATAGTCCTAGTTATCATATAATGATCATGAAAAAGAATTTCGTAATCATTTATTACTATATTATGTTTATTGCAAACATATTATGATTATTTCGTACTACAGACTTAAAGCACGTGTATTTTGTTTACATTTTTTTTTTATATTTCGTTATATTTTTTTTTCTTTAACAAAATATAACAAAATAATAATAAACAATAACTTTATCGAAGGGGTGCGCGACAATTAAAATTTTGCCTGGACTTCCAGGGTAGATCGGGTAGATACTACAAACTTATTCCTTCTTACACAAAACAAATCACCATTACAAATAACACCACTACGTTGTTTGTCTATTTTGAATGTCTTTTTGTTTAATATTATTCAATTTGTTGGGGCTGACTGTTTCTCACAACTTCTTTTCACAAAGTATCAAACAAGAATGACACTAAAAGAGCGAAGACGCTCCTAGAAAAACAGACTAATCATCTTATAGTTAGCGCAACCATAATATGTCTGTAGTTAGATAGAGGAATATGATAATAAACCCTATATTATGATTGTAGACAGACAATACAATAATATGATAACTGAAAAAAGAGAAATGTTTATTAGAGCATGATGAAAGCAACCATATTATTGGTGAAACATGATTGATACAATAATAATTTAATTGAAACAATCATTTATGGCTGTAGGACACATAGTATTGTGGCCGCAATCATATTTTTTCTTTGCGTGTAGTGTATGAAGTTTGTATAGGATTACGATTCGTATTTAGCGATTTTTGATGAATTTCTTTAGCGGATTTAGTTTTCAAAAAATTGTCATTACTTTTAACAAGACATCTTTAAAAAAAAACCAAAATGAGATTCTCTTTTGTTTTTTTTTTGTATGTGTGTGTGTTTTAATTTTTTGGAATTCCTTAACTTTATAGGCTGAAAAACTTAACTCCTTGCTGCATTTTTTTGTTGTTACACCAGACACGGTGTCCGTTTGTGCTTTTATTTTGTTTCCCAGGCTTTAAGTTTTAGTACATTCTAAATAAATCGCAAATAAAATATAATAAAAAAAAAACACACACACAAAAATGTAAAATCATGAAGAGTCTATAGAGTTCTTCGTTTAAAAATCCATTGTGGCACACTCCTGCTTTATACCAGCAGCGGGAGGTAAAATGCAACATAATATTTATTTTTATTTTAATTCTTACATTCATGTTTTTCATTTGCGTTTGTAATTCTTGAAAGAAATCCTTTAAGTTCATTGTTGTTTTTGTTTGTGGTGGTATCGAGAGAAGAAGCTTTTTGAGATTCCTGAGGCAAATTTTTGATTTGTGTGTTGTTGGGTCGTAGTGTCTACAGTGTTGTTGTCTGGCTGTGTGCGCGATATTGTTGCAATAGTATTTTGTTGTAATGCAATAAGACTTAAACGTAGACAAAGGCGTAGGCTGGTTTTATATGTTGCACTTCCATTTAAACCAAACATAAGTATGTGGTGTAGAAATGATGATGGTATGTGTTTAGCCGCATTTTTATGCAATATATCTTAACTATTTTTATGCTCGATTAACCCATTGTAGAAGGTGATTTCAAATGAAAACGTTTATGTAGCAAAGTTAAAAAAGTCAATGAAATTACAAAGTTGGAAGTAAAAATGAGATGACATAGATGATCTTATCCGTTAGAGGATGTAGAAGCATGTCAGGACACCTTTAAAGGACATTGTCTTAACTTTTAAACGAATTATTTTTGCGATAATACTCATCGCAGTATTTTTGCGATAATACTCATACAGAACTTAAATCGTGTTTCAATTAAAAATATTTGTAAATACAATTAAAAGTTTAATTAAATTCGGTCTTATTAAGGGAGTTGTAATATTAATTAAAATAACTGGTAGATATTTAATTGATTTAGTTTCAATTAATATTTGAATCCTTTAAATTAAAAATTTAATTAAATATTGTTTTTAATTTCAAACAAATTTTAAGTAAAATTTTTGCAAAATATTAATTTTTAGTGTAATTAAACAA
Organism: Delia radicum; assembly: GCA_021234595.1. Classification (NCBI taxonomy): domain Eukaryota; kingdom Metazoa; phylum Arthropoda; class Insecta; order Diptera; family Anthomyiidae; genus Delia; species Delia radicum. The sequence goes on from CM037852.1 coordinate 198,048,272, forward strand.
AAAAATTGTATCAAACTTCAAAAAGGTGTATACTGAGAACACCGAAAAAATTAAATTGAATTTCTTTATAATTTTTAGCAATAACAAAAGTTATAACCCTAGCGCGAATTCACGTCGAAACTTTTTTTTAAATAGAGATAGCGGAAGTTAAACTTGATGGTATTTGATAGTTTTAGCATATTCATGCAAGAACCAGAAACAAAATAAAGGTCCACTTTAGGAAACATCCCCTTACTACTGCACTTATAGAAAACATAATGACAGGGTTGCCATATATTTAAACAAATTGACAAAAACCATCACATTTTCCAAAAAAAAGTTTAAAGCGGTTAAGGTTTACTAGCTTTAGAAATCAATAAAACGGACAATATTTAAACAATTATAAAAAAAATGGTTTATTCAAAAAATTCTTTGCGATAGAAAAACTCAATATTAATTATTATTCAACAAATTGTTATAAATTGATTGTTCGGCTTAAGGTCAGCAAATTGACAATTTAAACAATTTAGATTTTATTTTTAATTTAATCAATTCATTAATTTTATTTTGAATCTAGATATTACAAACAACGACCCGTTGTTCATCATCATCATCATACACATAAATTTTATATGAATTAATTCTTTTAAATCACAGAACTCGTACCCTGATAACCATAGAACCTTTATTTAAAGGTAAAATCGGGTGCCATCGCGGAGCCTTGGGTACTCACCATAGAAATAATTTTAATTTTGTTTCACACACAAATAAATTCTTCAGTCCCTAGAGTAGCAGGATTTTAAAATTTATGATTTGAAAATGAAAATTATTCAAGTTCGAGGCCATACTCTATATTTCTTCATTAGGATATTGTCCTAACAAATAATCTATAGAGTTTTTTGTTTTCAAATTTATTATTTGACCCTTTCAGGAATGTGTTGATAGATCTATTTCGGGAATTTTCTAGGTTCCCATCATCAGAACACGTTTTGAAAGCGGTAACAATCCCATGCCAAACATCGAACATTCATATGAAATAGTTTACTCACTACATGAGAACTAATATACATATGAGTTTGAAGTTAAAGATTATAACCATTGATCAAAAAATAAATTGAAAACTTGTTTGATGTGCAAGATCCACCTCTGGTGGATATTCAATACACGTTTTTTGTTTTTCTCTCCTTTTTATATTTTGTTTAGTTTGTAAACAAAACAGGGGAAGTAAACTAGGCGGTACTTTGCCTTTTTTACAAGTTTGTTATAATTTTTATTAAAAATAAAAATTATGTTTTCAATTATTTTTTGATCAATGGTTATAATCTTTAACTTCAAACTCATATGTATATTAGTTCTCATGTAGTGAGTAAACTATTTCATATGAATGGTAGATGTTTGGCATGGGATTGTTACCGCTTTCAAAACGTGTTCTAATGATGGGAACCTAGAAAATTCCCGAAATAGATCTATCAACACATTCCTGAAAGGGTCACATAATAAATTTGAAAACAAAAAACTATAGATTATTTGTTAGGACAATATCCTAATGAAGAAATATAGAGTATGGCCTCGAACTTGAATAATTTTCATTTTCATTGCACAATTAAAGGTCGAAAAAAACATAATTTTTATTTTTAATAAAAATTATAACAAATTTATAATTTACATTAAAATGGTACGAGGGTAAACTCAAAAATTTAAAAAAAATTAAAATATACTTTGTTTTTGTGAAAGGCGTGGTAGAGAAGAATGAGTGTATTTTCTAAAAATCATAACTACATTGTAAATTTTCAATTTTCTGAATCAGACTGCGCAGTTTCTGGTATTGAACCTTCGTCAGTGACCCTGTTTTTTTTTGATTAATGTAATATTTCTTATGTTTTTTATTTGTTCGATTGCGTCTATATGAAATTTTCTGTGCAATCACTGACCGTGGTATAGATAAACTGATTTCTAATGCCACATGCACTCGTTTTTATTTTTCAAAAAAATGCTGGCCACAAATTTAAAAATGTCTAATACGTTAGGGACTTCATTTTTTAGTAATCTACAAAACAAAAGAAACCTGATTGGAAAGTGGTCCACTCGTTAAGTCTGCACAGTGGCACCCGTTTTGTAATATCTTGTTTTGAGAAAAAAGCATTTACAGTAAATATTGCTCAGTAAAAGTTCAAACTATTGAAATATGAAAAAAAAATTTAAAAAAACACAAAAATCTAAAGCAACTCGTAAAGAAAGCCCGTATAAATAGTTGAAAAGTCAGCTACGACAACAGAAAATAGTACCTGAATTTGCGCCAGCAGAATTTTCAACGAAATTTAGAATCACGTTCTGCTAAATTTAGGTGACCTAAATTTTAGTTAAAAAAGTTAGTTAAATTACAATAATTTGGCAGAAAAGTATTTGACAAATGAAAATAATGCAATTGAAATTAGCACATGTTTTCTGCAAAATAATAGTTGGTTAAAAACAGAAAACAAATTTAGCTAATATACAAAAATTTAGGAGAATTATTGGTTAAAATATATGCTGCTGAAATAATTATCAATATTTCCAATTATTTATTTGTAAAACACTATAAATGCACTTACTATTGTTTTTATTATTCACTTTTATTTATATCATCCTTCCCTGTTTGTGTTTGTTTTGTTTCTTGATTTCTCTATTAATGCCATATTGAATTGATTGAAAATATTAAGCGGCTGAATATTTTTTATTTTAAAACTAACCTTAATATTTTAGCAATTTAATTTAATTTTCAACTGACACGTGTTTTTGTTTCGGACTCATTTTACTACACAAAAAAAAACGGATACAGATTTGAAAAACAACCACTGCGTTTATTTTTCTCGATCATTCTTGTCTGTTTGTTTCTTTGTTAATGCCATGTATGCAAATATTAAAGGGATGAAAAAAATATTTAATAATATTCACATATATAAGGAGTGAGATCGAATAAATCCTAACACAGATTATCACTTATAACATTTTTTATGTTTAAAAGTGATTTTTTTTTTGAATCAAGTTATCTTTTAAAAAGTCGCCAGATAATGTGTATAAATTACTGGCGAAATCGGATCATTACTTTGTTTACAAATGGACTTTGAACAAAAAGTGAAAACAAAAAAAGTAGCATTAAAAAAAAAAACCTTAAATTTCGTAGAAAAAAATGTGCTTAATTGTTCAGAATTCAGAAAAATTAAATTATATTAAGATTCCTTTTAAATTATTGATGGAAAAGCAAATTCCCAATACTGTCACTTTTTTTTGGAAATGGTCTTCTCCTATCAATTAGGGCACTAAAAATGGCAAAAAAAGCTCCTTTACTCACTTTTTGTTCAGCTTCCATTTGTAAACAAAGTAATGATCTGATTTCGCTAATAATTTATACACATCATCTGGCGACTTTTTAAAAGATAACTTGATTCAAAAAAGGTTCACTTTTAAACATAAAACAAGTTATAAGTGATAATCTGTGTTAGGATTTATTCAATCTCACTCCTTAAATATATTTTTTATTTTAATACTAACTTAATTAAATATTTTAGTCGGCAAAATTGTGTTTTGCTTTCTTCTCGCATTTGGGTTTCTAACTGAAGTACCCGCGCAACACCACCACGTTTATTATACAAAAAACATTTCTAAACTAACAAACAAATTCATAAAATCATTTAAAAAATTCAACTAAATATTAGAAGAAACAATTAGTTCAAGTACAACTGAAATTTGTTCATGTGGTGAAATGAGATAACTGTTAACTTTAGTTAAATAACAGATTTAAACAATATTAACAGAAAAAATTAGTTCAATTGAGTTGGACCCGTTTAACAGACTTTTGAACTAATTTATTTTTGTGAGTTTAGTTAACCGCTTAAGCCAAACAAATTAAATTTTCTTATATTTGTAAATCCACAATTGTCCATAAATATAAATAATTTTTTGAAATATTATCAATGTTTAGAATTCATACACTCAAAAAAAAAAAAAAGAGTCCGCAAAGTTATCAAAAAAGTTAGTTGAGTCAGCAACATTTTTAATGGGAGGATCCTTGCAGAACAATTGCTAATATCTGCAAAAGTGTTTTGCTAAACATGAAAATTAGTAAATTCAACAAAATGTTTTGCTGACACTTAGTTCAATGCAAATAAAATCGACTTGTTGAAATTAACAACATGTTTTACTAGAGCTTAGTAGATTGAAAAAAAAAAACTAAAAAACTTAGTATAACATTTTTAATTAGCATTTTCAATTTTCAAATTTATCAAAATATCATTCATTTAGTAAATTTTTTAAATTTATTTTTTTAATATTCACAATTTTTATGTCATATGCACGTGCCTTTGTTTGATGTGTAGTATAGAAAAGAGAAAATTAAATGAACGAAATAAATCTCGCTTGCAGTTTGTATAAGTCTTATGATGGTTGTTTTTGTTTGTATCTTTTCTTTTTTTTCTACTTCATTTATACAAGCTGAGACATCCACATCTAGTTCTTTTACTTGTTGTCCATGTTATTAATGTGTTTTTCAGCAAAATTTTGGTAGCAACATAAATTAGCTCAAAATTAGTTTTTTGATAAAAGCGTTTAACTAAAAAAAATTTTATCTGAAAATTTCAGCAAAAAACATACTGAAAGTTTTAAATTTTAAATAGACGTTTAACAAAATTGTGTACCCTATCAAAATTTCAACTTTGGTTGCCATTATTTCCGTAGAGGGAGCTTTTAGGAATTGCTCTATATATATGAAAAAATTGATTGTAAAATGTCCCGCATATCTATGACGTGTCCTTAATATGTTAACCATTATCAACTAATTATACATTTTAAAATTTTCCCATATTAAATTTTGAATGTTAAACATTTGATTAAAATATCACCTCCTTTATATGAACACACACAGAAAAATTATACTTTAAAAGCATCATGTGATGATTGGAATTCGATTTTATCCTAATATGATCCTTATGTGATAAAAAATATACATCTACGTGATCACATTATGATCACTGGTACTACGATAATTAAGGTTCATACTATGATCATGGGGACCATACTATAATGATTAAGTTTTTCCAATCATAATATGAAACCATATTTTTTATTTTGCGAAAAATATCATAAAAGGGGTTAAAACAAACAATTCTTTCAATTTAACGCTCTTTCTTGTTAACACGATTTCTTTGAAATATTTCCAACTCAGTTTTAAAAATAAACAATAAACATATTTTTCAATGCGACAAGTGCTGATAACACAATAAATTCTTCTCATAATTTATTATTCAAACACTAATGTTCATTAATTAATTTCTTGCATTTTGCAATCATTTAAAAGCGGTTCCTTAAGGGGTTAAATTTATACATGAAATTCTTAAAAAGGAGTCTCAATTAAAATTTCTTTATTTTGTGTGTACGAAAAAAAAAAAACAGCACAAACAATGAATTTCATGCCTAGACAATGTAAATATATTTACAATTTCCATGGAAAAAACTTGATTTTTATCATTATTAAATCGTTCGTGTTGGACTTCCGACATGTCACCCCTTCTTTTGCAAGGTCGTTGGCTATTTAAAACTATTTCCTTTAGACTAGACTTGAAAATACTTTACAAGCCATCAAAAGTCTTGAATGGAGGGACAATGATAGTAAGGAGAAAAAGTAGTTTGGGAATGATCAGGTAAGGTTGCTTTATGCTTTTTGGTCATTTGATACTTAAAAACAACCACCGACGTTGTAGAAACTGAAATATCTGCTGATACTGCTGATGCTGCTGCAGCTCTATGGTTCTTGACTAAAACTATCTGTTTGAAATAATCTAAAAAGGTTTTTTTTTTGTTGAAATCCTACAGCAGTTTTAGTTTTGTTGATTTTCTTAACATTGCGTTACTTTTAATTTTTATTTAAAAACCTTTTTAGTTTTATATGTGTAGTTTTTTTTTTTACCTTTGTCATTGCTAGAGAAGATGATTTTAAACTACACACACCAAAAAAAGGCATTTAACCAGTCCAGTCCAATATACACTGCGTGGCAAAACTATAATTACACATTAATTGCACTAAATTTCGTTAGTTAAAAAAATTAGAAGAGTTTAACCGGCATAAAAGTAAAACCAATGAAAAACTTGTAATATTTAACAAAAAAACATTCATGCCCTCCACTCTGTTCAACACAACATTTTAAATGTTGTTTCATCTCTCTCTGGTTTCTTCAATTCGCTTGGCATCTTTTGGGCCTTAGAAGTTATATTCCACTAAAGTTCAAATTTGACGAAAATATAGACATTTACGAAATATTTCTTAATCCTCGAGTATAGATATTTGAGCAGTGACCACATAAAATTATTTTGAGACTACAATCCTACGGACCATTATCGATGATAGTTTGCTATAAATAATGGTTTATTTCGGTAATATATTTTGAGAGAATTGTCCTTTTCTGAATATAAAAAATTCTTATGTTTAACAGCATGCCACGCCCATAATTAACAACATTTTAACCTTACTTTATGGCTATCTTAATTTTGATATATTTACTATCAAATGGCGTTAAAATTTTGTAAATCGATGACAACAAAAAAAATTTAAGTTTTGGCCAACGAATTTAATTCTTGAGCCACAGTGCGTTCGCCGATCCCGATCAGACAGTTCTTTTTTTAGGACCCCTTTTTTATTTTTACCATACTCGGATTATTTGCAAACATTTCATAAACAACAATAATTAAAATCACCAAATCATGGTCTCTATGAACTTTTTCTAAACAAAAATAATGAAAACCCTACTAATACAAAGTATCCTTCATATATACCGTGAAACATTTCATAAATATGATAAAATTGATTTTGTTTTTTATGAAATGTTTTTATGAAATGTGTAGTTATGAAACACTAACAACATATTATTACACAATTTTTCTCTTAAATCAATTTAATAATCTCTTAAATTTTACACAATAGGAGAAAGATCAGTTATCACACTCTTAAAAACAGTTATAAGTTTAAAAAAAAATGTTTGCAGTAGTAGAAAGAATGGAAATGAATGTAATTATAGTTATGCAACGCAGTGTATGATGATATGATATTCTCATTGCTGTTCCTTTGAACAAAAATTCCTATAGATCATGACACAACAACAAGCCACAAATAATAAAAATAAAACAGTGCATCATCATCATCATTTTAAGACTCCTTTTTATATTCATATGTGAAATAAATGTTCCTTAATATTAACACTTTAACCCTTAAACAGGCTTAAATACAGAAAAAAACTAAAATCAAGTTTCTATTAATATACCACAGCTGGCAACAAATTAAAACGTGCAAAATTCATTCCAACAACAGTAAAAACATATTTTTAGAAAGAATAAGTTATTTTTGAATTCGAGATCATAACTTTGAAGAAGCCAGTTTAGAAACTGTAGGTCATTAAAGTTTACTAATTTTAAAAATTATAAACATGAATAAATTGCGAGTTTTTAGAATTTTAAATATTTAAATATTTAAATATTTAAAAGTAGTCAAAACCCCTTATTTTTGGATATTTCAAAGCTTTAAGTTGTCCTCAGTTTTCAAAAATAAAAAAAATATTTCAGAAATAAACGTTCACTGCCAAACATACTAACGAAATTCTATCAAAATCGGAGACCATAGAAAAATTTGTTGGTGAAATAAAATGAAAATTTTGTAAAAATATCCAAAATTTTTAAAACGAACTCTTAAAAATGAAAAAGAAATCCCTATAATTGAAAAATGTCTAAAATGGAAAAAAGTCGAACAAAGTCACCAACATTTTTTAATTTTGGCGATTTTTCAAAATTTTTAAGATTTTTTCATAAATAAGCGGCTTTCAAAACTTCGGGGTTTTCTTTTTTTTTTTGAATTATAGCGATTTATCCAATTTAAGGCTATTTTTGTTTTTTTTTTTGATTTTGAAAATTTTATTATATTTTTTTATATTTGGCGTTTTTGTTTTTCTGAAATTTTAGCGAAAAAAATATTCAGAAATTAAATTTGAATATGGTTGTACTATATGAATTTATTCGTTATTACCACCAAAATGCACTTTTCAATTCTGATGTCACTTTATTTCTCTGTTTGTAGACTCAGAATATTTTTACAGTAGTATTCAGAATATTCATTCAGGTAGTAAACAGTAGCAGTTGTTTTAACTGCTATTGCAGTATTTTTTCTATGAGAAAATGAAAAACGAAAAAAATCGTTTCAAAAAAAAAAAAAAATTACCAAAAATACTGAACTTCAGTAAAAGTTTTGAGTAGTTATTTTAGTATTTTAATAAACAACTACCAAAACAGAAATTCTGCAGTAGACAGTAAATTGTTGTTAATTATTTAAAAATAGAATATTATGTCTAGTTTTTAAAAATTCTCGTTTAAGGGGCCCATACACGACACCAGCATGCATGCGCAATCGAGTGATTGTGCATGCCGATTGACCGTGTGTGGGGTTGTGGTGCAATTGCACATGCCGGTTGAGCAAAATCAAAAAGAGTTTGATGTTTTTATGATTGTACCAGCATGCATGTATCGTGTGTGCTGAAATTAGCTCAGTTTTTTTTAAAGTTTTCAAGCAGTAAACAAGACCATGAATGCAAAAGAAAAATTATTTTGGGGAGAATTCCTCTATTTATACAAGTCAATGCCGTGTTTATGGAAAATTAAAAGTTCAGAATATTGCAATCGTGATTTAAAATAAATAATAATAATTTATAATAAAATGGTTGAGAAATTAAAAGAATTTGATCCAGATGTGAACAGAGACAAAGTAGTATCCATGACGACATTTTCTACACACTTTTTGTAAAGAAATGAAAACTGTACCAGCATGATGGTGTGGTGTATGCTCAAAAGCTCAAAAGCTCAATCACACAATCACTTGATTGTGCATTCATGCTGGTGTCGTGTATTGGACCCTTTAGTTTATATTTGCACTGTATCTCCAATACATAAAAACGTCATAACTGGAATATCGTTTAGAATTTTGACTTTGCATTTTAAATAGGATGTAGGAAATCAAATTTCTATTGTAATTTAAAGAAAAAAACATTGTTTTTTTATTAAAAAATATTTTTAAAATACTGAAAAAATAACTGTTAAAAACATTAGTTTTTACAAGTCGTTTTATGTTCATTGTTTTGTTGTTCGTTTTTATGGTTTATGCCTACATTTAAGGTTAGTTGTTTTCGATAGTCGTTTTTAATACCATTGTAGTTGTTCTATCAATATTTAAAAATGAATACATGGTTATTGATTTTTATGACAAATACAGTCATCGCATTTTTTACTACATTTGTAGTCATTTTAACTATCAGTTTTAGTAATTTCTACCTTCTTAATTTCCTGAGTGTATATAGAACCATGCTCTAGTGAAAATATTAGCAACCAAGACATGTTAAAAATTTTAATTTTGTATAATTGTGTGAACAAATCTTTATTAAAAAATATATAAAAAATTTGTTGTTTTGGGGGAACCGATTTTTATTTTATCATTAAAAAAAATTTTCGGTTACGTTGAAGGGTTAATACAATTCACATTCATTGACGGTAGACGACTAAAAATTTTAAAGAGTATCGTTTAAAATTGCTGATCGTGCATTTTAACATGTTGTTGTTACTGTTGTTGGTTGTTGTATGTTGTTGATTGGTTGCTTACTGTTGTTGATACTATTGTTGTTGTTGTGCTGCCAATGTTTAGTTTTAGTTAAATGCACTTTATAATGTGCATTTCTTACCTTTTTAGCAAAATTGAAATTAATTCTTGTATTGTTTCAAGGACTCGGTTTTTTGTTTCGTTTTAGTTGAATTTTATTTTGTTCTGTAGTATAATATTTTGGAGTAAGTAACATTAAAAGCTTTTTTTCCGCTTAAATATTTTGTTGTTTTTGTTATGCCAACAATGTTGAAAATTTGTTTTTGTCTCGAGATGCTGGATGTGTAGTTTTTTCTTTAATTTTTTTGAAAGCTGGAATGTTTTCATTGTTAATAATATCAACAAAATATATATTGACTGTTTCCCAAGGATTGCAAAATGTTTAACAAATTAACAAAAAAAAAAAAAAAAAAAAAAAAAAAAAACGCAAAAAGCACATTAAACATTGATCACACAATATTTTTTTAATGGTAATATTCTAACTCAAGGATAATGCAAAGTTCTTAGTGCTAAATATAGGTCAGTAACTAGGAAATCGTATAAAATCTATTAAAAATGGTTCTTGTTTGTAAATAGGATATACTTTTAACTTTAAACTATAAATTTTCGACAAAAAAATAAAAATAGTTACAAAAAAAAAAAAAAAAAAAAAAAAAAAATAATAAACAATATTACCAAAACGAAAATAATACAAAAACAAAAAAAAAAAAAAAAAAAATTACAAAAAATAACATAAAAAGAAAAAAAAAAAAATTAATCATTGGAACTTAATAACAAATTAATTTTTGTTTAAAACATTTGAAATATGTAGAAATCAATAAATTTTAAATTAATTTATTTCTTAGTCCCAACCCATTTATTTCCAGCTTGTCATATAAGGAATTTCTAAAATGTTCACACTTTGAGGCAGAATACTTTGAAAAAAAAGTTTTTTTTTGTTTGACATGAATAACTTTTTGTGTATGTGTTAGCCGATGTTTAAGCATGGTAAATCCATCCGCGTTAATAACTTATCTTAAACGATGCGAAAATCAGACTTGGGCGACGTCAATTACATTTCAAAATCGTTCTCTTGTGAAATTGTTCTATATCATTAATAATTTCAGACCTACACTCACACTTGTGGGCTTAAACGCTTCCTTGGGATATTTCCAATTTTGTCAATACCAGACATGGGACATAATTTCAATATCTGTGTATTTAATTACAGGCCAATTACTTTTTTATGTTCAATTACATGTAATTGGGTGTAATTGAGTAATTGCCCTGTAATTAAATACCCATATGTTGTTACTAATCCCCATGTTTGGTATTAAAGATTTTACAAATTTTCCAAGGAAGCGATTAAGCTCACAAGTGTGAGTGTAGGTCTGATATTATTAATGATATAGAAAAATTCCATAAGTGAACGATTTTGAAATGTAATTGACGTCGCCCAAGTCTGGCGAAAATAATGACGGGTTTTAAATTACAAACATTAAAATTACTGTTTTTGCTTGGATTTAATTGGGTTACACATTTGCAGGAAATCAGATTAAATACTTAAATTCGCAAAATTAAAAAATAATATAATGCTTTTTCTGGTTATGTAAACTTTGTTTGCTCCATAAAATTTAAAGTCCTGAAAATTTTATGATTACATTTCGATTTAAGTATTAAGCTCATTAACTAATTATTGACAGTGTTCCTCTTACGAACCAGTACTTTTGCCAAATAATTATTTGAAAAATTTATTTTTCACCTTTGTTGATAGGACTTTTATCAAAAACTATTTAAAAAATATAAAAATCCGAATCTTTTGGATTTCTCCGCTAGAGCTTATTGTAAAAACTTGATAAGCCACATTTAGAATTTTCTCGTTTTCGCCGTTTTCTAAACATCCGCTGATTAAATTTTGAATGAAGCCTTGCTTACACACTTGTTACACGTATATGGAGTTTAAAAGTCCTGTAATAGCCATATTTTCAAAATTGATTCACTTTTTAAGAGGCGAAAAGTAACCAAAAATGAATGTTGCTTATCAAGTTTTTACAATAATCCCTTCAATTGTATATACTTTTTGAAAATCCATTTTTGACTCATTTTAATGGGAGCTTTGCCAAAATTATTCAAAACAATAAAAAAGCTGAATCTATTATATTTTTTATTGTTATGTTGATGAGAAAATATGAAAATTTATTTGTCTACTTAAAATTAGTTCATTGATTGTCTATAATTTTTGAAATTCTGACCGATCGAACTATGAACTTTTCAACTATACAGAGTCTAAAATGTTAAAATATTTATTGCGTTTTCAGTCAAAACATAAATAATGGATGGTTTTAATTAAAATACTACTAAACTTGTAAAAATTATATAGTCATATGGCAATTTTAAAAAAGATTAGTAAATATTTGTAGTTGTTTAGTTGCAATACAGTATAATTATTTTGAAGTGAAAAAAAAACAGTAATTTGTAGACGAAATTTCAGTTTTGACTACAATTGTAGTTAATTTAAAAAAAAAAAAAAAAACAAACCACATCAAATTACTGTATTATGATTTAACATTAATTTTATACACTATTTTTTTATTTTTTAATAAAACAAATAAATATTTGTTTATTTTTTACTGCATATGTGGTTCATTTTTACTACAACTGTGGTTAATTTTTTGAACAGTAAAAAACAAATGACAATGTTAGTCGTCCCTTCTTCATTCCTGGGAATGAAAAAAAATATATATTTCATGATTTTTCGCAAAATTTTTAAAAAGTTCATAAAAGCTTTGCGTTTAAAAAGTTTAAAATACGAACAAATTTAAAATTTACTAAAACTTTCGTAAAATATACTAAAATTTGTTTAGTTTCCAAAAGTTTTGTAGTTTTAACAATAATGTCTTGTTTTTTTTCATGGATTATTATAAGTGTAAGAAACTCAGTTCACACAATACACTAGCCAATTTCAAATATAATTGTAAATCTCAGACGCAAAAGTAATACAGTTTCAAAAACTTTGCATGTCATAGTTTTTAAGTAAAGTCTACCTAAACCTGTCCATCGTTTCTTTTAAATAAAAACCTTAAGAAATATGAAGTGCCTAAAGTCAATTTCAACAACTGTCGACAATTTTTTAAGTATTCATGTTAGATTTAAGTTTAAAGGGATGCGCCAGTAGTGATGTTATAACCAACGCCCTTAGAAACGCAAAAAAGTTCCATTATGATTCCCGTTGTTCTTCCTCCTCCTCGAAAACTGTGCATTCAATCATGCATTCCAATTTGAAGTCCTGATATAAGTCAACAAAGTCCAGGGGTTAATTCCTCGAATATCATGAAGGTCCTCAAAAGATAAAGGAACCCAAAATGTTAAAACGTTTAAACGAAAGTGCAGGACATTCACACACAAAGTGTTAGATGTCTTCCACAGCCTCCCTGCACCATCTGCATGTACGCCGTTTTTTTTTATTACCAATCTTAACCATATGCTTACCTAAGGTGTTGTGACCCGTAATAAGGTTTATTACCATTCGGAGTCGTCTTCTATCCATATCCAGAAGAATCTTACTATACTTTACCAGTTTTTTGTCCCACAATGATTTTGTCTCCAATCCGAAGTTGTCCATCTAGATAACCAATTTGTCCTAGTGCATTGTCTTATCTGTTCATAGAGAAAAGATAGTGGAGGATTTACGTCAAGGTCCGCTCCCTCAATAGGGAGGCTTGAGCCGTTTTTTCCAAGTTCATCCGCTTTTGCGTTACCTAGTATATCCTTGTGTTCAGGTACCCAGTACAGTGTAATCCTCTGCTTCTCTCTGAGAACCTTTAGTTCTCTGTGTCAGCGGCTGACTACCTCAAACCTGATATGATCTGTAGTTAGTTCCTTTATAGCTGCTTGACTATCAATGAAAAATTCGATATCGCTTTTATAAAGCGGCATCATTTAAATGTCCCTTGCATCTTTATATATTGCATAGATTTCGGGTTGAAAAATACTGCATTCATCTCCTAGGCGATAGAATCCATCGATGTTCAGCTTTTTGCAGTGAAAACCACTGTCCGTACCAAAGGGTGTTTTGGATCCATCAGTAAATAAGTTAGGTTAGGTCGAAAATAGGATTCGGAGAAGGGAAAATACTTCCCTAGTCCGACTCAAGTCCCTGAGGACTTACACTTAAGCCAGAATGTCGGCTTGTTGTGCGCTCTTAACAATCGGTTCTATGTCACCTTTCTACCCCAGGAACTCCGTCGCATTGACGAAACTCCTCAACTTCTTCCATCCTATGCCCCTAAGATCCCCCAATGTGGATATTGGGTCAATGGATAGTATTTCGACCCGGATCCCGGAAAATGCCGGGCATTCACAGAGATAGTGTTCCAAGGTCTCCTCGTCCTCCCCACAGGCCCTGCACACTTCCGAGTCCGCCCTACCAATACGGTGGAGATGGGCCCTAAGTGTCGAGTGTCCCGAGAGGATTTCCATCAAAAGACTCAGTTTCTTCCTACTGAGATTCAGAATTTCCCTCGTCTTGTCCTTGTCCGGGTTGCCCCAGAGAACATTTGTAGTCCTGCCAACACCCGAATTTTCCCAGATGGTCCTATGCATGGTGTCAGCCCAGTCCACCAGCTCCGCCTTGAGAGCTCGAAAAGGTTTAGCGTTCCCCAAAGTGACTAATTCCAGGGAAGATCCTCCCCTAGCCAAATCATTAGCCACTTCGTTCCCCGCTATACCACAGTGTCCCGGCACCCATATAATCTCAATGCGTCCCCGTGCAGAGAAATCGTTAATTTCCCCTTTACACTTGAGTATCGTCATTGATCCCACAGAGTCCGTAGATAAAGCCCGGATAGCCACTTGGCTATCCGTGAAAATCACAATATCACCGGTCACCTGCTTAATGCACTCCGTAATCGCGGTGACCTCCGCCTGTAGTACGGTATTATGGTCAGGAAGACGGAAGCATTTGCGTACATTGAAGTCAGCGTCACAGAAGCCCAGACCCGTTTTCCCATCCAGTTTTGATCCATCCGTGTAAAAGTGGATCCCCCAGAAGGTCCCATTTAACCATGGTTCCCTGTCGGGGATTAACGTGTCACAGAGCGTCGTGACAGACCTCTCTGAAATCCTGTCGCAGTCCCATTCTGGGACGCAATACCCTGGCAATTGGTCCAAAATAGTAAATAAGTTAAACCCTGACCACTAAACATCCCCTGCTAATCAATCAACTAGAGTTGGAATTACCACATTAAAACGTCCATCCATTTTGCTGTGGGGGTTTACATTACATAGTCCGTTTTACATTATCTTCTGTCTCATATATAAAGCCTTAGAGTATGCTTCAAAATTTTCCAATAATATAGTTCCACGAAATCATAATGTTGGAAATTTTGAGAAATGAAAAAAATATTTAAATTAGAGCATTTTTAATTACAGTTTTAACATCTCGTTAACCTCTCTAACTCTAATTTACAACAAAATTACATACTCTACGTTGGAATATGTTTATTGCCTGTTTTTTTTTTCTTAAAAAAAGAAAAAAAAAACTAAAAATTAAAAATTATAATTATAAATTACACACTTTGAGACACCAAATAAACATTAATTAGTTTAAACGCGTTACAAAAATAAAAAATTAAAAAAAACTTACATTAACAATTAATCTACTACGAAAATAAGAAAAACACATAAAAATCACCACTAACAACTCATTTTCATTTGGCTAAACTGTTTGTTGACCCCTCTAACCTAACCCAAGGCCAAGTTCAAGCAAAAAAAAAAAAAAAAAATAACAACTACAAAAATAACATAAAAAGCCGCTTAAACAAAAAAAAATTCTCTAAGACTTAACTAAGAGACTTGTGTTCAAATATTTCGTTCATAAGGCACAAATCGAGCAATAGTTGATGGGTAAAAACTATTAATATAAATGTTAGACAAGTTTACACGCATGTGCGTTAGTGTGGATCGAATTATATATTTATATGAAATTAAAACGGTACGTTTTATTTTGCTATTTTAGGAGGTATATCAGATGATTATTTTGTTTGTCTGTTGAAATCACTATTATTCCCCTATAAAAATGTTCGAGGGGTTGAAATTTAATTAGAAATAATGGTTATCTTCCGCAGCAGCTTGTTATTAAAAATTGACTAAATCTGTCGACGGGTTCAAAATTTAAAGAGTAAAATTGTAAAAAGTCCCAGAAGAGTTTTATTTTAGTAAATATAAATACAAACAACTGTTATAATTTAGTACATCCAACCACCAAAGCAGCCTGAATTCGATAATATATTATTTTTTAATAAAAATGAAAGTATACTTTTAAGCTGTAAACTTAATAACGTTCAAATAAAGCAATACTAAACTAATTAATTATTAATAATAATGTGAAGTTTTTAAAAAGATTCGTCTTAGCCAACTATAGCAATCTGTAATTTTATTTTATTTAAAACAATGGAAATTAAAAAATTTGTCCGCTCAAAACTTCTGAGTTTCCAAAATATTTTGTGTGAAAAAATTTTAATTTTGTTTTTTCACATTGTTTAAAAATTTCGTATTATTAGATGAAAAACGCCAGTCGACAATCAATTCCGATTTAGCGGGAACTTTTCAAAAACTGTATTAATAAATCTATAGGGTAATGGTAGAAACCTACCCTTAGTGAAATTCCTTTAAAGTCCACATTCGATCCACCCTAATGTGCGTGCGTGTTTTTTTTTTCAATATATAAAACTGATTTATACTGAAGAACTGAACTAAAACTCTGCTACAACAATTCATTTATGTATGATTTCGAATTACTTACTGGGCAATGTCTTGGAAGATATTAACATTAGTACGAGGGCGGTCCCAAAATTAGCCAATCTTAACAAGGAAAACACAACAAATTTGGGAATAATTTTCTTTATTTCTTAACATAATCTCCTTTTAACTCGATACACTTTTACCAGCGATATTCAAAAGCTTAGTCGATACCCTGTTTATAGTAAGAACTGTCTAGCTCCCTAAACTAGCCATCAACCACCTCTTCATTGTTGGGAAGTCTTTTACCACTCAGCTATTTTTCAAGTTTATAAATAGAAAATAATCCGAGGGAGCTAAATTTGGCGAATTAGGTGCGTGTTGAAGCAATTCGAACTTTAATTCATTGATTGTGGTCATCGCAATAGTGGATGTGTGAACTGCTGCATTGTCTTCTATTGTGAGCAAATGCGGCACCCCTCTTGCGCACAGCTTTCTCATCTCCAAATTTTCGGTTAATAAGCGATATATAGCACTTTTTGAAATGCCCATCATTTCAGTCAGCTCAAGTACCTTCAGCTGACGATCATCCAATACCATTTTGTGAATTTTCTTAACCGTTTCTGGCGTGGTCACCTAAATTGGTCGACCACCCGATATATTATAGTCGTAAACGAAAACACTGGAACCTAGCTCAGCTTTAATATTGGTTGGACTGATACCTTTCAAATGAAAGTATTTAATTACATAAGGGGGTGACCAATTTTTACCATGTTTACAAATTCACTGAGATCATTAATTTTTGATGGCTAAAAAAAAAAAAAAAATACTAAACAACGTGGCGCCGTGAAACTTAAAACATATTTTTTATAAGGTTGCCACTTTTTCCAAAGTAATTGCTTTAAAACTACTGCCATCTATACGTCAGGTCAGCTAATTTTGGGACCGCCCTCGTAAATATGAGTTCGAATTACTTACTGGGCAATATATTGTAAGGTAATACTAAAAAATAAAAATAATTTGTTAATGTTTTTTATTTTTGTTTTTGTGTGGGGAAATAATTTTGGTAATGTTTATGTTAAGGCCTAAAATTAAATAATTTTTTTGCTAATGAATGAAATCTTAATATCATTAGGTAATTTTTTTTGTGGTACAGTTTTTTAATGTTTTAAAGTTTTTTATTTTACGCATTTTATTAAAACGTGTTTGAATTTTTTTTCGCAATACGGTTGTAGCAAATTTAAAAAGTTAACCATTGTTTGGCCCATCTAATGTTTGCAAAACCACTTGTATGACTTTTATCAATAGCTTCTATAGCTAAATCTAAAAATATGAAGATAGAATTGAAATGTAATATTTTTTTATACAAAAAAATTAAAAAAGAAATTTTTTTTTGTAAATATATTTTCACTTTATGTTGTGTACTTTTTAATAAGCTCTCCAACGACATATAATTTTATATATCAGTAAAAAAAATTTAATAGTTTTTTTTTTGAAGAAATCCGATTTTTTCACACTTTTTCTATGTATCATATTTCAAATTTACAAAATATAAACCAGGATGTATTCAGTTTTAAAGTACTCTTAACACTGCTCTTAAAAAAGCACCAAAAATTATACTTCGGGGAATCACTGATCAAAACAGAATTAGGCCGAATAGCCAAAAAGAAAAAAAACGGCTATATTGACGCATTTAAGACACCTTGTGACGTGTTAGGTAATGTGTCTAAAAACAAATTTTCAAATAAGTTAAAAAAAAAACTAAGAAAACTCAGTCAGCAGGGCTTTATTACATATCAGTCTGATTAAAGCAATTCATAATACATTTAATAAACATTTAAACTTGGAAAAAATAAACATAGAAAAACGTATTAAAATGACAAAGAATTTCGTAAAATAAACGACAAAGACTTTCGTAAAATAAATTTTTCTCATTTTACGTAATTGCTCGTTGATTTGACATTAATTTCGTATTTTTATTGAGTGTAAGGCAACTGCCCAGCCAGAAATTTGCCAATGGTCAGAAAAATCAAGCACTGGTAAAGCACTTTTTTTTGGTACCATTGGCAGAAATTCAAATTAAAGCACTGGCAAAGCCCTTGTATACAACGCTCTCATAACGTTGGCAAAATGTGCTTTGCCAGTACTTGATTTATAAAATTTATAACCGTCAAAAAATTAAAGCACTCGCAAAGTCGTGATTTATAACACTTTGCCAACGTTAGTAAAACGTGCTTTTAAAGCATTGATTTTAAAAAATTTATTACACTTTGTTAAAAAATATTAAAATTGTGCTTTTTTATGTTTGTGAAAAATCTCTTTTAGACCAAATTTTTTCCAGCGTTAGCAAGTTATCTCCATCAAACGTTATGCCAGTGCTGGCAAACTAGCACAACCAACAGTTAGCCACCTGTTATCACTTGTTTACGTTTTAAGCTATCAAGTGTTATGTGTCTCGTTATTTTAGTCGGTAGAGCTCTCGGCTGGCAATCTGGCGGCCAGGGTTCGAGTCCCGGCAGGACCAAAACATTTTTAAATTACTCTTTTTTTTATTTTGGAAAATCTATTTTTAGATCACATATTATTAGGTTTTGCCAGTGTTTCGCCAACGTTGGCAATTTCGTTTACCCAGTGCTTTGCTAACGCTGTATAAAAGGAACGGCCAAGCCCTGCCCGGTGTCATCATTTTGGGGTTGGCAAAGCACTTAAATCTCCAGAAATTAAAGCTCTGCCAACGCTTTGCCGTTCGTATTTTTCTGGCTGGATGCTCTACAGTCTGGGCTTACGTTGCCTTTGGCTGGCTAACAGCATATATTAATTTTTTGCGAGTGCATTAAAATTTAACTAAAAAAAAACTCAAAAAGAAAATAAAAGAAAAATAAAAAAAAATTAACAAGAAACACACCGAAAAATATAAAGTTTAAGTGTAGTGACATGCCCTCGGTTGACCTGTACGCGATAGGTTCTTTTAGGTTAATTGACCTTTTTTTATATTTTTACTTAAATAGGAAAACTTCACCAAAACTGAAAATTAAGAAACATAAAGTAAAACGAAATTTTAAATTGTATTTAAACATAAAAAACGCTATTAAAATGCTGAAATCACAATGAAATTAAAAAATGTATTAAAATTACGAAAATAGCTACAAAATTTGGTATACATAATATAAATTTAAAATTACAAAATTCCATTTAAATAAAAAAAAAAATTAATTAAATTTTGATTGATACGCGCTAGAAGTGCTAGATATA
This sequence comes from Delia radicum, assembly GCA_021234595.1. NCBI lineage: Eukaryota > Metazoa > Arthropoda > Insecta > Diptera > Anthomyiidae > Delia > Delia radicum. The sequence continues at coordinate 198,067,881 of CM037852.1, forward strand.
TCTAGAGTTAAAAATCTGCAAGAATTTAAGAAGCGCTTAAACAAGATAAGCAGAATTGAAAAATTAATTCGAAATGATATTTGTAGTTAAAAAAAGCGGAAAAATTAAAAAAGTTCCCCAATTTTAAAATAAAAATGCTAAACTAAAAAAAAAAAAAAAAATTTTGCAATGAAATGCATACACTCCAAAAAATAAGGTAGTAGAAAAGTTAGTAAAACGTCTTGTAAATCAGGTAATAGTATACCTGATTTGTCAGCAATTTTATGCTGATAATCATATTATTAGTGCATACCTCAATTATATTGAAAGATATACTCAGAATGAAGTAGATGTCGCTGCATGTCAAGATGTAGTAGAGAGGAGGAAAATGATACTAAAAAGTACAACTCTTGTAAGACCAAATCAACCATGGAAGATTTTTGCATCTGTTTACATACATATAACAAAATTGTGGATTAAAACAACTTAAATTTTACGTTGTCACCGGCTTGTGAAAGTCATTGTCTATTTATTAAATAAAAGACAAAATAAAATATTTAAATTTATTAAAGATTAAATGTTTATTTCTAAACTAAATGTTTATAAATATTAATAATCTAGTGTGGTCGAATTGAAAACAAATATACAGACACGTAGACAGACTAAAGCGAAAGACAAATGCACACATCTTAGGTAGATTTGTATGTTTCATTTTTCTTATAGCAAAAAAGGGTTGTATATGTCATATTTTGTTTTTTTTCTTGTTTTCGTTTCTATAATTATCTGCGGCATTTGTGTTTCTTTAAAAGATAGCATCATTTAGACAACCATTGATGTAAGTAGTTGAAAGATAATTTTGTGTATGTTATATATAATTATTTGTATTTTTTTTAGATATTACATTAATTCATGTCGTCAATGTGGGAGTATGAACATTTTTATGTTTTGTAACGTATTGTAAATTATTTTCAAAAGAATCACAAATATATGTTTTTCAGCCAATAAATTAACTAAGGTATAATTTTTCTACAAATTTTTTGAGTATTTTTCAGTCTACTAATATTCAGCAAAAATTTTATTAGTTTTTAGCAAGGGTTTTTAAATTTCTAATCCAAAACTTTTGCTAAATCTACTAATTTTGTTGCTAAAAATCAGCTCGCTGATTTTCAGCAAAAGATTTTGCTGACATTAGCAATTTTTTTACAAGCACCCTCCTGACTAAAATTTTGCTGACTCAGCAAAATGTTTTGCTGACTTTACAAACTTTTTTTGAGTGTCCCACTTGTTCGGCACGAAAAATAAACAATATCTTCTTCTACCAACATTTTTTTCCTTGCGGAAACGTTCCTAAACTTCAACATATATTTATTAAACTTAAAGGCTTTGCTAATGCTACTTTCTGCCAAATTTCTAAAAAATCCTTGTCCTTTACATGTTTTTTTAGGCGATTTCCTTTCTAATGGTCAGATTTGATTATTTGCATAACTTTTGCAATTATCGACATTTTTTTCGAACAATTTTAAGTATTGTACTGTAAATGTACAATTTTTTATATTTTTGTTATAGAAAAAGTACTGAACTTTGGTATTTATAGTATCGGCAAAATACTGAATTTTTCAGTTTTGGAGGACTGTATTTTTTGTATTGACTACGTTTTGCCGACGTCGAAAAGTAGAGTTAAAACAACAGTGTAAAAGTTGAAATGTTGAATGACGTTGAAAGAACACCGTAAAATTCAGTCGTTTTGCCAACGCATGTACTACCGTTTACGACGTCTTGCCAACGTTTTGCCAATTGTATTTTTCTTACTGGGTGATATTAAGTTTTTTAAGATAAAAATTAAGTGAAATAAATGATGTATTGAATATTAAGGTCGACCATGTCCATATTACTCTTTTTTGAAATGTTATTGTTCTGAGTAACGTCACAAATAACAGTCCTTGGTAATTGTTCTATGCCATGTGTGATATTTTTTACGTATAAGTAATAATACACTCAGGGAACTTCTGCTTTAAAAATATGTAGTTGTTTGGGTTGTAATACAGTTTCTTTATTTTTAATGTAAATGTCAGTCATTTGTAGAACAAATTACAAATTTACTAACCTTGTAGTTCATTTAAAAAAGCAAACCACATCTAATGACTGATTTTACATTAATTTTTTACAGTAGTGTTTTGTTATTTAAAAAAATAAAAAAAAATAAATGTTTGTATGTTTTTTGCAAGCATGTGGTTCATTTTTACTACAATTGTTAGTCATTTTTTGAACATTAAAAAACAAATGACAATGTTAGTTGAATTTACTGAAATGTAAGTCGTCATTTCTTTAAGTGAAATTTCATTTGTTTTTAACTACATTTGCAGTGGGGTTTACCTACATAGTATTCTGAGTGTATAATTGTTAATTAAAAATATTAATCATAGGCACCTATTAACAAATAGTACAAAGTATATTCCTCTAACAGGATCAATATTTTAAAAATATACGCAGAGAAAAAAACATTGCTGAATTAATTATTGTAAAAAATTAGATTTTAAATGATTAAAATCTAATTTTATTACGAACATTTTTTTGTTAAATTCAAAGTACGATTGGAGCTTAAGCTTTTAAAAATGCTCTTATTTTGGTCCAAGGACATACAAAATACCAATAGGATACCTCTAAAGGACATCGTATTAACTTGAAAACGTATAGAGGGATTTTTATGATATTTGACAGAAACATTATATACGATGGCGGTCGAAAAATTAGCCAACCTAACAACAAAAACACAACAAATTTGGGAAAAATTTTCTTTATTTTTCAACATAATCTGCTTTTAGCTCGATACACTTTTCCCAGCATTATCCAATACCTGGTTATACTAAGAACTCTCAAGCTCCTTAAATTAACCATCAACCGCAGACTCCACCTCTTCATTGTTGGCAATTGGCAAATCTTTTACCACCGATCCATTTTTTCAAGTTTGGAAATAGAAAATAATCCGAGGGAGCTATATATTTTAAAAATATGATCCCCTTTTTACCGGTCGACATCAATTAACACCTCTTATTACTCGAAGGAATATTATAAGGTTTTGTTGAATATTGCAATAATTCGTATATAATTAGTCACAGTTTTGGTATAAAAATCACAGCAAAAATATAACTAAAATTTAAAAAAATCTTTAAATCCATTAAACTAAACACAGCTGGAGTTTTACTATCCTATAACCAAATGTTACTATTATTTTAATAGAGTATTCTTCTTCTAAATGAAACAATTTAAAAATTTTCGCTACATTTATCAATGTCTGGGCTTTTCTTTCGTATGCTTTCAATAATTAGATTATTTTTTTATTATTTTTTTCACAAGCAAGATTTTAGATCTTAATTAATTTAGTATAGTTACCCATTTAGTGATTGTGATAACGACATAAAAAACCCCAAACCTTTTTCTAATTTTCTGCTATTCCCATGCGATTTTTTTTTGTTTAAACTGAATTAAAAGTACTTTCTAATTTACAACTTCTTTAACTGTTAACCCTCTAACCGGCAAGCCCGCCACCAAACGGGGTATTTTAAATTGGCCATAAGTACTCCAAATGAGTGTTTTATAATAAGAAATTAAAAATGTTAAGTTTTCTGCGATCTTTTTATTTTATTCTTCTTAGTTTAAACGAGCTTTAGATGATTTATTTATTTCCAATATTTCGTCTCCACATTGGATGACTTCTTCAGGGAAAAAAAAATTACAAATGTATTAAGCTATTTTGAAAGAAAACAAAATTTTCAAAATATTTTGTCAAACAATTGTTTAGTGTTCCATGGCACGGTTTGGAAGCGAGAAAGTGTTAAAGTTAAAATTTCGTAAAATTTCAAAAAATAAATATTTTGAAATGAACACAATTTTTAAAAATCTTGAAAACACATTTATGTTGACTAGAAACCGTTGATACTTAACACAAAGTAAGATTGAAGCTTAAACTTTTCAAAAACCTCTAATTTTGGTCCAAGGACGTACAGGATTTCAATAGCATACCTTTAAAGGACATCGTCATAACTTTAAAACATATGGACGGATTTTTATAAATTTGGTAGAAACATTTATATTTAGTAGTACAGTAAAACCTTGATAATCCGAACCCCGCTAAGCCGGATTATTTGGTAATCGGGACGTCATTTTTCATTACATTGTGTACTCTATAATCCGGATTGATTGTAGCTCTTTAATTTGGATTGCATGCAAACTGTTGAGTAATGTTGATCTGTATTAAGTGTTACTCCAAAAACATAGTTTTTACTTTATTTTAATGCAGACACATATTTTTACTACACAAACCTATTTTCTTCTACTTAAAACATAGAAAAGTACTGTTTTAATAATGTATGTGTAGTTCTTTTAAAATGTAATAATTTAATTTAATCAAAAATGTTTTAATTTCAATTTATAACGAGCTTTCAACCTCCGTATATTTACAAAAATAAAGCAAATCAAACATATTAGCTAGGTTGATACTAGTATTTCGATCTGGCTAAAGATCTCATCAAAACCCAAAGTTTTAGAAAAGCTAGAGCCTCCATAATAGGCAGAACTTTAACAAAAAACCTGTTAATTATCAATTTTGCTCCATTCCTAAAAATACAAAAATTATTTTTTCGGACCTTCTAAATTTTCATATAGTTAGTTAGAATATTGTTCTACCTCAAGTCTAAAAATCTAATAAGATATTGTCATATTAATTTTTGCTTTTCAAATATTTTTTTTTATCATTTTCATGATAGACAATATAATTGTTTCATTGTCATCACCCAAATCTTTAGTTGTCTGCAATAGAAAAAGATAATTGGCTTAGCTCAGACCTAGAAATTACATACAACAGACAAAATAAACTCTATGAGAATCTTGAAAAAGCAACAAATAAAATCTAATATGACAATATCATATCAGATTTGTTGACTTGATGTAGAACAATATTCTAAATAAATAATTTAATTTAATGTTTAATAAATAAAAAATATCAATTGATATCTGCTTTAATGCCACTTTCAGTACAAAAATAATGTTTTTAAATTTTTATTCGGTAATCCGGAAAATTCGATTATCCGGATTGGTGTTTGCAATCAAAAATCCGGATTATCAAGTTTTTATAAGTTTAATCAATATACGTTGGAGTTTAGATGCGTTTTCGCTCAATTTCGCTGTTTTCGAAAAACGAAGTTGCCATATCTTCTTAAGTAAAACCCACAAAAGTGTAATTTTTGGACTGTAGTAAATAATTCCAATTCAATTCATTTATTCTTTATTTGGTATTCAATTTCATTTCTTAACAATTTTCATAGAGTTTAGGATTTTTTATTTCCTTTTCTACTTAAATATAAATAACAAACTATTATAATGCTTTTGGTTTCAGATAATATAAGATAAAAGGTAAAAATTTCCAAAAAAACCTTTTATGAACATTTAATAAATAATTCTATCTAAACCTATTTTGGCCCATATCGCCTAAAATGTGCAACGAAAAAAATTTTGGATAAAAGAACATATTGTATATTTTTTAGTCCGGTTTAAGGGTTAATTTAATCTACACTTCCGTATTGTTTGAATTTAAAATATTCTATACATTTTTATATACACTTTTTTTTCTAACACGCTCATAATATATTGTATAAGCATGCTAAATGATTATTCAAAAAAGACGGTTAATGAACTTTTAATACTATATATAAAAATAAAACTACAAAAACAATAAAAAATGTCAAAATACACAAAATAAACTAATAATTCAAATATGTAAAGTAAATTAACTTAATTATTTGCTTGGCTGAATAACTCGCCAAACACAACTTTTATAGTTTTTTTTTTTTTTAAAATAAGTATTTAAAAATATTATTTTTTTTTGGCATGTTTAAGGTGTGTTTTACGGTGAATAAATAATTATTAAAAAAATTTAATTATTATTTGTTGAATTCGATAATCAATTTTATGCCAATTGTAGAGGAATTTTTTACTTAAATATTGAGATATTGTTAAAAATTTGCTTGTTAAATTTAACGGTGTTAAAGATTTACATTTCGTTTGTTTGTCTAATGATTGCTTTCTCTTTGTCTGTTGAAATCACTTTTATTCTCACTAAAAAGTGTTAGAGGTGTTCAAATATTTGAGGAACATTTTGATTATTTTCCTGAGAAGTTTGGTATTGACTACATACTCATATTTAATAGCATACTGATATTGTGACTAATTTTGAGGGCCAGTTGTATTTAACTCGGCTAAGATTTACATTTCGTTTGTATGTCTAATAAATTTTCTCGGTTTGCCGGTTGAAATCATTTTTATTCTCATTTAAAAATGTTGGATGTATTAAAATATTTAAGGAACATTTTGGTTATATTTCTGAGCAGTTTGGTATTGAAAATGAACAAAATCCGTTGACGGGTTCAAAATTTATGAGCTAAATTGTAAAAATATTCAAAAGTGTTTAATTTTAGCACAGACACTTACAATAGTTAGATTCTAGTACAGCCAATCACCAAAGCTGCCTATATTTGATAACATATTATATTCTATTAAAAGTTAAGGTATACTTTTAGGCTGTAGAGTAAATAACGTTTAAATAAACCAAGACGGGACTAATCAATAACTTGATGTTGTTGTGTAGAGTTTTAAATGATTCGTCTTAACCGTCTATATAACACTCTTTAATTTTTTTTTTTTGAATTTAAATCACACATATTTTACCTAAGTTTTATTTAATTTTAAAATCTTGCTGTGATATTTTTGTTTTTTCATCTCTGTCATATACCGCCACACATAAATCGTGCAAACATTTAGCATGTTGTTTTACGTTCTTGCCAACGAACATTGACCATCATTAAAAAACATGAACTGTGTGTTGCTTTAAGTTTTCTTAATAATTTTTGCTTTATTTGTGACTTGCTTTTCTCAGTTTCATCCATAATTTGAGCTAATAAATTCTTAAATTAATTTCAAGTTTAGTTACCGGCTAATTTTGAATTTGAAAATGTTGAAACATGATAAAAAAAACTGATTTGTGGCAAATTTTATTTTAGGAAAGAGAGACAACAAACTAAACTCTTATTAACATTCGAAATTTGTGATTTTTTAATTTAGAAGCTAACTTTTAACAACTCAATTTAAATTCTGAAGAGTATTTTTTAGAGAAAAACTCCCTTAAAAACTACCAGATTTTAAGTAATTTTCCTATTTGTAGTCGTTTATATTTTATTGAACTTTTCTGTAAAAGAATTCTAAGATTCTGAGATGAGCCTAAATTCTAAGATTTTATATATTTTGGAAATTAATAGTTTATTTTGCCAAAGCCCTTGTTTTTTACATTTTCAAACAACCTGGTAGCCTTATGCTAAAACATAGGTAATATACATATCAAACTTCCTCTTTTCATTAAAACCTTGTGTTTATCTAGATTTAAAAACGAATTTTGAAAATTCCCGAAACAAAAAAGTACCAAAAAAGGTAGATTTTTATTTGCCTATTTCATTCATTGAATTTCCAGATGGTCAACTGTCTCAGACACCCCAACGTTTGAATGTTTTGCTATACAACGTATTCGAATTTCATTAAAATCGGGTATTATCACATGAGATACCTTCCTGGTAAAACATTTTCCTTCGATATACAAGTAGATTTTTTTTTTAAATTTTAAAATTTTTTAAATATGTTGTGTATGGAGCGTATGAGTAATATTTTGTTTGTCATAATTCCAAATTGCTCATACGTTAATAAAATAAAAATTTACCCCTCAAGGGTTGGCAAAATGAACAAATTTTGTCGAACGAAATTAGGGGCAAGAATGGAGTTTATGGAGAAAATTTTTTGTAACATAACAATTATTTAGTTTGTTATTGAACAAACATGGTAACTATTATGATTTCAGAGATTACGAAAATAGTGAAAATTTCATAAAAGACAGTAAACCAAAATAAAGTCTATTTCTGTTTATAATTATAAACACATTTAAATTGTTTCGTATTTTTAAAAAAAGATTTTTTTTATAAAATATAAAGCAATGTATCGTTTTAATTTACATATTATATTTGTTATCACATTTTTAGCAAGATTTTTCGAAAGATATTTTAAAATATTCTTGAACTATTACAGATATTATGAACCAAAATATCTGATATCCGGAAATTGAGCGACATTTTTATATATCTAAATATTTAACAAAAAATAAAAATCGCAACAATCGCAAAACTATTACATTGTGTTAACATGTTTTGCTAGATTCGCACATGCGAAGAACTAATATTATTGAACATAATTGTTTTCTATTTAGTTTGTGGGGCGTATGAGTAATATTTTAAATTATAATTGTATATTAATCATACGTTATCAAAAGTAATTTTTTGGAAAACTGATTGCTTAAATCTGTTGTACACTGAATGTTGTTTTTTTTAGTAATAGAGTATGCGTATGATTAATATTTTATTATTAAATTTCATATTAATCATACGCAAATGAATATATATTTTTTTAAATATGTTAACAACATTTAAACTATAAAAATAATTGAATCTGAATTTTTGAATTCTCTTTAAGTTTTTCCATATTTTTTTTTTATCATACAATAATATTGTGTTTTATTTTAATTAATAATTATTGTCAATATTACATATCATTATTAATTTAACGATATATTCCATTTTTGAATATTTATCTTTTTACATTAACTTTTTCTTTTGTCCACATCCTCCCGAATCTTACTTGTGTTTTAAATAAATTAAACGGTTTCCCACAATTCAGAGTTGAGCTTTGTATTGTAGTTGGTTTGAATCACTTTTTTCTTTTTTTTTTGTGTGAATCCATTCATTGTTATTCATTAAGTATAACCGTTGTATATTGATCATATGTGCTTATAAATGAAATTAGAGTGACCAGAGGTTATAAAATATAAATAACTTGATTGACTTTAAATGGTTAACATTTTATAAGCTAAACCAGACATGAAATAATCCCAAGCAGAAAAATACAATCGGCTCAGTGTTTGCAAAGCGTCGGCTAAAGTCTGTTATGCGTTGGCAGAACGTAGGATTAATAATCTTGATAGTATTGTCCTGTTACCCGATTGATAACAGTTGCAAACCGTTGGTTAGATCGAACTTGCCACAGTTGGCATAACGTTGGAAGTTAAAAAGACACAAATTTAATTAGTTTTCAGAAATATGTATAATAAAATTAATTTCAAAAGCAAAATACAGTTCCATCTTATGTAAGCCATTTACATCATATTAGAGTTGTGTCGTTCATGAACGAACTAGTTCAATTGAACGACTCACTCAATTGAACGATATGACTCGTTCACCAATATTCGATCTTGTCGTTCATTTCGTTCAATCGTTCATTTCGTTCTTTTTATTCACAGAACAATTGCATCTCTATTCAATTAAAACTGCTTGTAAGAGCAATAATTTTTTTTTATAAAATAGTAGTAATATTGTTTCAAATTAGGAAAAGCAATTAGTCATACAAATAAAATGTGTTTTACACAAAATAAATAAATTTTTGTTAGAAAAGTTGCAATTTTATAACACTTTTTGTCTATGTATTTAAAATTTGTGAAAAAAACTCGTAAAATATGAACAGTGCGTCATAATTGTCAAACGAACGACACAGTTCACAACACACAGATCAGTCACAAGTCAAAGCAAAAAAGAACGATTGAACGATTTGAACGAACTAGTTCACTGATTCGAATTGAACGATACTGACCGAGTCACCAAAATGAACGATTAATCCCAACTCTACATCATATTTAAATGTGTGAAATATAATAAAATAAAGGGTCCGCCAAATAACTTTTTTTTTTTTTTGAAAATGCTATAAAAAAAACTACTGAATATTTTCTCAAATTTCTTTTTTTATTTGAAAGTACAATCCTTCCGGTTAATAATGGAAAATAATTTCATTCAAATGGCTGCCTCGGCTGGCCATGCAGTAGCCTACACGATCGGTCCAATTTTAAGCACATTATCGATTGTGTGCAGCTGTATTTCACCAATGGCTTCACGAATATTGTCCTTTAAAAGCGTCAATTGTCTCTGGCTTGTTGGCGTAACACTTATCTTTGACGGCACCCCACAAATAATAGTCCAACGGTGTCAAATCGCAGCTCCGGGGTGGCCAAACGACATCAGCTCTGCACTCCTTGCTCATTTTCGAACATTAACATGATTTTCAAAGTAATGTCGCAATATTTCCCAGCGTTGTTCAAGCGTATACACAACCATATTCGTTCAGCGGAAGGATAAAACTAATTATCTGTCAAATCAGACATGAGCTAAGTGTTACCATTCACGAAATAAGCACTAGTTGAAAAAAAAAAAAAAAACGTTAGATGGCGGACCCTTTATAAGAAAAGAATGTTTCTAATTGGTTGTCATATTGTTAAAAATATTGGCAAAGAATTTTGCGGGTGGCATTGGCAAAACATATGCTTTGCAAATTAAATAGTGCTTTTTTAGTACAATATTAGTTGAACTATAGGTAATTTTTTGGCACGGTGGGTTTTGCAACAATAGCAGTAATTAGCCAGTACTATTTTTTATGAAAGCTTGGCAATTTATACCTGGGATGTTATTATTGTAAAAAAAAATTCATATTTTTTTTGATCCCTGGAGAAAGTAGCCAAAAGCTATGAAATGTTGGATTACTTACTACTTATATAACTTATATAACTTACTAAATACTACAGTTTATTAACCATTAAGCATGCCAGGGGGTGTGCTGCCAACCAACTAACCCAATATTGTTCTAATGTTAAAATTGTTAAAGAATTAATGATGATACTGCGATTTAAACAAAAAATACTGTTTTTTTTTATGGTGAAGAATATAATACTAAATAATTGAATTATAAAGAAAAGTAATTTTTAAATTTGTATCATTCAAAGAAATCTTAACTATAATAATACTGGTTTTTGCAAATATCTTTAATAATACATAAAAAATACTGTTTTTCTTTTTTTGGTTTTTAAAACCACTGGTCACCTTACATTAAGCGCGTAACTTTACACTCGTTAAATTGATTATTCGTTCATTTGTTGTTGATTATTATTTTTCCTTCTTGTTGGCTGGTTGTTCATATTCTTTTGATACTTCTTCTGTTTTTAGCTCGTTTAATTCGTAGGTAGTTTTTCGTACATACGACTTAAATTTACTTCTGCTTTAAAAGCGTATTAAGTACACTCAAAAAAAAAAGTTTAGCAAATATTAAATAATAATTAAATAATTTGAACTAAATTTTAAGAAATTCGGGAATGATTTGGCTCCATGGAAAATTTGACTCAAATCAAGTATGCAGTTTTCTTAAAAACAAGTAAAAGCAATTTACTTCAATTAGCTAAATTTGTATTAAAATTAAGTAAATTTTGTCTTATATTTTATGAAACTTTACTAAAATTTAGTATATATTTGAATAAACTTAACCCTCTAACCGGCCTAAGCTTTTTTGGACTGAAATTTATATCACTTGTTCGGCACGAGAAATAAAGAATATTTTGTTCTAGGGACATTTTTTTCGTCGCCTATTTTTGGCGATATGGGTCAAAATAGGTTTAGAGGCTATCTCATAAACTAAGATATTAAATTTAAAAAGTTAAGGCATAAATTATTCTTCTTACAAAGATATATCAACAGTCCAAAAATTAGCCCTTTTGAGCTTTTAGATAAAAAGATATGGCGATTTTCGTTTTTCGAAAAACGCGAAATTGAGCGAAAACGTACCTTAACTTTAATATATATTGACGAAATTTTGAAGATTTGATAGTGTTACCAAATATAATATTTCTGCCAAATTTCATAAAAATCCGTCTACTCGTTTTCAAGTTAAGATGATGTCCTTTATAGGTATCATTTTACAATCCTGTATGTCCTTGGACCAAACTTAGAGCATTTTCCAAAAGTTTAAGCTTCAATCTTCATTTGTGTGGAATATGAATGGTTTTATGTTAACAGAAATGTGTTTTAAGGACTTTTCAAAATTGTGGTTATTTCAAAATATTTATTTTTTGAAATTACCGAAAACTTTAACTATAACGCTTTCTCGCTTCCAAACCGTGACATGTACACAAAACATTACTTCGCAAAATATGTGGCTAACTTCGTTCTCTATCGATATAGCTTACATTTTTATAATAAAACACTTTGTTGACGAACTTATGGCCACTTGAAAACACCCCGTCTAGAGACGGGCTTGTCGGTTAGAGGGTTAAGTATACATTTTATTTAAATCTAGTAAAAATATTTTAAAATCAAGTTAATTTTTCTTAAATTTTAAGACGCTTGAACTTGTGCCAATGCAAAACTAACTTGTTTTTAGTTCATAAGTTATCCTCATATTAAGTACAAAACAACAAAAAAAAAAGTTTTGTTGTCCGTTTAATTTTTCTTTTTCTAATATTATTTATTAATTGGTAATTCAGAAATGTTATATACTTTTAGACTTGTGTAGTTCACGAACGAACTAGTTCAAGTGAACTACTCACCCAATTGAACGATATAATCTAGTTCACCGTTATTCGCTCTTTTAGTTCAATCGTTCATTTTGTTTGTTTTACTCATGAGACAATTGTATCTCATTTTTAATAGTTTTTTCAGCAGGTATCTTATTTTTTTTAATTAAATTTGAAGTCCATATTAAAAGAAGTACATAAAGAATACTATTTTTGAACAAAATGTTTTTCTTAATTTTTTATTTTGAATAATATATTTTTCATTCAGATTTAATTTTTTTTTACATTTGTTATCATTAATAGCAATGGGAATCAAATATAAATACTTCGTTAAAAAAATTATCAAACAAATGATATAAAAAATTGTCATATGCGCAATTGAACTAGAGTAGTGTCATTCATGAACAAAAAAGAACAATTAAACGATTTGAACGAACTAGTTCACTGACTCAAATTGAACGATAGTGACCGAGTCACCAAAATGAACGATTTATCCCAACTCTAGATTGAACGAATCGATTGAAAGATCGCTCACTCAAACGCAATAGATTGCCCAAGTGTATTTACTTTCAAAAATATAATTAGTAAGTTATTAGTCAAATAATCTATTTCATCTCTTCTCTTATGTTAATATTAACGAAAATAATTACAAGATTATTTTCGTTAATACAAATGTTGTGAATGTGAACTTTATTACTTAAGTTCTACTTGACAAAACTAAAACACTTATATAACATGAACTATAAACCAAATGAGAATTTTATAGGTTTAAAAATTTTAAATTTTCATACAATTTTAAATTTCTTACATTTTAGTTCAATAACTTCTTAAAATTTAAGATTTTTTACTAAAAAGAAATAAATTTTCTAATATTTTTTAAGAATATTAACCTAATTCAAGGAACGAAAATTAAAGAAATTCGCTGATTATTTTTGAGTTCATGAAAAATGAATATGAAATAAAATGTAATAAATTTACATAATTTTTAAGCAATTTTATTTATTTTAAGGAAAATTAAATTTTAGTAAGGCGTTAACTTAATTTTGGTTCATACATTTTTTTTTGAGTGTATGCATATTCTTCTACTACTTTTTTTTGTATTTTTGTTAGCTTGTGTAGTGTTGTAGTCAGTCGCCATCCCATCCAAAAATACAAAAATCAACACACAAACTACATATGACTTACCAGTGTTTTGATGATGATCAAATTCCTGGAACTTACTTGTTGTTTTTCGCTTATGGACATGGTGACCGACTGAAAATAAAATTAAACGAATTGAAAGAAACACAGAAAAAAATAAATAAAAACCGCATATTTTTACAAAACTGAAATATACATACTGATGAGAGTAGGTACTCTACTCTATGTAATAATGCAGACATAGAAGTCGTTGTTTCTAGAGTCTAACGATTTTTGCAAGAAGTAGTGTATTATTAGAATTTCATCCAATTAGTATTTTAGTTTGAAAATCTTATTTAAAACATAAAATTAAAATTATCTAAGTCGTTATCAATGTTACCAACATTAGCAACAACTTATTCTTTTATTGTTTTATTGTAGGGTATTAACATTCAGACAATTTTTTTAAGAATAGGTTTGGGATATTATGGATATGAATTGGAATGTACTTTGTGTGTTCTTGTCTTTAAATGCATACAAACATTTAATAACGTGTTATTTACTATCACTTGTTGCATGAGATTTTTCTGATTTAACCCTTTAATGAACCATAGGGTGAAACTAATTTGTTTAAACTATTTATTCAATTTTTAAACAAATAAGTTTTTATTAAGCTCCAATTTTTATTAAGCTAAAATGCATCCGTAAAATAAATAAGAAAAAAATACTGGTTTTTTTGGTACCAACCACTTTTTTGAAGAGAACTCTGTTTTAAGACTCAATTTATATTTGTAGAAGCTATGATTGTAGTGATTGTTATACTTAAATCTGTTAATTATAAACGTTTAAAATGTTTCCATTTATGACATTTAAGAAAAATACTGGTTTTATCGCCATTTAGTTTCTGAGCAAAGGTTGTACTACATATTTATAATAAAATTAACTACTTGGTATTCGAATTAAAAAATCGCTTAACAACAAATTATTAACCTATTGTCTCTAAAATGTAAAATACTGGTTTTTGTACAAATTTTTTTAATTTAATACAAAATTTAATACATATAAACTATATTTAAAAATAAATGTGTTACAAATAAGTATCAGTAAACAATATACGAATCATTTAAAGGAAATACTAGGTGTTGTTCAATACTTCTAAATTTAAAATATAATTTAATTATGTCTTTTTAAAATACTGGTTATTCTCAATTTTTTTTGTTGCAATTGTTGAAGAGGTTATTATAAGATGTCCTAAACATAATGTATATTGGTTTTAAGACATAAAAATACGTGTTTTTATAATACTAATTTTTTTCTAATTATTTTTATAAATTCAAGTTTTTGGATAAAGCTTTAATTCAAAGTCAAAATAACTATAGAACGGTTTATAGAAAGAATACTGCGTTTTATATAAAACTTGAGATGCTGTACTTTTTACAAAATTTTTAAATACCAGCTAGAAACTACAAAATAATTTAGGATTTAGGCCCGATTACTGAATCTCTAGTTAAAATTTAACAAACAGTTAAAATGAAAATTTGTATTGGAGGGAGATAACAACAAATGTGTCAGTTAAAGCAGGGAGTGTCTAAATTTAGGACTTGCAATCAACATCAGATATATCTTGCTACATGACATCGGACAAAACTTACATGCGCCTGCATCCACATCCCCAAATTTGCACAGTTGGACAAACAGGATTTTAGAGAAAAGAAAATCGAATTTGATATGGAAATTCTGTGTTGTCCATTTGTGCAAATTTAGGGATTTGGATGCAGACGCATGCGTTTTTTGTCCGATGACGTGTCGCATGATCTGTCCGATGTTTATTGCATCTCCTAAATTTAGACACTCCTTGGTTAAAATTCCAGTAAGTAGCTACCGGGACATTGTGGAAATGAGGCTTAAAGTTGGGAATTTTACTGGAATATTACAAAATTTGTAAGAAATACTACTTTTGCTTTAAATTGTAATAATTATATTATTATAACAGACAAAAGATGAATATAGTGGGTTGTAAATATAATATTTGTTTTCTTTGTAAATAAAAAAAATACTGGTTTTTGCATTTATTTTTAAACCAGCCATGGCTCCAGTTTTAATTAAGCAAAAATACTGTTTTTTTTGTAGTACGATAATGCAAAGAAAAACAACAAACATAATCATCTTTGGGCTAAAGTGCACTTTAAGTTAAAAAAACAAAATACATGACCCCCTTTGGAATAAAAAAACCACTAATTTTTAATTTCGGTTTTTTCATTTTTTGTTTATTCCTGATGGGGGGGGGGGGGGGATCATATTTTCTGACGTGTGCCCGCTAAAGGCCACTTTTGCTCATCATCTTTGTATTCAAATTTAAAATGTATCTTTAAATTAGTTCTCAATTCATTGGCAAAATAATACAGGTTTTAGCTACTACTTGTTAACTTTTTCAAAATGTTAAAATTTGAAATAAAACTTGAAATAATTTCTCAAATTGATTGCAATAGATTGAAAAATACTGTTTTTTAGTACTGGCTACAACAGGTCTAGCTTAAGTTTTAATTATATAAAAAGAATTTTTTCAGACAATTGGGTAATATAAAGAATAATTTCAACATGACAATGTTTGGATTAAAATTTAAAATATAACTTTAAATTATGTTTCAAAAGAAATTTTTAAAGCAGATATCACTTTTTATTAAGCCTTACAGTAAATAAAATAACCAATTAGTTTTATTTAAGTAATTAGTTTTATTTAAGTAATTACCGTTCAATAAAAAATAAATACTGGTTTTTAATACAAAGTTTATTTTGTATTGTATATCGTGAAAATGATTAAACTTTTTAAAAAGCAACAAATAAAATCGAATATGACAATATCATGTTAGATTTTTGAACTTGAGGTAGAACAATATTCTCACTATTCTAACTAAATAAATGAAATTTTAATACAAAAATTAAAACATTTAAAAAAAAAAATGTATAAGGAAATTCTTTGAACAATTCAAATTTTATATAAAACTTAAAATTGTTCTCAATAGATTGCAAAGAAATACTGGTATTTGCGATTACTTGTTACAACAGGGTAGCTCCAGTTTTAATTAAACAAAAATACTTACTTTTGACAGTAAATGAATGTAAAGAAAAATATCAGCAATAAGTTTTATGCACTGCAAGTTTAAAAATAATTTTAAGTTAGTTCTCAATTAATTGCTAAAAAATTACTGGTTTTCGCAATAACTAGCGAAAAAAATGTATAACCTTGTTTTTAGGACTTAATGAGCATTAAAGTTAATAACAAATTAGTTAAACTTGCAGCGTTAATAAGTATAAAATTTTAAATTTGATTAGAGTAGTTGCTTGAAAAAGAAATACTGGTTTTTGGTACACCAATTATTTGAAAAAATTTACATTTCATATTTTTTTATATTTTAAAAAGACTTGAAAGATGCATATTTTTAATTATCCTTTGATCCCCCTCCCACCAAAATTTTCTTGTAAATCCCGTTAAAGGGTTAATTTTTGTAATAAAAAATTTCCTTTTTTCGTCGGTATGTTATTTTTTTTTTTTTAAGTTCTTTTCATTTAGAGTGTTAAATTGTTATAGGATTTTTGCTTGATAGTTTTTTTTTTGATTTTTTTTGATTTTTTTTTTGAATGGGATGCTGTTTTGCTGCCTGCTGATATTTTTGCGTATCGTATTCTGGTCTTGTCTGTATATTAAGTTTTGCTGATGTTTATTGTTTCTCATATTTTTTGATCATGTTATGTTTCTGCTGTTGCCGTTTTTCGTTTTCCAATGAATTTGTCGGCATTTGTAGGGTTTTTACTTTTAAGAACCAAGTAAATACATTTTAAAATGTTAAATCTTCTCATCAGCAACATCATCATGAAAATTACCATCATCGTACGTACGTACGTCCCCGTCTTTAAAACATACGCTACACTAAAACAAAAAAGTATGAACTAAAATTACTGTTACATCTTACTAAAATTTAGTACATAAAATTGTCCTTACAATAAATAGAATTGCTTTCGAAATATGCAAAATTAATAAGATTTTAGTTCATATTAATTTTTCATGAACTAAAAAAATAATAAACATTTTCTTTAATTTTCCTTTTTTAGAGCGTCTTAAAACTAAAAAAAAATTGACTTGTTTTTAAGATATTTTTTACTAGATTTAAAAAATATGTTAGTAAAGTTTCTTAAAATTTAACCTTCTAACTGGTAAGAGCGACTTAAGACGCACTCATCATGAAATAGTCCACCAATGCTCCAAATGAGTAATTTGTAATTAGAAATTGATGTATTCCGCAGGAAAACAAACTTTACTAAATGTTTTGTGAAGAAATTTTACGCGTGCAGTCAATGGGTTTCCATACTAATCAGTATCACTCAATCTACTCTCTTTTTATTTGTTGATAAGCTCGCACCGAACAAATGAAAACATGTTGCAGAAATTTAAAAGTTTAAATAAATTTTTATCATGTTTTTAGATAATTATTTAATACAATTTTTAATTATTTCAAATATTAATGATAAAATCAGCAAGATAATATTATAATATATTAACTTTTAATAGAAAATAACAAAATATAAGCAAAACAAAAGTGAGTGTTTTAAGTAACAACTTTTCATCAAAAATTTTTAGTAAAAAAAATCTTTTCATTTACTTGCCGGAGTTCGGTATTTTGTTGGTGAGAGGCGTGAGAAGTGTATTCTCTCTATTTGTATATAATCTTGGTTGCAGCGCACGTTTTGAAACCCAGAAAGTTTCAAAGTTAAAATTTCAAAAAGTATACACAGGGAACTTCTGCTTTTAAAATATGTAGTTGTTTGGGTTGTAATACAGATTCTTTATTTTTAATGTAAATGTCAGTCATTTGTAGAACAAATTAAATTTTTTACTAACCTTATAGTTCATTAAAAAAAAAAAACAAACCACATCAAATGACTGTTTTATGATTTTACATTCATTTTGTGCAGTCGTTTTGTGTTATTTAAAAAAATAAATGTTTGTTTATTTTTTTTACTAACATATGTGACTCATTTTTACTACAATTGTTAGTAATTTTTTGAACAGTGAAAACAAATGACAAATGTTAGTTGAATTTAATAAAATGTTAGTCGTCCTTTCTTCAAGTGAAATTTCATTTGTTTTTGACTACAATTGGTGTGGTCTTTACCTACATAATATCCTTAGTGTAATTATTTTGAAAGAACACAATTTTTAAAAACCTTAAAAACATATTTCATCAAATTACTCAAACTTATTGATAATAAACACAAAGTAAGATTGAAGCTAAAGATTTTATAGTAGGTCATTAGTTATGTCCTAGGACACAAGGTATTCGATACCTTTAAAGGACATCTTGCCAACTTAAAAACGAGTAGACTGATTGTTATGGAATTTGGCTGAAATAATGTATTTAGTATTATTAGTTAAGGTGCATTTTCGTTGAATTTCGTGATTTCAGAAAAGCGAAAATTACCATATCTTCTCAAGATAAATCTCGAAAAATTTAATTTTTGAATTGAAATTATATCTTAGTAAGATTTAATAATTTCGATCATTAGTATTCGATATAACCTCTTAACCTATTTGGACAAATATCGCCTATATTAAGCAACGAAAAAAAAGTGTAGAAGAACTTTTTTTTATTTTTCATGCTAAACATGTGCTACAAAATTAATTGCATAAACGCGTGGGGAAGATTAGAGGTTTAAGACACAATTGACCAAATTTGAATAAAAATTTACTTAATTGAAGTAAGTTTTTTTTTACTTGTTTTGAACGAAACTGTAGACTTGATTTAAATTTCTTTTTTGCCAAATCATACCCGAATTTAATAGAATTTAGTTCAAGTTACATAATATTTGGTAAGCCTTTTTTTTTTTTTGAGTGTACATATAACGTGGTGTTTTCTTAATGTATGCTGTG